>NC_069497.1:15210131-15317631 GCF_026875155.1 Cherax quadricarinatus | reverse complement strand
ATATCCACCCAAATCCTCACTTACCTCCAAGTTTAAAATAGTTGAATCCTTCTGCATAATCCTAAAACTTCGCAAAAACAATTAAAAGATGGTGTGGTTGCGGAAGTGGAATATTCAAACCATACCCCCGGCCGGGATTGAACCCGCGGTCATAGTCTCAAAACTCCAGCGGGTTCAATCCCGGCCGGGGGTATGGTTTGTTTGCAATCGTGTCATTACGATTTCTTGAGTCATGAAATATTCAAATGGCTTCAGGAAGAAATCAAAGTATTCTTCCTCGAAGCCTTTTTATCCACATTTCGGGGGCTATGGGTTCCGCAATTTGCACTAGAGGTGGACCCCATCTTTATATATATATATATATATATTATATAATATATATATATATATATATATATATTTTATTATATATATTATATATATATATATATATATATATATATATATATATATATATATATATATATATATATATATATAAAGCTCGTCTCCTGGCAGTGAAGGCACCACACTCAGGAGATTTCCTGTTTGCTGTTCCCAATTCCTCCTTGGGCACTCGACTAGACCCACAGGCCATTCGGATTGGTGTTGCTCTTCGCCTAGCCGCCCCCATCCTCACCGAACATAGGTGTATTTGCGGCAGGGCGACAGCTGATCAATTCGGACTTCATGGTCTCGTGTGTCACACAGCAGAAGGGAAGTATGCCAGGCATGAGGAGGTCAATGACATCATAAAGAGAAGCCTCGCCACAGCCCGTTGCCCAGCTCAACGGGAACCCCAAGTGCAGAGGTCTGACGGAAGTCTAAAGCGTCCTGATGGAGCCACTATGCTACCTTGGGAAGGATGGAAAGCAGATTGCCTGGGACTACAAAATGCGCCGCCACTGCCACATTGGCAGACACCTACCTGGCCATACTCGTGTGGAAGGGGGGGTGGAGGCTGCCAGCCACAGGGAGACTCAAGATCCGCAAATATGAAGACTTCCCTCTTGCTATAATTCATCCCAAGGGTCGGAGGACCTTGGAGGCATGGGGCAGGGTGTGTCTAAAAGTTCCTAATAGAGCTGGGTGAAAAGCTATCATAGAAACAAAGAGGAACCACAGGCGACAGCTTCCTCTTCCAGAGACTTCAGTGTTTGCGATCCAGAGAGGAAATTGCCTGCAGCATTCTGGGCACGCGGCCCAACCGCCGGGGAGGCTGGACGAAGTATTTCGAGATGTAGCGCTCTGAGTTGAGTTACCTTTGTTGTTTTACTTTGTAATCCGTATTTTTGTGAATGTTTTGTCAATGTATTTTGTCTTTAAATAAAATATATATAATTATATATATAGTGGGTGGTAGGAGAAAATTCTCAAACAGCTCAGGGAGAATATTGAGTTTTCCTGAAGGCAAGTTTATTCTTTTCTCTGAGGTTAGGGGTCCCTAAAAAAAAGTTCTAGAGGTGGTACCTCCCTATATTAAATATATATAATATATATATATATATATATATTTAATATATTATATATAGATATATATTATAATATTATATATATATATATATTTATATGCAAAAAAAAACCACTCTGAAAGAATAGAGAAATTCCAAGTGCTTTCGTGGCTATCACATTATCAGGAACTTGAAAAAATGTGAGTAGTCACGAAAGCGCTTGGAAATTTCTCTATTCTTTCAGAGTGGTTGTTTTGCATATTTTAAATCACCTGTTTACTGTGATCTTATTGGCATATATATATTTATATATAGATATATTATATATATATATATATAATATATATATATATATATTTATATATTATATATATATATTATAGATATATATATATATATATAAATATGTGTGTGTTGTGTAAATTAGGGAGAGGTACACCTATAGGACTGTCATAGGGACCCTCATCCTCAGAGAAATAATAACTTGCTTCTGGGAAAACTCAATATTCTCCCCTGAAGCTGTTTGAGAATTTTCTCCTACCACCCCTATATTTTATTATTTTTATTAAAGACAAAATAACATTTGACCACACCCCCATTACACCCCCCCCCCAAATACAATAGAAGTAAAACAACATATATTTATATTATATATATATATTTATATATAATATATATTATATATATATATGTCATATATATATATAATATATATTTTATATATTATTACAAAAAAAAATATGTAGGGAGGTACCACGTCTAGAACTTTACTGGGAGGCCTCATCCTAAGAGAAGGACAAATAAAAGTACCTAAGAGGAAAATCAAGCTTCTCCCGAAGCTGGTTGAATAAAGAACTCCATTTAAAAATAAGTTCCTTTCTAAATTTTCTCTGATACGTTTAAAGATATATATTTTTTTTATTTATGTTATGTAAAAATTGATTAATTTTGTACAAAAGCAACATTTTTTTTCGTTAGGGTCAGAATGATTTTTGTGGAATTAATTACCATACACAAATTTTCGCTTCCCTTATTCCCGGCCAAGAACATTGCTATTAAGCCAAAATAGCAAATGTTACCTTACTCTACCGATCTTTCTTATGTTATCATCAATTAAACACAATCTACTGAAGAAAAGGAAGTGCAGAAACTTTTACTTAATTAAAATATATAAAATTATGTTAGCTACACGCTCTTTATTTTACCATATATTACTCTTTCTTCTTTATTTTCATAATATTCAGATTCCATAAGGAAAAACTCAGACTCGAAGGAAAATGTGCAGAAAGTTGGTTCAGTTTTCAGATCGGGATGATAGTTTGTGTGGGCGTCCATCTGATAGTTTGTGTGGGCGTCCATCTGATAGTTTGTGGCGGCGTCCATCTGATAGTTTGTGTGGGCGTCCATCTGAAGTTTGTAGTGGGCGTCCATCTGATAGTTTGTGTGGCGTCCATCTGTGACCTCATGCGGGATATACAATCTCAGGGAAGGGAAAGAGAATTGGGGAGGAGATGCAGAGAGAGAGAGAGAGAAAGAGAGAGAGGGAGAGAGGAGAGAGAGAGGGGGGGAGGGAGGTAGGTAATAAAGTATGGGTGTGTTTATTTGGATGGAAAGATACGAAATTTGTTCCGATACCAATACCCAATTTCGGCTGGTACGATACTTTTCAAAAAATTTAGTTATTTTAATTTAACCCTTTGACTGTCGAAGGGCCCAATCCTGAAGTTGCCATGTGTGTCCGCAAAATATTCGAAAAAAAAAAAATTATTTTTTCTTATGAAAATGTTTAAGATTATTTTTCTGATTTGTTTAGTCCCAAAAAAAATTTTTCCCATCAGTACTTACCGAGTTATAGAGGCATTGAAGTTTGCAAAAATGAGCCGCGTATGGCAACATGGCATCGCCAGCTCTCACCCAGTAAAACTTTAGTTTATGTATTTGAAGGTTTGTTGTTTTTTTCACTATTTTTATTTTTTCACATAACTTGATGTGGCCTGTGAGAACAAAAGTAAGGTGCTATGTACATATATACACTCGGTGTATACAACACAATAAAGCACACAAATAATTATCAATTATTTGTTTACAAAAATTGTTTACAAAAACAAAACAATACAAAAAATTGTTTTTACTTATTGTTCTATAATATATATCCAATATACTGTCACTGAAACATACTCTAGAAGTCTGCACAGTTGTGGAACTCTGTGAAAACATGGTGTCATAGACAGTGGTTTGTTTTACATCTTACACATAAAAACATGTGTTCAGGACACAGTGGTGTTTTACACTCTTACACATAAAACAATGGTGTCATACTGTGGTGCTGTTTTTACACTCACACATAAAATAACATGGTGTCATACACAGTGGTGTTTTACACTCTTACACATAAAACATGGTGTTCATACTCAGTGGTGTTTTACTCTCTTAACACATAAAACATGGTGTCATAACAGTGGGTTTTACACTCTTACACATTAAACATTTGGTGTCATATACAATGGTGTTTTACACTCTTACACATAATAACATGGTGTCACATTACACAGTGGTGTTTTACACCTCAACACATAAAACATGGTGTTCATACACAGTGGTGTTTACACTTACACATAAAACATGGTGTTCATACACAGTGGTGTTTTACACTCTTACACATTAAAACATGGGTGTCTACACAGTGGTGTTTTACCACTCCTCAACACATAAAAACATGGTGTCATACACAGTGGTGATTTTACACTCCTCACACATAAAACATGGTGTCATACACATTCGGTGTTTTACACTCTTACACATAAGAACATTGGTGTCATCACCAGTGGTGTTTTACACTCTCACACATAAAACATGGTGTCATACACCAGTGGTGGTTTACACTCTCAGCAATAAAACATGGTGTCATTACCACAGTGGTGTTTTACACTCTTCATATAAAAACATGGTGGTATACACCAATTGTTTGTTTTACACTCTCACACACAAAAAATCAGTGTGTGTGCATTTGTAGTGGAAGTTTTTTTTATGTTGCAAAGACAAAACACCTCGTCTGAGCAGTTTTCTTCCAAAGTTTAGCAGGGCGTTTGTTTATGTAGTTATCTAGGTAAATTGGTAGTGTGTCATCATTCCTTCCTTCCTAATTTCCTTTCATTCCTTTCCTTACCTGGAGGCTACCTGGAGGGCATTCCACTCTCTTCCTACATTCCTTCATCTAGCCCTTCCATTACTTTTTTCCTTCCTTTCATTCTAGTCCTTCCTTCATTCCTGCCTTCCCTTCTTGCTTCTGGTTTCTATATTATATATACAATATATAGTGACACTGATACTTTCTTAAAAACTGCTATTATCCCTTCAGGCAAGCTTGGTCCTTGTGTGCGAGTGTGTGGCTTTTAATTGTTTTGAGTCAGGATGTCGGCAGCTGTCAAAAATGACTATGTATCATTACTTCCCCCCTACTTGCTGATCAAAAACAATGGGGTCGGATGCTGCTTCCCCCTCCATTCTATCTAATTATCTTTCTCCTCATTCTATCTCCTTTCAATCTGTCTCTCTCTCTCTCTCTGTCTATCTATGTTTGGCAGGGGCAGCAATAGGACAGACAGGACAAATGTTTCTCTTCTTCTTCTTCTTCTTCGTTTCTTCTTCTTCTTCTCTTCTTCTTCTCTTCTCTTTCTTCTACTTCCACTTCTCTTCCTCTTCTCTCCTCTTCTCTCCTCTTCTCTCCTCTTCTCTCTATGCTCCCTCTTCTCTCATCTTCTCTCCTTTCCACATCTTCTTCCTCTTCTCTCCTCTACCTCTTCTCTCCTCTTCTCTCCTCTCCTCTTCTCTCTCTCCTCTTCTCTTCTCTCTACTCTTCTCTCCTCTTCTCTCCTTTCCTTTTCTCCTCTCTCTCCTCTCTTCTCTCCTCTCCTCTCTCCTCTCCTCATTCATATCTCCTCTTTTCTCTCCTCTCCATCTTTCTCTCCTCTCTTCATCTCCTCCTTTCTTCTCCTCCTCTTCTTCCTCCTCCTCCTGGCTTTGACAGATTGGCAGCTGCCCCCCTCCCTCCACCCTCGTTTACGCTCATCCAAAGGTCAGCTCTTATCAGTTGTTATCTTCCCTTTATCTTGTTCACTGTCATGGGGTGAAACTGTTTTCATGCCTCAAGGGACATTATTATTACTATTGTTATTATTAGGTATTAGGTATTATTATTATTCTTATTCTTCTTCTTATTCTTTTTTAATTCTTCTTCTTCTTCTTCTTCTTTTCTTTCTTCTTCCTTCTTCTTCCCACCTGCTTCCTCTCCCTCCTCCTCACTCTCCTCCTTCCTCCTACCTCCTTCTTTCCTTCCTCTTCTTCCTCCCTCCTTCCTCCTCTCCCTCCCCACCTCATCCCTCCTTTTCCTCCTCCTCTTCTTCCTCCTCCCTCCTTCCTCCTCCCTCCTTCCTCCTCCCTCCCTCCCCTTCCTCCTCCCTTTCCTTCCTCCTCCCTCTCCCTCCTTCCTCCCCTCCTTCCTTCATCTTCCCCTTCCTTCCTCATCCTTTCTTCCTCCTCCTCTTCTTCCTCCTCCTCTTCTTCCTCTCCTCTTCCTCCTCTTCCTCCTCCTTCCTCCCTCCTCCAACCTCTCTAATGCTTTTGGTCTCAAACTCTCTCTAAATCATGAATTGATCTTATTGGACACTTCCATCTGTGTTAGAGCATCCTTGGGAAGAGAGAGTCCCAGATTTGCAGGGAAGTCACATATTTCTTACGCTAGACATGCTGAAAAGGATGACTGAAATGGTATTCCCACAATGCAACCATGGCTCCCCGATTTTTTTTTATATGGTGCACCACTGACTATGGAGACCCATTCTCTATCATGTGGGCCTACCAGCTTTTCTGCTTGATTTGAAGCCGCTAGATTTTTGCGTATAGATACGTCAACACGGTAATCTCCTTATGACGTACATATATGCCGCGACAGTCAAGGGTTAGTTAAGATTATCATGACTATTTACAGTATATAAGGGCAAAACTTTGTTTGTACAATAGGTATTAAAGAATATAGAAAAAGTTAAATGTTAAATAACCTAATTTCTCAGAGATGATAATGGTAATACTCATTACTTGGCTTGTTACCTTTGTTGTGTGTACTCACCTAATTGTGGTTGCAGGGGTCGAGCTCAGCTCCTGGCCCCGCCTATTCACTGATGCTTACTAGGTCCTATCTCTCTCTCCGTGTGTGTGTGTTTGTGTGTGTGCGTTGTGCGTGTGTTGTGCGTGTGGTGTGCGTGTGTGCAATGTGTGCGTTTGTGTGTGTGTATGTGTGTGTGTGTGTGTGTGTGTGTGTACTTACCTAGTTGTGATTGAAGGGGTAGATTCCTCAGCTCCTGGCTCCGCCTATACACTGGTCCATACCACTTTTTAAAGCTATGTATGGATCTTGTCTCCACTACATAACTTTCCACTTCCTGACAAGTTTTACGGGGACTGAAGAAATACTCCAAACATCCTGATTCATCTGAGTCTTCATTCTTTCAGTTAATGACCCTTGTTGCTGTGTCAGATCTCTGGAACATCCTGTCTCTGTCCACCTAATCGATTCCCTCGCAGTATTTTATATGTCGTTATCATATCACCCCTATCTCTTTGTTCCTCCAGTGTCGTCAGGTCGATTTTCCATAATGTCATTAGAACCCTATTAATAGATATAATATTTTCTTCCAGTTGAATTTACTTTGACTGGAAATTGAACAAAATAACTAATTATCATCCCTCTAAGTGCTCTAGACATAATTTCAGTTTTTTTAGACTTATTATGGAAATTTTTAGTTTTACAGTTCATAAAGAATTTGTTTTTTTTTTTTTTTTTTAAGGGAATTTATTAAGTAAAAAATACCTTAAATGATTATTTGATTGTTTACCTCAGTCTTTCTTGGTTGATCAGTTTGGATTGACTTAGGCCTAATTTGCCTTATTTTATGGAAAACTTGAAAATAATAAGGTTTCCATACTGTAGTTCCTTAGTGCTTTCTCCGATTAGCTTTAATATTTAACGATGATAATTTGACGTGGAAGGGACTGATCAGCTTCAAACTTAAATTTTTACTGAGTTATCAAGAGAATGAGTCTTCAGTTTAGCTTCCATGTTAGGTGTTTCTTAGTGGAAAGGTTTGAACATTAAACCTACGTTTGTCTCTTTACGGGAGGGGGGGGGGGGTCTCCTGGAAGTGGCGAGAAGGGTCTTGGTATAATGAATTAGACCTTATAGTTTCTTCCTCAGACCGAACTAATTATCCCCCAATCCTCCCTTCCCTATTCCCATTCTCCCCATTTCCCCCTTTCTCCTTTCCCTCCCCGTGCACAACCCCTCTTTCCCCGTCCCGTTCGTAGCCTCTGGGGTCCTTCGCCTCTGGCATTAAGGTTTCTTTGGAATGGGAAAATGCTGCCGGGGTGCGTTCCAGCTCCGGAGGCTTCCTCGGGTGTGGTGTAGTTTGCCGCAGAATTGGATTATCTGGAGGCGCCTAACCCTTCCGGTTCTCCGAGAGGACAGGCAGGTTGTCTTGCAGGTGATGGGTGTTATCTCCAGAGGCTGCCTGCTCGGTTCTGGGAGGTGGCAGCCGAAGGGGTATGCTTTTGTGGTGGGTTTCCGACCGCCCTCTCTTTTGTTTTACTCAGGTAGATGTGAGGTTGCTATCCAGAGCGTGGTTTACTGGCGTGAAGGGTAGGGTTATAGCACCGAGTTCTACAATTTGCTGCATGTGCCTGCTTGTGGTCTGGAGGTTCCTTCGGATGAGAGCAGGAAACATGAGGGCCCTTCTAGTGGATTGTCCCTCCACTGTCCTCTTTTTTTCTTTTTTCATTCTTTTTTTTTTTTTCTTAAAATTAATAATAAGACAGAAGTTCCATCACCATGGTGTCTTCTTCTGTGATAAACCCTTCTCCTTCCCAGGACCCTTTTTGTTACCACATCCTGTTCTTGACCCTGCTGCGTTACTGACCATTTCCAAACTCTTACCCGGAACCCTATAACCGTATCCCCGTGGTGACGCTTTCACCCACCTCCAGGTGATGAGGCACTCCAACCCATTTCTTCAGAGCCTCTGCCTCTTGCACGCCTATAAACTATGCGATCCAACTATCCCGAATATGGTGTGACGTTTTTTCAGGTCGCTCATATATTGGTTCGGGCCACCCGCGGTACTACGCCTAAACGATGTCTACTCATTCTACCAAAATCGACCTACGCGACACCCCCTTCCTTTACCCACACCATGTTACAAGTATTACAGTGGACTAAATTCTTTTCACTACAACCGACATCTCCAACTCCAGCTTTTTTGTTCCGACACCGTTGGCCAAAATTATATCCTTTCTCACTCATTCGAAGTGGTGTGTGCATCGTTACATTCAGAATGCGAATTAAAGCTCATAATCTTTCCCACATTATTTCCATGATAACATTCCAGTCACAGTTCATTGGCACTTTACTTCAATTTTGCAGTGGTACGGTGGTTTTTACGGTTACCGTTGTACAGAGTGATTTCTGTCTTGCGGTGATATATTTTGGAACTTTAGCCCTTCGAATCTTCCTATTCTCAATGTGGATACATTTGTCCTGCTCGCTCGCGAGCAGAAGGCCCTTTCCCGTAAACATTGCCCGGCTTAACCTTTGACTGCCGTGAACTCCGTCCTCGGTTTATATTGCGGGCCATCGCTAGAGGTCCGTAATATAGAGGGTCCCTACGCCACAACAGTGTCGAAATTGCTGACGTTTTGTACTCCCCACTTAAATACTGCCGGTCAGGGTGGAGTCGCCCGGTCCGCTTGTTGTCGCAGATCATGGCGATATATCTTGCTGTCTTCCTACACTTGTCTCAATTGTGCACTGATCCTCATCTCCTCGTTTGTTATCCCGCATTGTCTGGTCTATCCCGCCATTGTCTGGTCCTTATTCGTAACGAAACGAGAAATCCGTTGTCTTAAGGAGAGCGAAACGCCTGTGTTATGATAGGTTGTCTCTCGGCTTCACCTTCAGGGGAATCTTCATGTATCTCTTATCGCGAGTAGCTAGGTGACGTCCAAATTAGCGGTCCCCCATCCTACCCGCTGCTCCAGTATTGTGTCTTCTGGGGCCACCGTTTCTAATTCTTTTGCCGGTTTTACCTCTGAAACTCCCTGCTCCTACTACTCATACCTCTACATACTTCTCGCCCACTAGTTTTCCGTCTGCAAGGAAGAGCAACCTGCTCTTCTTCACGCCTATCACCTGCAGGATGAACTTGTATCTGAGCCCAAGTCTCTTCCCATTTTCCGCCAGTACTTACAATTACCCAATAGTTTTCTTTCGGTCTCGGTGCCTCGTTCTCACTCCTTGACCCTTCTTGTAGTCATGGTATCGAACGTCTTCCTTATCGCTGAGACACTTGGCGCTAATCTCGACTATTATTGCGGAGACTAACCCTTGTGATGGACAACGGGCTCCTCTTTCTACCCCTTCTTATTTTTCCCGACCCCTCGCACCAGTCTTCTCCTTCCTGCATTCTGATCCCTCTTTCCTACCAACCGCTTTCGTTGCCTCCAACATTGACTTCCTGACCCATATAAATTTTATCGCATTCTTGTTGTTGACATACCTGTCTTTGTGAGTATATTATTATTTACAGCAGAATATCGTGGCCTCATGGGTAATCGGGGGAGAGCTTCCTGGTTTTGCTCTCCAGTTTTCCCCCAGTATGTGTACGGGTTACAAGAACCCAGATTCGTTCTACTGTTATGCGTTCCATTTTGGGCTATGTGCTGTTGCATCTTCTCGATCCGCTTTCCTGATGAATATTTAATGTGAGTTGCGCTTCTTTTACGCGTGGGTATACCGTATCAAAAGGTCTTTGTTCATGTCTCTGTTGTATTAATATGAGCCCGTATTTATTTGCACAGTTTGCTCTCTATATCACTCCACTTCCGTGCATTCCTGTATCTAGGATATTGAGTTCTTGATGTTTTCTCTACCACCGCCCTCTTGTTAGTGATTGTACGGCTCGCCGTCATCTTTTGGAGGGGGGGGGGGTCATCTATGGCTCTCGTGGTGATTCAGTTGGGACTCCTCTCACTTCTTATCCTCTTCTTGTTAAATAGGGTGCTCAAAAACCATTTTGACTCTCGCAATCAGTCTCCCTCTATGCATTGTTATTTCTACATGCTCCCTCATCAATTGCACTTGACGCTTGGTCTGTTCTCCCAGATTTCACGACAGTGATCACTTTTCTATTCTTACTTCTACTATGTATTACCGACAAGCCTCGATTAGCCCCTTTGCAATTTAGACGAGTATAATTGGGACTTATACTTTCACATCTTACCACCTTTTGTTGGTGGGGGACCCACCTTCGTCGTCTTGTTGATTAGCTGGTGCCACGTTTTGAACTTAGTTTTGAATGCAACATCACGTTCTATACATCAAAACCTCAGGTAAGGCATTCTTGGGACATGCGTTACCTTGGTGGTTGTCCTGCGTGTGCCCGTGACGTGCGTTTGAAAACGTACTGTGGAGTGAGTGCACCTTGAACATAACTTGTTCATAAGAACATAAAAGTATAGTGAATGACACTGCAGTAGGCCTTCTGTCCTATACATAGTCCTATTCATATTACATGACACTCATCCTTGCAATAACAATTTCAAACATTTTCACTAAGCCCATACACAAATAATATATGACAACTCATCCTACACAATAACATATACAGTGACACTCATACACAAATACATAAACATTGTATGTACTTCATTCATATCATAACATTGTACACATGAATACATCAAACACATAACATGTAAACATGACACCTGAACCATCCCCCCCGGAATTACATTTATTCACATATATAACATACATAATAAACATGTCTTATATATTCTCGAATATTGAAACAGCACATAAATATTTCTGTATTTCCCTTACATAGTTCCTACCTGTTATTGTTTAATTTTAACCACTATGTGACGAGTACAGGAAATGTCTATGAGCATGTTGACACATGTATGGGCGCATGAGTGTTCATGGCAGGGTTCGAGTGAGATGTGTGTGTGTGTATGTATGTGTGACCACAAGTATGTTAAAGTGAGAAGAGGAATTGTGTACACTGTTGTTTAACCATGTGTGGTATTTGCAATACCTAGGATTGTGTGTGTGTGTGTTATGCATACAAATTTGTGTATAATGGTGTATGCGTAGGTGCGCGGTCTGTGTGAACGTATAAAATGTACGTGAAAAAACTTAGATTAGTGTATATTTGTCGGGCTTGTTTAGCCTTGGAGTTGAAAAATGCAAAAGAAGACGAATAAATAAATAAAAATGAAAAAGGTGTAATGGTAACAGTTTTGATGGCGTTAGACAAGGTCTTCAACACTTGGCAATTATTTATTTTAAATATAAAACTCTCAACAACTACTTTGAAAACTGCATAATATGTAAAAAATAAACTTGTACTTGGTACTAAATTTATAACTGTATATAAAATGATTTTCCATAATTGTTCTTATAGCCTTTCCTGGGTGGGCCGAACTGTGAGCGAAGCTTGTCTCGTCCAGACTGACCTACGGGTCCAGGCTGTCTTGGTGAGTGTATTTACTGGACGCAGTTTCTGTGTGTCCTCGGTAATTCCACCCCCACAGACAGTCTCTACCGTTAGACAGACCAGCTAAAACAAGAAATTTCATCAGCAAGGTCACTGAGGGTGGCAACCGCTGACTCCTGGGGAAGTGGGGAAGGAGTCCATCGTGCACAAGTCGGATTCCTGGAGACACTGATCGGGGAAGGCACCGCCGACCTTAGGTAAGTGGGAATGGGGAAAACATCCGGGACGCGGAACGGATGGATTCTGGTACGTGTGTTGGGGAGGTTGTAGTTGAGGCTGACTTAGGTAAAGTGGGGAAGGGGAGACATCTGCGGAGCGAAACGGATGGATCCTGGATACATATACCTGGGAAAGGGCTGAATACAGCAGTTGAGGCTGACCTTGGGTGTAAGTGGTTATGGGAAGACATCTGGCGGGTAGAGGATGAATTCCTGGATACATGAACCTGGGGATGACCAAGAATACAGGTTGGTAAGGCCGACTTGGGGAAGTGTGGAAGGAAAAATATTCCGGGGGGGGAAATTAGGGAGGACGGTTGGATTCATTGGACACATGAACTGGGGACAGGCTGAGGGCTGGAAGGCAAAGGGAGGAGAGACAGGCGATGCTGACTTTAGGGTAGTGAGGAAGGGGAGACATTGGGGGCCCAGCGGATGGATCCTGGACACATGAACCGGGAAGCGAGGGGGGGGGAATGGGGGGGGACCTTAAGACGAACCACTGGCCTCGCGTGGCAATCGTCTGGTAACACAGAGATAACTCTGAGGCTGACAGTTGTCGCAAATAATAATTTTTCTTTTTTAAAATTTTTTTATTTTAATTATTGTTTCGAATATTGTGTTAATTCGCACTTCAGCCTCTCTGACAGTAGTCACGGTGGGCTATTCTTACTCCAGCACTCCGTAACAGAAGTCTCGGTGGTGTTATTCCAATTCACCTCTTACAGTGGTCACCGGTGGTGTTATTCTCACTTCAGCTCATGTCGACAGTAGTCACGGTGGTAGTTTTTACACTCCAGCCTCCCTAAAAGTATCATGGTGGTACTTTTCCCTCCAGCCTTCACTGGCAGTACTCACGGTGGTTGTGATTCCCTATCAGACTCCCTGGGAGTCTATGGAGGGCAGTGTTGTTATTTTTTCTATGTCATTCACCAGCGTGTTGTTCATATTGTTCATTAATGGGACTCGCCAGAATTAAGATACCCCCCAATGCATGAATTTCAGTCGCTCCGTAATCTGTGTTATGTACTGTCTTTTTGTTTTACTGTTTTTTGCGCTACTGTACTGTATTGTTCTTTTGGTTACTGTATGGTCTTGTGTGTTTCTATACTGTAAAGCTGTGGTTTCTGTTCTGGTCTTCTGTGTTACTGTGTAGATTCTGGTCATCTGTGTTATTGTACTTGTACTGGTTCTTCTGGTTATTTGTACTGTTCTGGTCTTCTGTGTTTTATTGTACTGTATGATCTTCTGTGTTATTGTACTGTACTGGTCTTCTGTGTATTGTACTGTACTGGTCTATGTGTTTTGTAATGTTACTGCTTCTGTGTTATTGTACTTTATGGTTTCTGTGTTATTTTACTGTACTGGTCTTCTGTGTTATTTACTGTACTGGTCTTCTGGGTATTGTACTGTACTGGCCTTCTGTGTTATTGTACTGTACTGGTCCTGTGATATTGTACTGTTACTGGTCTTCTGTGTTATTATACTGTACTCGGTCTTCTGTGTTACTGTACTGGTCTTCGTGTAACTGTAATGGTCTTCTGTGTATTGTACTGTACGGGTCTTCTGTGTTATTGTACTGTACTGGTCTTCTGTGTTATTGTACTGTACTGGTCTTCTGTGTTATTGTACTGTACTGTCTTCTGTGTTATTGTACTGTACTGGTCTTCTGTGTTATTGTTACTTTAATGGTCTTCTGTGTTATTGTACTGTTCTGGTCTTCTGTTAATTGTACTGTTACTGGTCGTCTGTGTTATTGTACTTATACTGGTCTTCTGTGTTATTGTACTGTTATGGTCTTCTGTGTTATTGTACTGTACTGGTCTTCTGTGCTATTGTACTTTTCTGTTTCTGTGTTATTGTATGTAATGGTCTTCTGTGTTATTGTACAGTTCTGGTCTTCTGTGTTATTGTTACTGTACCTACTGGTTTCTGTTTTATTGCACTGTACTGGTCTTCTATTGTTATTGTTACTGTACTGGTCTTCTTCCGTGTTATTGTACTGTTCTGTCTTCTGTGTTATTGATATACTGTTTGGTCTTCTGTGTTATTGTACTGTACTGGTCTTCTGTGTTATTAGTACTGTTTGGTCTTCTGTGTTATTGCACTGTACTGGTCTTCTGTGTTATTGGCACTGTTCGGGTCTTCTGTTTATTGTACTCTTCTGGTCTTCTTGTGTTATAGTATGTTATGTTCATCTGTGTTATTGCACTGTTCTGGTCTATCTGTGATTATTGTACTGTTATGGTCTTCTGTGTTATTGTCCTGTTCTAGTCTTCTGTGTTATTGCACTGTTTGATCTTCTGTGTTATTGTACACTGTTCTGGTCTTCTGTGTTATTGTACTGTTCTAGTTTCTGTGTTTTGCACTGTTCTGCGTTTCGTTTGGTTTTTGCACTGTTCTGGTCTTCTGTGTTATAGTACTGTTCTTGTTTCGTGTTTTTGCAACTGTTCTGGTCTTCTGTGTTATTGTACTGTTCTGGTCTTCTGTGTTATTGTACTGTTCTGGTCTTCTGTGTTATTGTACTGTACTGGTCTTCTGTGTTATTGTACTGTTCTAGTCTTCTGTGTTATTGTACTGTTCTGGTCTTCTGTGTTATTGTACTGTACTGGTCTTCTGTGTTATTGTACTGGACGGTTTCTTCTGTGTTATTGTACTGTACTGGTATTCTGTGTTATTGTACTGTACTGGTCTTCTGTGTTATTATACTGTTACTGGTAATTGTGTATTGTACTGTACTGGTCTTCTGTGTTATTTTCTGTTCTGGTCTCTGTGTTATTGTTACTGTGGGTTTGGTCTTCTGTGTTATTGTACTGTTCTGGTCTTCTGTGTTATTGTACTGTACTGGTCTTCTGTGTTATTGTACTGTACTGGTCTTCTGTGTTATTGTACTGTACTGGTCTTCTGTGTTATTGTACTGATACTGGTCTCTGTGTTATTGTACTGTTCTGGTCTTCTGTGTTATTGTACTGTAACTAGTCTTCTTGTGTTATTGTCTGTACTGGTCTTCTGTGTTGGCTATTGATACTGTACTGGTCTTCTGTGTATTGTTACTGTTGGTCTTCTGTGTTATTGTACTGTACTGGTCTTCTGTGTTATTGTATGTACTGGTATTCTGTGTATTGTACTTGTACTGGTCTTCTGCGTATATTGTACTGCCCACACCATTAATTGTGTTATTGTACTGTCGTCTTCTGTGTTATAGTACGTACTGTCTCTGTGTTATTGTACTGTACTGGTTTCTGTGTTATTGTCCTGTACTGGTCTTCTGTGTTATTGTACTGTACTGGTCATTCTGTGTTATTGTTAACTGTACTGTGTCTTCTGTGTTATTGTACTGTGCTGGTTTCTTCTGTGTTATTGGTAATGTTTGGTCTTCTGTGTTATTGTATGTTACTGGTCTTCTGTGTTATTTGTACTGTATGGTCTCTGTGTTATTGTTTACTGTTCTGGTATTCTGTGTTATTGTACTGTAATGGTTTCTGTGTTATTGTACTGTTATGGTTCTTCTTGTGTTATTGTACTAGTTTGGTCTTCTGTGTTATTGTACTGTATGATCTTCTGTGTTATTGTACTTTACTGGTCCTTCTGTGTTATGTATGTTTGGTCTTCTGATGTTTATTGCTACTGTACTGGTCTTCTGTGTTATTGTACTGTACTGCGTCTTCTGTGTTATGTACTGTTCTTGTCTTCTGTGTTATTGACATGTACTGGTCTTCTGTGTATGTACTGTTCTGGTCTTCTGGGTTATTGTACTGTACTGGTCCTCTTCTGTGTTATTGTTACTGTTTGGTCTTCTGTTGTTTAATTGTACTGTATGGTCTTTCTGTGTTTTGTTACTGTACTGGTTTCTGTGTTATTGTACTGTACTGGTCTTCTGTTTATTGTACTGTAATGGTCTTCTGTGTTATTGTACTGTACTGGTCTTCTGTGTTATTGTACTGTATCTGGTTTGTATGTTGCACCATTGTTACTTTTAATTATTTATACTGTAATTCTGTGCTGTCGTAAGGTTTTATTTTACATATGTGTTTTTGTTTTATCATGTGTTTTTATATCTCAGTGACTTGCGGTTTCTCTAAAATATGTCCTTACAGTTTTGTTTCATCTATCTATTTACATTGTGATTATCATCGTATTAGGCTACAGACGAAAATCAGCTTTTGTAATATTACATATCATTTTATCTTTCTCATTTTTCATTTTTTGTATATATATATATATGATTTGCGCTGATGCATCATTTACCAGTGATAACAACCATTTATGACCTCACCCTCTGGTTACTAACTCGCCTGACGAGAGTTTAAGTCAGAGGTGAGTGTTACTACTCGATGACGTGAGTTTACGTCAGAGGTTGAGTGTTAATACTCGCCTGACCGGGAGTTTTCGTCAGAGGTGAGTGTTTACTACTCGCCTCCTGACGTTGTGTTACGTCAGAGGTGAGTGTTTACTTACTCGCCTACGTGAGTTTTTGCGTCAGCTGGTGAGGGATTTACTACTCGCCTGACGTGAGTTTAGTCAGAGGTGAGTGGAGTTGAGTACTCAGTACAACACCTCTCTCAGTCTCGAGGTATTCTTTTCCTGTTCATTTATTAGAGGACTACCTGAGAATACCAATTATTCCATTAGTGTCCAGCAAGTGCGGACTACTTGTGACTCTTCCACTAGAAGCCCTCCTGTGTTGCTAAGTCTTTCAAATCAGATCGTTCAGGAATTGACTGTCTTTTCTATCAATCTACCATAGCTCAAGATGAAGGCCATCTGTAACAATATATGATTATAAGTCTGTTAATGTTTTATATCTTATTGCATAAGTAAAATGTACCATTAAAATTACTTTAGCATTAAAGTAATATACGTTATATTAAAAGAGATTATTTTATGAATTTTTTTCTCTCTCCGTAATACTAAATATTGATCGGCACAATCGATTGATGATTTATATCACAGTATATATAATTTCTTGTTACGATTTAACATGTGTATATTACATACTGAAGATACCTTAGACTAGTGTCTATAAATACTGTAGAAATCATATGGAACATCGTAATATGTTTTGTTTGTCTCTATCGGTTTTATCTCTCAATTACCGTTTTATGTCACTTTATAGTTTTATTTGTATTCATACAGTTTTATGTGATCTTATAATGTTTTATATTTTACGTGATAGTGTTTGGATATTATTTGGTTTTAGGGTGCTATACTGTTTTATATGTTACTACACTATTTCATGTTTCTCTATACTGTTTAATTACGTTATTGTTACTGTTTTTTGTTCCTGTGCTATTCTTACATGTTTACTGTACTTGACTTTTGTGTTAGTGTAATTACTGTAAACACAAAACTGCACATAGATGAGAAGTGCTTACGGACGACGTTTCGGTCTAACTGGGACCATTTACAAAGTCACCCTACAGAAGGAGTGAAGGAAGAGAGTAGTAATATATAGGCCAGCAGGAATGACGGGAGCAATAAAGGTAAAGAGGTGGAGGTGGTGGTAATAGTAGTAGTAGTGTAGCAGTAGTAGTAGTAGCTGTTAGTGTAGTAGTAGTAGGTAGTAGTGTCAATCAATTCTAAGAAAGAGGAGCACTGTCAGTGTTTGTGTTCTTGGTTGTAAATGGTCTGGTGATGGTGACAAAACTGGTGAAAGTATAAACTTTTATCATGAACTGTACTCAAATGTTCTTACCAGTGTATTGTTTTGCTTGTGCTGATACGATTTTGTGTATGGTCTTTACCGTTTCTTGTATTTTGGCTGTATCCCTTGAGGTAAGCTAAAGGTTTACTTCTATGTACATCAAACACTTAAAACTTTTCACTGCGGTCTTTACACAACAGGTGTCTACCAACGCTAACATTATGTCTCTTACTTCACTCAAACATTCCGCGACACATTCACTTAACATATTCCAGATCCATTTCTCTTATCTGTACTTTACTCTAAAATTTCATACATATTTATCCAAATAAACTATCCAAATAACACCAAAAATCAGTAAACCTCTAGGTAATAAGTCGACCATCATGATAGTCTCAGGTAATAAGTTGACTATATGATTGTTCTCGATCTGACCACCAAAACTATTTCGGAGCCATTCCTTCAAACTTCGGTAGTTCCTCTCATTGTACTGTCTACGGTACTGATTTTTTTTTTAAATGATTCTTCTCTAATACACATTGAAAACCTTGTACTTAGAAGTCTTGTTCTTTGCAAAAAGCATTTCTTTTATTTTTTAAATTGTTCAATGTTTTTCATAAATATATTTTACAATTCTGTCTAACACTGTGTACGGCTTTGATCTGTTTCACTAGCACAGGCTGTGTACGGCTTTGATCTGTTTCCACTAGCACAGGATGTGCATTGCTCTTGATTTGTTTCACTAGCACCAGGCTGATGCATGCTTTTGATCTGTTTCACTAGCACAGGTTGTGTATGCTTTGATCTGTTTCACTAGCACAGGCTGGTGTTCTGGCTATGATCTGTTTCACTAGCACAGGCTGTGTACTGCTTTGATCTGTTCACTAGCACAGAACTGTGTATTGCTTGATTCTGTTTCACTGCACACACTGTGTATTTGCTTTGATCTGTTTCACTTTAGCACAGGTGTGTACTGTTTGGCCCCCCCCCCCCCCCCCCCCCCCCCCCCCCCCCCCCCCCCCCCCCCGATTGTTTCACTAGCACCGGCTGTGTAGGACTTTGATCTGTTTCACTAGCAAGGCTGTGTACTGCTTTGATCTGTTTCATAGCACAGGCTGTGTACTGCTTTGATCTGTTTGCAATAGCACAGGACTGTGTATTGCTTTGATCTGTTCACTAGCACAGGCTGTGTACTGCTTTGATCTGTTTCACTAGCACAGACGGTGTATTGCTTGATCTGTTTTCACTAGCACAGGCTTGTGTTCTGCTTTGATCTGTTGCACTAGCACGGCCTGCTTGTATGCTTTGAATCGTTTCACTAGACACAGGCTCGTTTGTACTGCTTTGATCTGTTTCACTAAGGCACAGGTGTGTACGGCTTTGATCTGTTTCACTAGCACAGTACTGGTGTACTGCTTTTATCTGTTTCATAGCAAGACCTGTGTATTGCTTTGATCTGTTCACTAGCAAAGACTGTGTATTGCTTTGAATCATGTTTTCACTAGCACAGGCTGTGTACTGCTTTGATCTGTTTCATAGCACCCAGACTGTTGTATTGCTTTGATCTGATTTCACTAGCACCGACTGTGTATTGCTTTGATTCTGTTTCACTTGCAAGACTGTGTATGCTTTGATCGGTTTCACTAGCACAGACTGTGTATTGCTTTGATTTTCATTAGCACAGGCTTTGTAATGCTTTGATCTGTTTCTACTAGCACAGACTGTGTATTGCTTTGATCTGGTTCAACTAGCACAGGCTGTCTGTAACTGCATATTGATCTGGGTTCACTAGAACAGGATGTGTATGCTTTGATCTGTTTCACTAGCACAGGGCTGGTGACTGCTTTGATCTGTTTCACTAGCACAGGCTGTGTACTGCTTTGATCTGTTTCACTAGCACAGGCTGTGTACGGCTTTGATCTGTTTCACTAGCACAGACTGCTACCAAAGTTAGACTTGTGAAAATATTATGAAAACTAATTATTTTAGTTATTCTTGGTTTGTTTACAAGCGAAAAAAAATACTAGTGAAATGCTACAACCTATTATGCAGACGTAACTTGTGTACAATGCTTCAGTAGCTACAACAGTCTTCATGTTTCTTCCAAACAAGGTTGAAGTCACTATAGTTCAGTAGTCATGGGGGGCCAGGTTTTTTTTCAATAGTTTCCTTCCAGCAGGACTCAAGTCTCTTTAGTTCAGTTGTTAACGGTAGTTTTTAGGTTTCTTCCAGCAGGACTCAAGTCACTATTAGTTCAGTAGTTACGTATAGTTTTATTAGGTTTCCTTCCAGCAGGACTCAATTCACTATAGAGTTCGTAGTTACGGTAGTTTTATAGGGTTTCCTTCAGGCAGGACTCAAGTCACTATAGTTCAGTAGTTACGGTTAGTTTTATGGTTTCCTTCCAGCAGGACTCAAGTCACTATAGTTCAGTAAGTTACGTAGTTTCGGAGGTATTCTTCCAGCAGTGAAAGTCATTATAAGTTATACATTCAATAAATGCTTTAGTATTAAGAATTACTTCCCAACTGTGTTAGTCATTATGGTAACAATCATTAACAGATTACAGATAATTATGACACTTTCAATAAATAACATGTTTACAGTATTTTAAAAGATCTTCCCTCTCCACCCTCCCTCATAATGAGATAAATTTTAGTGACACAACAATCACTTGACCATTACAAACATAAACAAAAAACTTTCACAAAATTTAATAATTTTAATTATTCAAAATTATCGTGACAAAAAATTTTATCAGGCATCTTACAGTCTGGGCCGACACGGTCTCCTGGCCGACACGTCTCCTGGCCGACAGGTCTCTCTGGCGACACGTTCTCCTGGCCGACACGTCTTGGTAATGTCTCAAATAAACTTCCATTATTGAATATCATGTAATGTACAAAGTAGTTTAAGTGGAAACCTGTGAACCTTTAATATTGATATATAATGCAACGTCGATACATCTAGAAGAACAAAAAGGAATATTAAATGCATAAATTCACGGATAATGTGGATTTAAATAAGGGGTCGGGATGCGTAAAGTGGGTCATATTAAGTGTGTAGAAACCTGGGGAAAGAGAGGAGTGTAGTGGGAGTGGAGATTTTGGAAGATGTGGCCTATGTAACAAATGATACATAGGGCCACTGGTTGTTGGTGACCTGTGTGAACAGAGTTACATAGGGCACTGGTGTTGGTGACCTGTGAACAGTGTTACATAGGGCACTGGTGTGGTGGCCTGTAACATGGTACATAGCGCACTGGTGTTGGTGGATGTGAACAGTGTAATAGGGCACTGTGTTGGTGGCCTGTGAAAAAGTTGCATAGCGCACGGGTGTTGGTGGCTGTGAACAGTGATCATAGCGCACTGGTGTGGTGGCTGTGAACAAGTGGTACATAGCGACTGGTGTTGGTGGCCTGTGAACTGTGGTACTTAGCGCCCCCCCACTGGTGTTGCGTGAGCCTAGTGAAAAAGTGATAGGCATTGTGTTGGTGGTCTGTAAACAGTGATAACATAGCGCACTGGTGTTGGTGGCCTCGTGAACAGTGGTACTTGTGGTACATAGCGGCACTGGTGTTGGTGGCCTGTGAACAGTGGTACATAGCGCACTGGTGTTGGTGGCCTGTGAAAAGTGATAGCGCACTGGTGTTGGTGACCTGAATGGTGAACAGGTGTACATTAGCGCAAATGGTGTTGGTGACTGGGAACAGTGATACATAGCGCACTGGTGTTGGTGACCTGTGAACAATGATACATTGGACACTGGTGTTGGTGACCTGTGAACAATGATACATTGGACACTGGTGTTGGTGACCTGGACGTTACACAATTGAAATTACACTATTGGAAACTTCTTAAAAATCTTCAATTATACTAGGCGGAGCGTAAAAGAGGAATGGATAATAATTAAACAGCTGGAAAACAGTGGCAGTACTGGAAAGACATAGAACACAGACCACTGAGGAAAACTAGTGACAAATATGATGATTGAAACAAATTATTTTACAAGAGCAGGAGACAGTTTTAGAGGCAGTAAAAATACCTCAATGTAAAGTAGAAACTACATTATTGTACTAAGAGAGAACACTGAAAGAAACTCTTGATCAGCTGGACGGAAGATAAACATTGTAGTAGTAAACTCTTGATCAGCTGGACGGAAGTTAAACATTGGGGCCCCCCTCCTGGGAAGGGGGGAAGGGGGAGTCCACTCAGTGACACAAGTGGATTCCTGGAGACACTGATCCGGGGAAGGGCACCGCCGACTTAGGTAGTGTGGAAGGGGAAACATCCGGGAGCGAACGGATGGATTCCTGGATACATGAGCTTGGGGAAGGTTGTAGTTGAGGCTGACCTTGGGTAAGTGGGGAAGGGGAGACATCCGGGAGCGAACGGATGGATTCCTGGATACATAAACCTGGGAAAGGCATGAATACCAGCAGTTGAGGCTGACCTTGGGTAAGTGGTGAAGGGAAGACATCTGGCGGTAGACGGATGGATTCCTGGATACATGAACCTGGGGATGACAAGAATACAGGTTGGTAAGGCTGACCTTGGGGAAGTGTGGAAGGGAAAACATCCGGAGGCGGACGGTTGGATTCCTGGACACATGAACCTGGGGAAGGCGAGGGGGGGGGGGACCTTAAAGACGAACCACTGGCCTCCACGTGGCAAGGTCTGGTAACTCAGAGATAACTCTGAGGCTGACAGTGGTCGCAAATAATAATTTTTCTTTTATTTATTAATTATTGTTTCGAATATTGTGTTATTCGCACTCCAGCCTCCCTGACAGTAGTCACGGTGGTGTGATTCCCAATCCAGCCTCCCTGATGGAGTCATGGTAGTGTTGTTATTTATGTTCATTCACCAGCAGTGTTCTTCATATTGTTCATTATTGGACTCACCAGAATTAAGACTAAAACAACTTGATCAATTTCAGTCGCTCCAGTAATCTGTGTTAATGTACTGTCTTTTTGTGTTACTGTTCTTCTGTGCTACTGTACTGTACTGTTCTTTTGTGTTACTGTACTGGTCTTGTGTGTTTCTATATTGTTAAGCTGTGTTTCTGTTCTGGTCTTCTGTGTTACTGTGTGTTACTGTGTTATTGTACTGTTCTGCTCTATTGTGTTATTGTACTGTACTGGTCTTCTGTGTTATTGTACTGTAATGATCTTCTGTGTCATTGTACTGTACTGGTCTTCTGTGTTATTGTACAGTACTGGTCTTCTGTGTTATTGTACTGTACTGGTCTTGTGTGTTATTGTACAGTACTGGTCTTCTGTGTTATTGTACAGTACTGGTCTTCTGTGTTATTGTACTGTACTGGTCTTCTGTGTTATTGTACTGTACTGGTCTTCTGTGTTATTGTACTGTACTGGTCTTCTGTGTTATTGTACTGTACTGGTCTTCTGTGTTATTGTACTGTTCTGCTCTTCTGTGTTATTGTACTGTACTGGTCTTCTGTGTTATTGTACTGTACTGGTCTTCTGTGTTATTGTACTGTACTGGTCTTCTGTGTTATTGTACTGTACTGGTCTTCTGTGTTATTGTACTGTACTGGTCTTCTGTGTTATTGTACAGTACTGGTCTTCTGTGTTATTGTACTGTACTGGTCTTCTGTGTTATTGTACTGTACTGGTCTTCTGTGTTATTGTACTGTACTGGTCTTCTGTGTTAT
Source organism: Cherax quadricarinatus (assembly GCF_026875155.1). Taxonomy (NCBI): domain Eukaryota; kingdom Metazoa; phylum Arthropoda; class Malacostraca; order Decapoda; family Parastacidae; genus Cherax; species Cherax quadricarinatus. The sequence continues at coordinate 15,294,059 of NC_069497.1, read as the reverse complement.
TGTACAGTACTGCTCTTCTGTGTTATTGTACTGTACTGGTCTTGTGTGTTATTGTACAGTACTGGTCTTCTGTGTTATTGTACAGTACTGGTCTTCTGTGTTATTGTACTGTACTGGTCTTCTGTGTTATTGTACTGTACTGGTCTTCTGTGTTATTGTACTGTACTGGTCTTGTGTTATTGTACTGTACTGGTCTTGTGTTATTGTACTGTACTGGTCTTCTGTGTTATTGTACTGTACTGGTCTTGTGTTATTGTACTGTACTGGTCTCCTGTGTTATTGTACTGTACTGGTCTCCTGTGTTATTGTACTGTACTGGTCTTCTGTGTTATTGTACGGTACTGGTCTCCTGTGTTATTGTACTGTACTGGTCTTGTGTTATTGTACTGTACTGGTCTCCTGTGTTATTGTACTGTACTGGTCTTGTGTTATTGTACTGTACTGGTCTTGTTTGTTGCACTATTGTTATTTTTATTTATTTACACTGTAATTCTGTGCTGTCGTAATGTTTTATGTTATATATGTGTTTTATGTGTTATTATGCTGTTTTATATCTCAATGACTGTTTTATGTGTTATTATGCTGTTTTATATCTCAACGACTGTTTTATGTGTTATTATGCTGTTTTATATCTCAATGAGTGTTTTATGTGTTATTATGCTGTTTTATATCTCAATGACTGTTTTATGTGTTATTATGCTGTTTTATATCTCAATGACTGTTTTATGTGTTATTATGCTGTTTTATATCTCAATGACTGTTTTATGTTTTTATTATGCTGTTTTATATCTCAATGACTGTTTTATGTGTTATTATGCTGTTTTATATCTCAATGACTGTTTTATGTGTTATTATGCTGTTTTATATCTCAATGACTGTTTTATGTGTTATTATGCTGTTTTTTATCTCAATGACTATTTTATGTGTTATTATGCTGTTTTATATTCAATGACTGTTTTATGTGTTATTATGCTGTTTTATATCTCAATGACTGTTTTATGTGTTATTATGCTGTTTTATATCTCAATGACTGTTTTATGTGTTACTATAATTGTTACGCTGACTTGCGATTTCTCTAAATATGTCTTACAATTTTGTTCATCTATCTAATATTACATTGCGATTATCATCGTTATTAACTACAACGACGAAAATCAGCTTTGTAATATTACATATTTATTTTCATCTTTCTCATTTTTCATTTTATGTATATATATGTATGTATTTTACGCTGATGCATCATTTACCAGTGATAACAACCATTTATGACCTCACCTCTGGTTACTACTCTCCTGACGTGAGTTTACGTCAGAGGTGAGTGTTACTACTCGCCTGACGCGAGTTTACGTCAGAGGTGAGTGTTACTACTCGCCTGACGCAAGTTTTCGTCAGAGGTGAGTGTTACTACTCGCCTGACGCGAGTTTTCGTCAGAGGTGAGTGTTACTACTCGCCTGACGCAAGTTTACGTCAGAGGTGAGTGTTACTACTCGCCTGACGCAAGTTTACGTCAGAGGTGAGTGTTACTACTCGCCTGACGCAAGTTTACGTCAGAGGTGAGTGGAGTAGAGCAGGCAGTACAACACCTCTCTCAGTCTCGAGGTCTTCTTTTCCTGTTCATTTACTTTGATTAAGAGACTACCTGAGAATAGTGCTACTCCTTAGTGTCCCACAAGTGCGACTACTTGTGACACTTCCACTAGAAGCTCTCCTGTGTTGCTTAGTGTTTGAAACTCAGATCGTCTCAGGAAATTGACTATCTTTTTCCAATCTACCCATTCAGCCAAGATGAAGGCCATTGTAACAATATATGATTATAAGTCTGTTAAAATATTTATATGTAATTGATAAGTAAAAGGTACCATTAAAATACCTTTAGATATTTTATGAATTTTTTCTATCTCCGTAATACTAAAATTGATCCGCACGATCGATTGAATTATATCAGTATATATAATTTCTTATTACGATTTCCCATGTGTATATTACATACTGAAGATACCTTAGACTCGTGTCATAAATACTGTAGAAATCCTATGGAACATCGTAATAATAATGTTTTATGTGTCTCTATCCTGTTTTATCTCTCAATTTACCGTTTTATGTCACTTTATTGGTTTATTTGTCACCATACTGTTTTATGTGATAATATGCTGTTTTATATTTTACGTTATTGTTTTTGCGTTATTATACTGTTTTATGTGTTGCTATACTGTTTTATATGTTACTACACTATTTCATGTTTCTCTATACTGTTTAATGCGTTATTGTACTGTTTTATGTTACTGTGCTATTCTTACATGTTACTGTACTTGCCTTTTGTGTTAGTGTACTTACTGTAATACACAAAAAACCTGCACATAGAAGAGAAGAGCTTACGACGACGTTTCGGTCTGACTTGGACCATTTACAAAGTCACACTAACAGAAGAGAGAGAAGGAGGGAGTAGTATATATAGGCCAGCAGACAATGACGGGAGCAATAAAGGTAGAGGTGGAGGTGGTAGTAGTAGTAGTAGTAGTAGTAGTAGTGTCAGTCAAATACTAAGAAAGAGGAGCAGTGTAAGTGAGTGTAGTGTTCTTGGTTGTAAATGGTCTGGTGATGCTGACAAACTGTGGTGAAAGTCACATTTATCATGAACTCTACTCAAATGTTCTTTTCCAGTGTATTATTATTGCATTATGCTGTACCGATTGTGTGTATGTCTTTACTGTTCTTGTATGTTAATATGCTGGCTGTATCCTTGAGGTAAGCTAAAGGTTCTACTCTGTTATATACATCAAACACTTCAAACTTTTCCACTGCATCTTACACAACAGTGTCTCCCACACTAACATTCATGTATCTTACATCACTCAACATTCACAATACATTCACTTAACATATTCCAGAATCTATTTCTCTTAACTGTACTTTTCTCAAATTCAAGATATTTATCCAAATAAACCTATCCACAATACACACCAAAAATCAGTAACTCTCAGGTAATAAAGTCGACCATCATGATAGTCTCAGGTAATAAAGTCGACCATCATGATAGTCTCAGGTAATAAAGTCGACCATCATGATAGTCTCAGTTAATAAAGTCGACCATCATGATAATCTCGATCTGACCACCAAAACAATTTCGGTAGCCATTCCTTCAACCTGGGTAGTTCCTCTCATTGTTACTGTCTACGGTACTGATTTTTTTTTCAATGATTTCTTTCTCTAATATAAATTTGAAACCCTAGTACTAGAAGTCTTGTTCTTTGCAAAAAGCATTTCTTTTATTTTTTAAATTGTTCAATGTTTTTCATAAATATATTTTACAATTCTGTCTAACACTGTGTACGGCTTTGATCTGTTTCACTAGCACAGACTGGTACCAAAGTTAGACTTGTGAAAATATACGAAACTAATTATTTTTTTTATTTTTGTCTGTTTACAAGCAAAAAAATACGTAAAAATGCTAAAACCTTTTTGCAGCGAAACTTGTGACAATCTTCAGTAGTAAAAACAGTTTTCATGTTTCTTCCAAACAAGGTTAAAGTCACATGGTTCAGGCCTGACATTTTTATGGGTTTTCCTTTCCCAGAGGATCAAGTCACTTAGTTCAGTATTTCGGTATTTTTCAGAGGTATTTTCCAACATTTGAAGTCATTATACGTTATACATTCTTTAAATACTTTTGTATTAAAAATTACTTCCCAACTGGTTTGCATTTTGGTAACAATCTTTAACAGATTTCAAAAGCATAATTTAAAACCCTTTTAAAAAATACAGTTACAGTATTTAAAGATCTTAATAATGAATAAACTTTAGTGACAAAAAATCATTGACAAAAAAAAACATGAAACAAAAAAAATCTTCCCCAAAATTTAAATAATTCAAGATACCTGATTTAGGGCAAAAAATTTTTTCAGAGCATTTACGTTGGCCGACACGTCTCCTGGCCGCACGTTTCCTGGGGACAGTCTCCTGGCGACACGTTCCGGCCACCTTCCTACCGACCGTCTCCCGGCCGCACGTCTCCTGACCGACACGTCTCCTGGCCGACACGTCTCCTGGCCGAACGTCTCCTGGCCGACCGTCTTGAATGTTCAAATAAAATTCCTTAATGAAAATCCTAATGTACAAAGTAGTTTAGGTGGAAAACTTTTGACCTTTTAAAATTTATTAAAATGCATCATAGATTTGTTTGGGAAAAACAAAAGGAAATAAAGCATAAATTCAAAGGGTAATGTGGAAAATAAGGGGCGGGTGCGTAAAGTGGGTATAATAAGTGGTTTTATGACCTGGGGGAAAAAAAGGGGGGGGTTTTGAGGAGAGAGATTTTTTGGGAAAATGTGCCTATGAACAATTTACAAAGGGCATGGGGTTGGTGCTGTAAAAAATGTCATCGGGCAAGGTGTTGGTGGCCTTTTGAACAATGAACTGGTGTTTGGTGCCGGATGTACACAATTAATAACACTTTGGGAACTTCTAAAAATCTTTAAATTATACTGGCGGGGGAAAAGAGGAAGTTAAAAATTAACAACTGGAAAACCGGGCAGGGTTGGAAAGACAGAGATACCAGACACTGCGGAAAATATTGACAAAAAATGTTATTGAAACAATTATTTCAAGAGCAGGAGACAGGGGAGAGGCAGTAAAAACCTCAAATGTAAAGTAGAACTAAAAATTGTACTAAGAGAGAACATTGAAAAACCTTGATCAGGGACGGAAGATAAACACTGTCGTATAACTCTTGATCAGCTGGACGGAAGATAAACACTGTCGTAAAACTCTTGATCAGCTGGAGGGAAGATAAAACACTGTCGTGTAACTTTGATCACTTGTCGGAAGATAAACACTGTCGTAGTAATCTTGATCAGCGGGTCGGAAGATAAACACTGTTGTAGTAACTCTTGATCAGCTGGAGGGAATATAAAATTGTCGAGTAAATCTTTCATTGGACGGAAGAAAAACACTGTCGTAGTAACTCTTGTCAGCTGGAGGGAAGAAAACACTGTCGTAGTAACTCTGTCAGCGGGACGGAGATAAAACACTGTTTTGTAACTCTTGATACGGGACGGAATGTAAACCTGTCGTACAAAATCTTGATCACTGGACGGAAGATAAACACTGTCGTAGTAACTCTTGATCAGGGGACGGAAAAAACATGTCGTAGTATAAAATGAAACCCCTGGATAATGCTTAAGTAAAAAATTATAATGGTTTTCATACTGACAGATTTTTTTCCAAAAATTTTATTACCCAATGACAGTAATGTGCAAGAGACGTGTGGTAGACTTCTTCATCAAATGATCTTTTTGTAGGAGAAATGTTTCGTAAAAAAGATACTGACAGTTAAAAAAGTATTATTTTCAAAAATTGAAATAACCCGGAAAAACCCCGGATGATTTTACTCCCTGTGTGTGGTGTGTGTGTGTGTGGGTTGACTTAGGAGAAAAAATTCCCCCTACTTTTTACAAAACGGTCAAATTGCAACGGGCACATTTACAAGCGTGTCCAACGTCATCGAATTATGTAGCGTTTTTGTGAAGGTTTGAAAACTTGCATTCAGTGTTTGAAAGATATTTTGTCATTCCAGGAAATGTTAAAGATTTCACTAATTTTGGTCATAGGAATGTTAAAGCCCAATTGTTCCATGAATATGGTTTCCCCTTAGTACAAAAACATGAAAGCATTGATGAGGGGTTCTTGAATTTCGAGAGACATAATTTTTAACAATTTTGGGCGAAAAAAGAAACAAAGAAGAAAAAAAAACCAGCAACTTCTTAAAAAATCCCCCTTACGAGTACCCAAATATAATTCATGCAGTCCTGGAAGCCCTTTTTGGGTTTACCTAAACTTGACAATTGTTCAGTGAAGGAATTATAGTTTTTATTTATTTAGTGTCGGCGTTTTAATTCTTCGGTAATGAGTTATTTGATATTTGAGAGAATGATTCCACAACATGTCACTACAGCAACACCTGACCTGACACAATGACAATAACTTAATGCTCTAACACAAATGGTATTTCGACCTGATAAATACATTCACCTCTACAATTAATTATGGAAGGCAAAAATCAACGCTTGTATTAGATAAAGTAAAGTAGACGCTGCAAATTATCTTTCCAAAGGTAAAGAGGTGCGAGGAAAAAATATTAAATACGTCTCTGTCACTTTTTTCTCATCTTCACTTCTCTGACATCTTCTGTATTATGAGAAAACATTGGTAACCAAACACTCACACGCTCAAATAAAACAATGAAATTCTGGATGAAGAAAATAAAATCTTCAAACTCAGGGACTCGATCTCCTGACAAAAGAAATTTCAGCGACCATGTAATAACTTGGCTGGAAGGTCTTCTTAATGTCTCGTACACTCATTTTTTATTTACTAGTATGTCAACCTTCTGTTCCAGTGTTTTACTGCATTGTTAATAAATGTTGTTGTACGATACTTGAGTGTTGCTGTTGTGTTGTATGTTACTGTATTGTGTTTTACGGTACAGTTCTCGTGTGTTGCTGTATTGCTCTCCTAGTTAATGTATTATTTTTATGTATTACTGTAATAGTTTGTCATTTTACAGTATTGCCTTGTGTAACCGCGTTTTTTTAAAGTTATTGTACTTGTGTATTACTGTATTGTTTCATTATATTCCTGTACTCTCATTTATGTTACATGTGCTGTTCTTACGTGTTTGAATATCGTTATTTTTTTTTTGTTACTGTCTTTGTGGTTTACGATGCTCTTTTTTATTTGTCACTGAACTGTTCTTACTTGTCACTTTAATTTTCTTCCAAGTTGCCATTCTTGTATGATGATGTAGTGTTATTTTATGTTGTATTTTCCTATGACATCTTCGACGATAGTTTCTCCTATATTGTCATTCATGTCTTCCAGAACAATTATGTCGACTCAAAATTCCCAAAACATTCACTTAACAATTCTCAGAATCCATCTTCCACTCTCATCCACACTTATCTCCTCTATATGATATTAATACAAATAACACAATACATAACACACAAATAGTATCTCTCCAGGAATAAAACTATCATAGTAGTCTCGATCTGACAAAAAACATTTTATCAGCCTGTCCTTTAACCTGGCAAAGTCGAGTCAATGTTTGTCTGGTATACTGCTGTTTTATGAACTTATATGTTGCTCTGCTGTCTTTTCAAAACTTTCAAAAAATATATTATTTTGCAACAATGCGTTTCTTGCTATGTTTAACTTGTGGTAAATTATGTTGATCCATACATCACCTTCCCTTTTAAGTCTCTGTTCTTCATTACTTAAACTTTGTCTTTCACATCACTTGTAAATCACAGTTCTGATATACACATTTCCTAGTATACTCAGCAGACAATACACAAACATCTACTGTTCACATTGCCTACATTTTTTTTTACAATTCTAACACTGTGTCTGGCAGCTGTTGAAGTGTATTAGAAGCAAAGTGTGACACAAAGCTAGACTTGTGAAGACTGAAGTTTACTAACTGATAGATATAATTAAAAACTCAGATACTTTTATTCTACATCAACACTGCTTCAGTAGTTTCAACAGTACGCAAACATTTGGCGGTTATAAACAGAGACTCACACTTCTGTTCACCCGTTAATGGATCTTTTGAAACAGCAATTGTAATATGCACCTGAATAATGATATTTTTCACAAATATGTTTACATTTAGAACAATTTCCATAATAGAAAGTTTATGATATGATCAATATATTTTAACCAGCGTTATTACTTAAGAGTGTTTAGTGTTAGCACTCAGTGTGAGGGCGAAGGTTGTTTCTGCAGTCTAAGATGTGAATGAATTTGTCCAACACTGTAGACTATGTTAGTGTTATAAGACTTAGTCTTTGTATCACTGTATTGTGTGAAGTCTTTGATGAGACGATATATACTGACTGTGTAAACTCAGTGTAGTGTGCTAGTGAGTTGTACACCCAGATACTTGGGTCAGTCTTAAGAGTTTTGTGTGATGGAGCTCAATTAATATAATTAATTTTGTGTCGAACTTTGAGAGTTTGATTAACTTACAGTTGGTGTCTGTGTTGACATGAGTCTTCTCCAGATGGTGACCCGTCACTCTCTCCTGAAGGAGTGTCAGTGTTTGCACACGTTATTTAAATATTGATGTGTACATGTGTGTGTTTGTGTGTGTGTGTGTGTAGCGTAGAGGTTAAAAGTGTAAGGTGTGGGTACGTGTGTATTTGTGTTTACATACTAGTAAAACTAAAAAGAGAGGATTATAAATGCACTGTTGAATAAATGTATGTGTGTGTTTGATACAGATGATTTTGTGTGTTGCTTTATTCGTGCGTCTGTGTGTGTTGTGTGTGTGTGTAGGATGTGTATGTGGAAATACAGAATTGAGTGTATAGAAGAGTGCGCGCTTGTGAACCTTAGCGTACTGTGAAGATCACTAACGAGGGCAAAAAGATAACTGAAAACAATTAATTACAGTTATCATGCAGTGAACACAAAGGTTCACACACCCACACTAATATTCGCATACAAAAACGTTCACAAATACACTTACACAATTAAATAAATTAACAAGTTAATAACTGACATATAGGTAAAATGTTAAATATAAATACATTTCCAAATTTTCATTGATTGGCCAGTTCTTGGTGGACGAACTGGTACAGAGATCTCTCATGTCTCAGGTAGTCGACGTTCGAGTCTGTCCAGGAGGATGTTACTACAGAGCGCAGATTATCTGCGTGTCCTCCTCTGTAATAACATGTTCCTCTGTATACTGATATTAATACACTTGTGTAGTAATATCATATATGGACAGTACTTCAAGGCTGGTTAAAACTGCTGACCTCAGGGAAGTGGTGAAGGGTGAATACCTGGAACCACGGATCTGGGGTGGGACTGCTGACCTCAGGGAAGTGGTGAAGGGTGAATACCTGGAACCACGGACCTGGGGTGGGACTGCTGACCTCAGGGAAGCGGTGAAGGGTGAATACCTGGATCCACGGACCTGGGGTGGGACTGCTGACTTCAGGGAAGTGGTGAAGGGTGAATACCTGGAACCACGGACCTGGGTGGGACTGCTGACCTCAGGGAAGTGGTGAAGGGTGAATACCTGGATCCACGGACCTGGGGTGGGACTGCTGACCTCAGGGAAGCGGTGAAGGGTGAATACCTGGATCCACGGACCTGGGGTGGGACTGCTGACCTCAGGGAAGTGGTGAAGGGTGAATACCTGGAACCACGGACCTGGGGTGGGACTTGCTGACCTCAGGGAAGTGGTGAAGGGTGAATACCTGGAACCACGGACCTTGGGTGGGACTTGCTGACCTCAGGGAAGCGGTGAAGGGTGAATACTTGGATCCACGGACCTGGGGTGGGACTGCTGACCTCAGGAAAGTGGTGAAGGGTGAATACCTGGAACCACGGACCTGGGGTGGGACTTGCTGACCTCAGGGAAGTGGTGAAGGGTGAATACCTGGAACCACGGACCTTGGGTGGGACTTGCTGACCTCAGGGAAGTGGTGAAGGGTGAATACCTGGATCCAAGGACCTGGGGTGGGACTTGCTGACCTCAGGGAAGTGGTGAAGGGTGAATTCCTGGAACCACGGACTTGGGGTGGGACTGCTGACCTCAAGAAAGTGGTGAAGGGTGAATACCTGGATCCACGGACCTGGGGTGGGACTTGCTGACCTCAGGGAAGTGGTGAAGGGTGAATACCTGGAACCACGACCTGGGGTGGGACTTGCTGACCTCAGGGTAGTGGTGAAGGGCTTATACCTGGAACCACGGACCAGGGGTGGGACTTGCTGACCTCAGGACACATGAACCTGGGGAAAGGTAGGATTGCTGGGTGTAGGATGGGAAGTGGGGAAGGGAGAATATCTGAGGGGACACAGATGGACTCCTGGACGCATGAACCTGGGGGAAGGTAGGATTGCTGGGTGTAGGATGGGAAGTGGGGAAGGGAGAATATCTGAGGGGACACAGATGGACTCCTGGACACACGAACCTGGGGGAAGGTAGGATTGCTGGGTGTAGGATGGGAAGTGGGGAAGGGAGAATATCTGAGGGGACACAGATGGACTCCTGGACACACGAACCTGGGGGAAGGTAGGATTGCTGGTGTAGGATGGGAAGTGGGGAAGGGAGAATATCTGAGGGGACACAGATGGACTCCTGGACACACGAACCTGGGGAAAGGTAGGATTGCTGGGTGTAGGATGGGAAGTGGGGAAGGGAGAATATCTGAGGGGACACAGATGGACTCCTGGACACACGAACCTGGGCAAGGTAGGATTGCTGGGTGTAGGATGGGAAGTGGGGAAGAGCATCAAAAACACAGTAAGTGGGGGGCTGGACCTTAAAGACGAACTACTGACCTCGACGTGGTAGGGTCTAGTAATTCAGGGGTAACTCTAATTCTGCTAGTACTACTACTAGTACTACTACTACTACTACTAATAATAATAATAATTATTATTATTATTATTATTATTATTATATTTATAATTATATAATATGTTATATTATTAGTTTCACCTGCTCGTGTTTACCTAGCTTAAGTAGGTACCTGGGTATTCTACATTGTATGTTTCTATGTAGCATGTCAGTAATGTCAGCTAGGTCTCTAACAGGTGTATCATGTACCTGTGTACCTGTAACAGGTGTATCATGTACCTGTGTACCTGTAACAGGTGTATCATGTACCTGTGTACCTGTAACAGGTGTATCATGTACCTGTGTACCTGTAACAGGTGTATCATGTACCTGTGTACCTGTAGAAATATAAGATTATTATTATATAATTAATAACTTATGTTTACAAAGCTTTATTTACTATTTTGAGCATCACCATGCCTAGCTTTGTTCTGTATACAGTGTTCTTTGTTCTGTATACAGTGTTCTTTGTTCTGTATACAGTGTTCTTTGTTCTGTATACAGTGTTCTTTGTTCTGTATACAGTGTTCTTTGTTCTGTATACAGTGTTCTTTGTTCTGTATACAGTGTTCTTTGTTCTATATACTGTGTTATTTGTTCTGTATACAGTGTTCTTTGTTCAAACATAAGTCAACACACATCCTCTAAGACCCATTGTAACATAGTGACATCACACATCACTTTCTAAGACTCAGTGGCATCACTCATCGCTATCTAAGACTCACAGTGACATCTCTTATCGTTGTTTAAGTATATCAGAAGAGTTATACATTAGTTATATAACGGATCCCAACGATTCCAAGTGTTTTAACTATTTTACTAAAGTGAGTGAACTGTAAAGATGAACCAGTGACCTCCAGGTGGCCGGGTCTGGTAACTCACAACTAACTCTGAACCACAAACTCTTAAGTTATGCCACATTGTGGCCTTATATCTCATAGTAGTAACAACATTTAATTGGTAATATACCACTTTCTCATTTATGTTATACGAAAAGAGAAAAGTAACGTTTCAGTATAACTTGACAACCTGATGTGACACAGATGAATAAAAAACACAATGAATCACTATTTCCATATATATACACCGTAAAACATACAACAGAGTCAATAAAAAAAATCACGCAGACCAGTATGTAACTGTATTTATGTATACCTGAGTAAACTTACTTATTATATTGTTCAAATTTCATAGTACAATCTCTTAGTAATTAAATAATCAACTACCTCATTATGTGAGTTTACTAGTAAGCTTAAGTCACCTTATGTAATTTTCTTATTTACTATTGTTTGCTTAAATATTAGCTGAATTGATACTTTCTCCGTCCATATTACTACCTCATATTTTTTAAATACTGTTAATTGATATTTACAATTTTTAACATTTTTGACATCATTTAATTACCATTACTTGTCTCATTATCATAACCTGTTTTAATACCACATTTACTGTCTTAGAGTACTCTTAAATACCTTGTACTGACAAATAACCTCTAGTATAACTACCAGTGCAATATTGAATCCAAATAACTCTTCTTAAAATTTAATACTTGAAAAAAAAATTACTTTTTCACTTTATTTTTGCTAATTAATCTTTTTTTGTAATCATTATTACTTACTAAAATTTTATTAAACACCATATTTACTACCAGTCAATTTTACTTTTGTACATTAATCATTATTTTATACTTTTCATAACACTTTGTTGCCAAATTTTCAAGTTTGTATATTCAACTCCAACCTTTATATTATCCTTTGTACTACCTGTGTACCTGTGTACCTGTGTACCTGTGTACCTGTGTACCTGTGTACCTGTGTACCTGTGTACCTGTGTACCTGTGTACCATCTTACTATCATATTATAACCAAGTCATTGCCATTGTTATTTTTTACTTATTATTCTTTTGGAACTTTAATTTGTGAATTTTATTTTGTCAATTTAAATCTGGTTATACTCTTGTTCTTGTTAACAACCTATACCAGACCCTAGTGCAATTGCAAGTACCATTTTAATTTGTATTTTTATATTATAAGTTTATACCTAGTTGTACTTTAGCTCATTCTAGCTCAATACTTAGACAACACCTAAACTAACTATACCTAGTTGTACTTTAGCTCATTCTAGCTCAATACATAGACAACACTAAATTCATTATATTAGACCTTAGTGCAATTACAAGAGTGAGTCTGGTGCCATTTGTAATTTGTTTTTGTTTTTTTATAGTATTAGTTTATACCTAGTTGTACTTTAGCTCATTCTAGCACAACACATAGACAATATCAATTTCATTATGTTTATTAGTGACTATACTCTGTATGACCAAAGTGCTTAAGCGATATACTTATCCAAACCTCCCACCACTACAGAAATCAGTATTAGAACTCATCACATAATACAGGATATAAATAACCACTATTTAAACCTAAAAGATGAATGATCACGTTGACCCTGATCTAAACCTCCATAATCTAACACACAATCAAAACTATTGGAAAGTAACTGCCTTTATTACACAGCATCACAAGCCAGCACTATCCTGAGCACTGTCAAAGCTATCAGTTCTTAACTACAACATCAGGTCCTTAAGCAAACACTATGATGACCTCCTGGCACTCCTTGAGTCACTAAAGACACCCTTCTCCTGCATTATTCTTACTGAGACCTGGCTTAAGCAGGACACAGTAGATATCTACCCACTACCAGGATACACAGCAATCCACAACTGCAGACAATACCAAGTTGGGGGTGGTACTGCAATCTTTTACTCTAACCAACTATCTTGTATTAGCACTAATTGCTTTAGTGATGAATATGGGGAATGCATTTTTGCTAATTTTACTGTAAAAAACCTCAAGACGCCTATAACAATCGGTGCCATATACCGGATACCCCACACAAACATCCCTAACTTCAGTGAGAATCTAAAGTCACTAATAACAAACAGATAAATGAACAAGCACCACCACCTCTTAGATGGAGACTTCAATATCAACCTTGGCCTACCAGATGATCAGACTGTAACTGATTTCATCAACAATATGAACAACACACTTCTCATATCAACAATAACTAAACCAACCAGGATGACTGAGACAAGTGCAACCATAATAGATCACATATGGACCAATATACTAGCCCCCCTTAAATCAGGGATAATCACAGACAGCACTACTGACCACTACCTAACCTTCCTCTTAACAAACATTAGTAAGCCACCACTCGAATACAACAAAGTTTCATTTAGACTCCATGACGAGGCCTCAATAAGGAATTTCACAGCAGACCTAGAGACTGTTGACTTGCCTACAGAATTCTCCAATGCCAATGATATTGACGACTGGACAGACATTTTTCTTAACAAAATACTTAGACTATACAACAAACATTGTCCTATAAAAACAAAACAGATCACGAATAAACGGCTTGTTTGCCCATGGCTAACCAGCAGCATTCTGAAATCCATTGATAAGAAACACCAATATGAAAAGCAATATAGACAGGGCTTAATAAACAAAGATATTCTTAAACAATATTCAACAGTTCTCACCAAATTAATAAAGAAAGTCAAACAACTATACTACTCCAGTAGATTCACTGACACAAGAGGAGATATAAAAAAGACCTGGAAAACACTCTCTCAGATTCTAGGGACCCACAAACTGAAAGAAAAAGAATATTGTTCTAACTAGACCTCATGAAACACCACTGCATCCCACTGATACAGCTAACAAGATAAACGACTTCTTCTCAAACATAGGATCTAATCTCGCCAGTGAAATCCCACGTACCAGTGCCCGTGCCGGGGACTACCTAGATGGGAATTTCCCAAATTCCTTCTATCTTGTACCAACTGAGCCCACGGAAGTCACCGCGATCTTAAAGTCACTTAAAAATAACTCGGGGAATCTGTCTCACGTCCCACCATTATTGTACAAGCGAGCGGCCCATGTCCTTTCGCATGCTATTACATTACTTTTTAACAAGTCATTAGAAACTAGCACTTTCCCGACACTACTCAAGACAGCAAGGGTTACACCAATACATAAAGGTGGTGACCCTACAGATGTAAACAACTATAGGCTAATATCAAACTTACCATTGCTATCCAAAATCTTCGAGAAACTCGTGCACAGGAGACTATATTCACTTATAACGTCACAAAACATACTCAGCCCCTGCCAATTTGGATTCAGGAAAATTAAAAGCACTAATGATGCAATTATAAAAATGCTAGACCTGCTTTACACAGCATTGGAAAATAAGGAACATCGACTAGGAATTTTTATTCACCTAAGAAAAGCGTTTCACACAGTAGACCATGTTATCCTACTCCACAAACTTGACCACTATTGTGTAAGAGGCCATGCGCTTGCATATTTTAAATCCTACCTTTCTAATAGGTATCAGTATGTCACTATTAAAGACACAGCCTCATCAATACGGCCACTTGATACTGGAGTTCCACAGGGAAGTGTCCTTGGACCCCTGCTCTTCCTCATTTACATCAATGATCTTCCAAACATATCCCAACACCTGAAACCTATTCTCTTTGCTGACGACACGACTTATGTCATCTCCCACCCTAATCTTGCCACCCTCAACACCATTGTTAACGAGGAGCTGCTCAAAATATCGACTTGGATGACAGCCAATAAACTTACACTTAACACTGGCAAAACCTACTATATTATGTCTGGTAGCAGAGCAGGTGTTGCGCAAAGATCGACAACACTCTAATTGCCAGACATAATGACGGCAAATTTTTTGGCCAATACCTCGACAACAATCTAAATTTCAGCACCCATATCCAACACATAACAAAAAAAGTATCCAAAACGGTGGGGATCCTCTCCAAGATACGATACTACGTGCCGCAAACCGCCCTTCTCACACTATACCATTCACTTACATATCCATACCTCACCTATGCTATCTATGCTTGGGGTTCAACTGCAGCAACACACCTAAAGCCAATAATAACCCAACAAAAAGCTGCAGTAAGAATAATCACTAAATCCCATCCCTGGCAACACCCCCCTCCCCCACTCTTCATAGATCTAAACTTAATCCCTGTTCAGAGCATCCACACTTACTACTGTGCAATCTATATCTACAGGTCCTTAAATTCCAATATTAACCTTGACCTAAAACACTTTCTTGATAGTTGTGACAGGATCCACAGGCATAACACCAGACACAAACTTCTCTATGACATTCCCAGTGTTCGACTAAACCTTTACAAAAATTCAATGTATTTCAAATGACCTAAAATCTGGAACACCCTACCTGGAAACTCTAGAACTGCAGACACATTCATCACTTTCTAAACAACAGTTAGAAAACATCTTATCTCCCTGATACACCCCGACAACTAACTACATGATAACCACCTGGTGGTTCACAATTACACTCATTCAACCACTGACTATAAATCCAGAAATACTAATCTTAATCTTAAAATAATAAATCCTAACTAGTCATAAGTTTGCCTATGATACTCCAATATAGACACTTTGTATTGTGCTAAAACAAAACCATTCACATTGCTAAACTCACAAATTATGATGTAGTCACTTAGCCTTAATACCATAATCTGTAAGGATTTAATGTTAAGAATTAATCTAAGTCTGCCCGAAATGCCTAGCCATACTAGGTGTCCGAGTGGCCTCCTCTGTAATTAGTATTTTATAACATGTAAACCACACAATATTCAAAACCTGTAAACCCCACATTGTAACCCATAGAGTGAATAAACTTGAATTGAATTGAATTATAGAAACCCATTCATAACGATGGAATATGACATCGAAAATGTACAGGACGATGTAATATGTCGGGGAAACTCGTCCAGAACGGCGGAATGTGACCAGAAAAACCGCACAGAACAATGCAATATAACAAGGAAACATGTTCAGCGCAATGGAACATGAGAGAGAATTTCGTCGGGAACAATGGAATATGACAGGGAACTCCCTCTAGAACGACTTAGTATGACATGGAAACCCGTCCAAAACGATGGAATATGAGAAAGAAACTCGTACAGAAAAAAGGAATACGAGAGGGAAACCAGTCCGGAACAAGAGAATATGACAGAGAAACCCGTCCTGATAGATGGAATGTGACATTTAAACCCGTCCAGAACAATGGAATATGACAGGGAAACCCGTCCAGAACAATGGAATATGACAGGGAAACCCGTCCAGAACAATGGAATATGACAGGAAAATCCGTCCAGAACAATGGAATACGACAGGGAAACCCGTCTAGAACTATGGAATATGAGAGAGAAACCTGTAGAGGACGATGAAATATGACAGGAAAACCCAACCAGAATGATGGAATATGACAGGAAAACCCAACCAGAATGATGGAATATGAGAGGGAAACCCGTCCTTAATTAAGGATGGAATATGGGAGCTAAAGCCGTCTAGAAAGATGTAATTTGAGCGGAAAACCCGTTCAGAACGATTTAAAATGACTGGAAAACCCGTCGAGAATGATGGAATATGACAGTAATGAACAAGATTCCAGAAATATTGTTTTACTGAGTATTTAAGTAGTGTTATGAGCTCCAGGAGAAAGTTGTGAGCACAAGTATTGTCAAGTTTAACATTAATTATAATAACACAAATAATTAATATCAGTTAGTAATTACGAATAGGTAATTATCCTTTACCCATAAAGTAAGAATGGACTAGGATGGCACACAGACACTGTTGAGATCCAGCTCTGGGTCTCTGATGGTCACCAGGTCAAGCACCCTCATTTTACTTTTCCTCTTACTCTTGTGAGTTCATTTTATTACACCTTCGATGTTTGTTTTTGCGACAATGTGATGAATGAATTTAAAATAATAAACAAATATTTATAAACAATAATCATATTTATGTATTTATTACCTTCTTTATTAATTTTAATGTAGGCTTTTTTGTGCCAAGTGTTGTTCAGTCTTTGATATATTCACTTAACACAGATTTTATATGACGTTATTTTCGTGATGAATATTGTATGTTGTTTATACTGTACAACACTAAGTGTTGATGTAGAGAAAAGTTTGTCTAGTTACACCAGTCAACACCAGATATTTTCCTTGTTGATTTACTCACAAACTATTATATAACGTCTAGACTTAACCCAGGAAGTCACAAGACTCAAGATTAGAAGTCAAACATTTCAGACTATTTGAGTGAAATTTAAATACCATGTTATGATTACATTTTTGTCACGAAGTTTCTGTTAGTTACTTTCAGTGTTTTGTTAGTGTGCAGAGTGCAGCTTACAGCAGCTTTTTATGTTCATGAAATTACAATCATAAGAACATAAGGAAGAAGGAATACGGCAGCAGGCCTACTGGCCCATGCGAGGCAGGTCCAAGTCTCCTACCAGCTTAAGCCAATGACCCAACCTAGTCAGGTCAGGTCACATCCACTTAAGGAAGGAGCACGGCATCAGACCTATTAGTACAAGCTAGTCAGGTCCAACTCACACCCACTCATATATTTATCTAACCTATTTTAACACTACACAACGTTTTAGCTTCTATAACGGTACTCGGGAGTTTGTTCCACTCATCCACAACTCTGTTACCAAACCAGTGCTTTCCTATATCCTTCCTGAATCTGAATTTTTCCAACTTAAAACTATTGCTGCGAGTCCCGTCTATGCTAGATATTTTTAGCACGCTATTTACATCCCCATTATTAATTTCTGTTTCCCATTTATACACCTCAATCATATCCCCCCTAATTCTACTCCTTTCCAGAGAGTGCAAATTCAGGGTCCTCAGTCTATCCTCATAGGGAAGATTTCTGATACATGGGATCAACTCTGTCATCCTCCTTTGAACGTTTTCCAGTGTATTTGTATCCATTCTGTACTACAGTGACCAGAACAGTGCAGCATAATCTAGATGAGGCCTAACCAAAGATATATAGAGTTGAGGAACAACCTGAGGACTTCTATTATCACTGGTCAACAATTGTTGAAAATTTGTATACTACTAAAATGAAAAATACTTTTTTGGCTATAGGTTTAAAAATACAAGACATGTAATATTTGATTATTTTATTATAACGTACAGTATGTGTCAGTATGTTTTAAACTCGAATCTGTACCTACTCTCTGCCTTTTTGCTTGACCCTTATAGTGGGCTGAAGAATCATCTCTTGCCAATGTCCAGCAATAATCTGCAAACATTCTTGTGTCCCATTTGCCCTGGTACCATTTTCCCATGGTTGAAATATCTTGGTGAAACCTTTCACCATGTTCGTCACAAACTGCCCCACAGTTCGCTACAAAAAAGTCTAAAGGCGAGTCCAAAAAAGTGGATTTTAAGTGACATGTTATATTCCATGTTCTTGTAAGCCTTGATGAGGTTTTCCACCAATTCTTCATAGTTGTCTTCCCTTCTGTTTCCGAGAAATCCCATCGTCACTAACTTGAATGCTTCCCAAGCAGCTTTCTTCTCTCCATGAAGGTCTGAGTCAAAGTCACCATCTTTAAGAAGCTCTGAGGACCATCGAAGACTCCCTCTCTTATCTTAGCGTCGCTCAGTGAGGGGAATTTTGACGTTAAATACTTGAATCCCTGACCGGATTTGTCCATAGTTTTTACAAAATTTTTGATGAGCCCCAATTTTATGTATAGTGGTGGTAGCAAAATTTTGTTTGGTTCAACGAGAGGTGGATGTTGAACATTTTTCATCCCAGGCTCCAATGATTGACGAGGTGACCAGTCTCTCCTGATGTAGTGGATGCCTCTTGCACAGCTGTCCCATTCACATAGTAAGCAGCAGTAAACCAACCCATACCCCGGCCGGGATAGAACCCGCGGTCATAGTCTCAAAACTCCAGCCCGTCGCGTTAGCCACTAGACCAGCTAGCCACAATAAGATTCGTCCAACTAGGTATATTTCTACACCATAGGAAGGTTAGCACAGGCACCACTGTGACCACAAATGCAAGTTTTTACAGACGAATCTCCAGCTAGCGTGGCCACGCTATGGTTTGTTTGCAATCGTGTCATTACAATTTCTTGAGTCAAGCAGCAGTACTTGGTGTATTCGTCCTGCAAGCCCATCACAAGAGCGGATCACCTACCTTTCACCTCAAAATATAAACTTGCACAGCATAGCCACCTTCTATGGCTACTGGAACAATAATGAAGATCAGTCAGACTGTGAGTGTGGTAAGAAACACACTGCCACAAGCCTGTTGGAACCTGTTGTAACACGTAGGTGTATCTTGAACAGTAGAGCTAAACAATTTTAACCATGATTATCAGTGACTTAAAATTAGTTGGAAATTGCTACTTTTGTCTCGGAAGTATTTTGGTTGTTGACCAGTGAATTATTTATACTTCTTGATATGAAGCCAAGGATTCTGTTAGCTTTATTGCGAACACTTACGCACTGTTGTCTTTGGGTTTGATTACTTCTAACCAGAACTCCCAAATCCTTTTCGCATCAGTAATATTAAGGTCTACACCCGTTGAGTTTATATAGCATTTTTATTTCCTGTCCAATGTTAGAACTTACATTAGTCTATATTAAACTGCATCTGCCACTTCTCCGACCACTGCAACAGTCTATTCAAAACTTCCTGGATGCTCTGATGTCCTCGTCAGAATGAATTTGACGGTCTATTTTGGTATCATCGGCAAAAATTTCGTATGTCGCTATTTATTTTCCCCCATCTATGTCGTTTATGTAATTGGAAAACAAGGGGGCCCAACACTGACCCTTGAGGAACACCGCCTCGTGACGCGTCCCCACTCTGATTTCTCCCCCATTTATGCAAACTCTCTGCTGCCTATCTGTCAACCAAACCTATATCCAGGAAAAAAAATTTCCTCCT
Organism: Cherax quadricarinatus; assembly: GCF_026875155.1. Lineage (NCBI taxonomy): Eukaryota > Metazoa > Arthropoda > Malacostraca > Decapoda > Parastacidae > Cherax > Cherax quadricarinatus. The sequence continues at coordinate 15,273,790 of NC_069497.1, read as the reverse complement.
ATTTAGATGTGCCTCAATTTTCCACAGTAGTCTCTGATGTGGGACTCTATCAAAACCTTTACTGAAGTCCATATACACAATATCATATTCATTACCATGATCTACCTTTCCCCAAATACCTTAGTAACAAAAGTTAATAAAAATTTGTAAACAGGAAACGCCCTTTTTAAAACCGTGCTGAGATTCATTAATCGAATTATGTCTTTTAAGATGGCTATGAATCGCTTCAGCAATTACTGATTCCGTAAATTTTCCACTAATAACCTATTACCTGCTTTGAAAAGAGGTGTTACATTTGCCATTTTCCACTTATGCGCACTATGCCAGTTTGTAGTGATATGTTGAAAAGATTAATCCATAGGTTTGCAAGCTCCACTTTACATTCTTAGACCCTGCGCACAGTTCATCAGGCCCGGGAGTTGCTATTTTTATTACTATTATCTAAGGACCATGTCGCTTGTAACCCTAACTGCGCATAGTTTACTACGTCTTGCCTAAAAATTTTAATTTTTTCTGGAATGCAGCTAGTATCTTTCTGTAATAAAAAACTGAGAGGAAATATATTAAAAATTCTACACATTTCCTACACTGCGTAGCTACCCGAGTAACTTTTAGTGCTATTTTTGTCCCTAATTCTTACTTTTATATACCTGAGAAAACTTTGGAGATAGTCTTCATTCTTCCTTGTGATTTAACCTCAAATCACTCTTTGCCTTTTCTTATTCCCTTTTTATTTTTCTTTAACTGAATATTTGGGTTTTTTAACTGCCCCTCTCCTCTTTTGATTTGCCTATAATGCCTCTCTTTTGACCAGTGAAATGTTTTAATTTTTTTATTTATCAATTCAGAATCATTTTATTTGGTCAGAGTTTTCTGTTTTGGGAAAATAAGTTGTCGAGCACTGAACTATGTCTTTGGGAAACTCATATCGGCAACCATCACTCCTACCTTACCCCAAATTAGCCCACCCAGGTATATTCTTTAGTCCTATGAAATCGCCAACAGAAAGTAAGGAACAGAGATTGATTCTTTAGAGTAATCATGGATACATAAACTGATGATTATGTCACTTTCCCCAAACTCATCGTTAACCTCAAGATTATTAATTGGTGATTTCCCTGCTGGCATGAACCAAGTCCAAGCAGGTTAATTTCTTTTAATCCTGAATCGTATCAAGAAGTACTTGACAAATTTCCTGTCAAATTCTGTTAAAATTCCATACACAATTTCGAATGTAAATGCCTTTCGAATTTTCACATAGAATTTCCTATCTCCTATCAAGTTTGGGGGGCCTGTAAATCACACCAAGATTAGTTTTTCACTGCCCTCCGAAGCTGTAGCCACACAGATTTAGCGGGGAACTTCTAATTTCATATCTTTTCTAATGCAACAAGTTAAATTATTTCCCGACATACATCCGCCACACACCACCCTTCCTGTTACCCTACAGTGTAGAAAGTCAACCCTGAATGGGTTACAAAAATTATTAGTATATAAATGTATTTACCTCTTCATTTTATTTAAAAGCTTTATTTGCGATAATAGAAAAATCGAAATGTATTGCCTTATTTGTTATTTACGTAGCTTATGTTGTTGGGTGTACATAATAGGCTCTTAGTTTTGATTGTCAAACTACTGAAATTTATCGCTTGTCGCTCGTTATACGCCGCTTCTGAGCTGCTTTGTCCCGACTATAAGTGATCGAGGGGGGGTGCCCCCCCCTCTCGTGAAGTAGTCATCTGCTGTAGACTCGTTTGGGTGTTGGACGATTGTCTGTCTCATTATTCTTGTTAGTTCTGTAGACTTTGTCCCCCAAACTGTAAAGACTTAGGTTTTGGGGGGGCGTTGTACTGGGGTTGGGTTGTCACTAGACACTCTAGTACTCAGGTCTTCTATAGCTTTGCCAAATTTTTGTACTGGTTTCCTGTCATTGCACAGTGGGGTTTTTCCATGCTGAACGAAATTTCAGTATTAGGGATTTTTTTTACTTTTGTGAGGATCTCAGATGGTCCCACTTATGTCGTTTTTTATCCCCTTGTTCCTGATTCTGTTCGCAGTCCCTTGATTTTGCTTGCTATTGGGTTTAGCTTTTTTGTTGTTCAAGCAGACTGTTCGGGTTTGCCATTCGGTAAATTTATTTTTTTGGGGACTTTGTCATCACTTTTTTAATCTTTTTCGAGTCTTGGACATAGCTAACTCTTAAAGACTTCCACGCATACACAACTTTTTACTATTTGTAATATCTTTTTAAAATTTAATGTCCTGACGGTATTTAAGAATTAAAAATGTGAATGTGCTTTCAGCACAATAATTTTGAACTCGAAGATTGATTTTATTTTGATTCTGTGTTTTAATTTTATTTTGAAAATAAACCTCTAACAATTATAGATTTAATAAATTTTTTAAATTTAATTTCTCTAGTAGTAGCCTACCATTGTAATCCAAAAGCCTATTAAACCCATACTAAAATTTTAAGGTAATTGGACAAGGATACTGACTATGTTACAAAACCCCGTAAAAGGGGGGATGCTAAAGGGGCAGCCCTTTTCTAATTTACGGGGAGACTCTAAGTTTTTAGAATCGCGTTTTTTGTAACAGGGGAATAATTTTCCCCTTGTATGTGGCATTCAGAGCTTTCTCTATCTTTCGTATTAAACCAGGCTCTTTATAGCAATAATATCTTGCTTCCTGCTTTCAATTAAATCTTAGCTATCTTTATTTTTGCACCCCTACTATTATAAAGATACTATGGAAACCTTAAGGAACAGTCTCTCTCTTTTTGCTCATCAGTTCCTTTCTCTGTATTTGTAACTTTATGATAAAAAATGTCTTTTAAACATTTATTTTTTAAACCCTAAGTGCGCAACCTGTCTTTTTCCCACACACAACCATCCCTCTATTTTCTATCATTTTTAAAATCCAGCAAATCGCGGTGGCCCTCCGATCGAGTTGGCAAATGCGCCCACCCCACCCCCAAGAGTGTACCCCACCCCTTACATACATATCATTTTTGCCATAAAGTTGTCCCATTGTCAATGAATAAGATTGCAAGTTCCTTTGCAGTATCTGTCTCCCAGAAATTTGCCCCATTTTGCCCCCTAGACCCTTTCTTGCCCTTCCCCATTTTAGGCAAGTGCTCATTAATTGGGGCCCCCCCCTTAGACCTATTTAAATTTCTGCAACGTAGTGGATGAGTTTGGTAGGGTATTAAAAGAAAAAAAAAAAATAAATTTAAAAAAGAGTAAGGAATGGGGATAAAAAAATTAGGTGACAAAAGACGGGGATTAAATTTGGGAGGGAGAGGTAGGGAGGGGGGTGAAGTATTCAAAATTTTTTGGGAGGGACGTGTCGCAAGATGGGTCATAAAGATAGGTGAATCATAAATGACGATAAAAAAAGGGTGAGGGGGCACTGAGGATTCTGTGAGACAAAGAATTTGCCCGGGAGCAAAAAGGGAAAAGTATGAGAGTAATTTTACCAACACCTTTAAGGGGGTGTAAAACGGGGGTGTAAAGGAAAATGGAGAAGGCTGGAGGCAGTAAAGATTATGTTTGAAAATAAATGCAGAAATTTCTATTTTTTGGAAATTGGGAGGTGGTTTTTTATTACAAAAACTATTCCCCAGAGGCTAAAAAGGGGTTTTTTAAAGGTGGGGCAGACTTTAGAGAGGGTGGAACAAAAAGAATGACTTAGAAGTGTAAAAAATCTGCAGTGCAGGGAAAGGGCGGGTAGGGGCGGTCTAGAAAGGGTTTGGGGGAGGGGGTAAAGGGGGTTTTTGTGTGCGGGGGCCTTGGACCCCCAAAAAACATGATGAGCTGTTAGATAGAAGCAATAAAACAAATAATTTTTAAGGATTTGACTCCGAGGGAGGGTAGCAAGGTAACTTTTTATAAAACAAATTCGGGGAAACCCCGGCGGGGCCGGCTTGGTCCTGAGAGGAAGTACAGTGTCTCACTCTGAAGGAGGCGTGTTTTTACTGCAGTTTTTAAACTGTATGAAACCCCCTCTGGGAACAGTGATGGAATGAATGATGAAAATTTTTCTTTCTCCGCCTCCCTCCTTTGGGGGAATTTGGGCCCATGTGTTAATAAAAAAATTTATTATATATATATATATAATTTAATTTTTTATATAATATTATATATTATTTTAATATATATAATATATTTTTAATATATAATATTTTTATATATATATATATAATATATATATAATATATATATATATATAATATATATAAAAAAATATATATAATATATAATATATATATATTATATATTATAATAAATTTTTAATATTGGTCAAAGGTCTTTAAGCTCCTAAACCAAGGGGGGGCAGGCAAAGCACATGAAGTCATAAAGAAAACCTTACTCAACTGGATGCCCCCCCGGGGGAAAAGAAAACCCCCATCACTAGCACCGCAACACCCACAACCCCCAACCCCCCCCCCGACACTATCACCAGCAAAACTCCAAACCCCCAACCCCCCCCCCCGTCACTATCCCACAACACCCAAACCCCAGCAAAAACCCCCCCCCCCGATCACTACAGCCAGCAAAAACTCACAACCCAGCAAACCCCCCCCCCTCACTACACCAGCAACACTCACAACCCCCCAACCCCCCCCCCCATAGCACCACAACATCACAACCCAGCAACCCCCCCCCCCGATCACTAGCACCAGCAACACTCACAAAACCCGCAACCCCCCCCCCCCCATCACTAGCAGCCAGCAACCTCCAACCCACAACCCCCCCCGATCACTACCCAGCAACACTCACAAAACCCCAACCCCCCCCGATCACTATCAGCCAGCAACACTCACAACCCCCAAACCCCCGACTGATCACCATCTATCCAGGAAGTAAGGCAACTCTTAGCATGGAATATATTTTTTCTAACCCAATCCGTCTGGAAACAATTATTTTCACTCTTCTCCCCCGCGCCCCTCCACCTGACTCCTGCCACTATATAAGTCGTTTTTTTTAGTCTTTCCTATTAGGACTGAAAGAACCCCCGCGGAAAAAATTTTTTTTTAAATAAATGCCCTTTAACTGTACCTAAGTCTTTATCCACATCTTACGGGATCACCATAAACCCTTTTTTTCCTGGTCATATTTTAAAACAGCAACAGCTATTTTAAAAAAAAAGGAGCATTGCAAATCTCACGTTTTTTTGTTCATCATCAAGTTTTGGGGGTTGTTGTGTGTGTTTGGTGTGTGTGTTTTGTGTTGGTTTTGTGTGTGTTTTGTTATGTGTGTGTGTTGTGTTGTTTTTGCTTACCAATGTCTAGAAGGGGCAGTCTTGCATTACCCCCCTTATCGTAGGGGGTTTTCCCGGGTTTTTGTCTACTTTCTACAAGGTTTATCGTCTCTTCTTTTACCATTTTGTGGGGGTGGGGGGCGGTGGGGTTGGCGGCATCGGCGGCCGCGTGGCATCGGTGGTAGTGGTGGTTGGCGGCTTTTTGGCGGGGGTGGCGGTGGGGGGCTCGGTGGTATGGGGTGGTGGTGGTAGGGCGGGGGCGGCGGGGGCGTCAGTGGGAGTGGGGGGTTGGCGGGGGGCGGCGGGGGGGCGCGTGGCGGGGGTAGTTGGTGGGGGGCGGCGGGGGCGGCGGTGGGGGTGTGGCGTGGGGGTGGCGGCGGTGGCGGGGGTGGGGGTGGGGGCGGTGGTGGTGGCGGCGGCGGTGGGGGTGGGGGTGATGGCAGTGTGGGTGGGCGGTGGTGGGTTGGGGTTGGGTGTCGGCGGGGGTCGGTGGTAGTGGTGGTGGTGGGGGAGGGGGGGTGGGGCGGTGGCGGGGGTGGCGGGGGGGCGGTGGTGTGGCGGGGTGGGGGGTGGGGGCGGGAGGGGTGGTGGTGGCGCGGTGCGGGGGTGGTGGGGGGTGGGGTGGGGGCGGTGGTAGGGGGGTGGTGGGGGTGGTGGGTGGTGGGGGTGGTGGCGGCGGGGGGGGCGGGTGGGGGCGGGGCGGTGGTGGGGCGGGGCGGGGTGGTGGCGGCGGTGATAGCGGCGGTGGTGGCGGCGGTGGTGGCAGCGGTGGTGGTGGCGGCGTGGTGTGGCGGCGGTGGCGACGTGGTGGTGGTGGCGATAGCGCGGCGGTGGTGGCGGGTGGTGTGGCGGCGGTTGGTGGAGGCGGTGGTGGCGGCGGCGACGTGGTGTGGGGTGGGTGGGGTGGTGGTGGGGGGTGGTGGTGGTGGGTGGCGGCGGCTGGTGGGGGTGGCGAGGCGGTGGTGGTGTGGTGGTGGTGGTGGTGGGCGGTGGTGGTGGGGTGGCGGTGGGGTGGTGGTGGTGGTGTGGTGTGGCGGTGGTGGTGGGTGGGTGGTGGTGGTTGGTGGTTTGGCGGGGTGGTGGTGTGGTGGTGTGGGGTGGCGGTGTGTGGGGGTGGCGGTGGCGGTGGTGGCGTGGCGGGTGTGGTGGCGGTGGGTGGTGGCGTGGTGGTGTGGTGGCGGTGGTGGTGGTGGCGGCGGTGGTGGTGGTGGCGGTGTGGTGGTGGCGGTGGTGGTGGTGGTGGTGGCGGTGGTGGTGGTGGTGCGGTGGTGGCGGTGGTGGCGGTGGTGGTGGCGGTGGCGGTGGTGGTGGCGGTGGCGGCGGTGGCGGCGGTGGCGGCGGTGGCGGCGTGGTGGCGGTGGTGGCGGTGGTGGCGGTGGTGGCGTGGTGGCGGTGGTGGCGGTGGTGGCGCGGTGGCGGCGGTGGTGGCGGTGGTGACGGTGGTGCGGTGGTGGCGGTGGTGGCGGTGGTGGCGTGGTGGTGTGTGGTGGCGGTGGTGGTGGTGGCGGATGGTGGGGGGTGGTGGTGGTGGTGGCGGTGGTGGTGGTGGCGGTGGTGGTGGTGGCGTTGGTGGTGGTGGCGGGTGGTGGTGGCGGTGGGTGGTGGCGGTGGTGGCGGTGGTGGTGGTGGTGGCGGTGGTGGCGGTGGTGGCGGTGGTGGTGGTGGTGGTGGCGGTGGTGGGGTGGTGGCGGGGTGGTGGTGGTGGTGGCGGTGGTGGGGGTGGTGGCGGTGGTGGCGGTGGCGTGGTGGCGGTGGTGGGGGTGGTGGCGGTGGGGTGGTGGTGGTGGCGGTGGTGGCGGTGGTGGTGGTGGCGGTGGTGGCGGTGGGGGTGGTGGTGGCGGTGGTGGTGGTGTGGTGGTGGTGGCGGTGGTGGTGGTGGTGGTGGGGGCGGTGGGGGGGTGGTGGCGGTGGTGGGGGTGGTGGCGGTGGTGGCGGTGGGGGTGGGGGCGGTGGGGGTGGTGGGGGGGCGGGGTGGTGGTGGTGGTGGTGGTGGCGGTGGTGGTGGGCGGTGGTGGGGTGGTGGCGGGGGGTGGTGGTGGTGGTGGGGTGGTGGGGGTGGTGGCGGTGGGGGGCGGGGGTGGTGGTGGTGGTGGTGGGGTGGGGGTGGCGGTGGTGGGGGGTGGGGGTGGTGTGGGGGCGGTGGGGGGTGGTGGGGGTGGTGGTGGGGGGTGGGGGTGTTGTGGGGGCGGGGGGGGGTGGGGGGTGGTGGTGGTGGGGGTGGCGGTGGTGGCGTGGTGGTGGTGGTGGGGGTGGGGTGGTGGCGGTGGTGGTGGTGGTGGTGGTGGTGGTGGGGGTGGCGGTGGTGGCGGCATAAACAAGTATACTTTTGAATATAAAAACAGACCAGGAAGTGCTCCACATGAATAACTGTAAGCAACACATTTGAATTGAAACATAAATTAAACAATAATATATGCAAAAATGAAAAATACAGCAAACAACATACATATATTCGACCTACTTATGAAAAAATCATTCAACGCATACATACATTTAACTACACAAGAAATAAACCGTCCAAAAACAGCAATTTTTTTTATGTATATAATTAGTTTAAAGTTTCGTACAGCAGAAGTGGTGTGTGTGTTGTGGGGTTTTTGGTGGTGTGTGGTGTGTGGTGTGTGTGTGTGTGTGTTAGTTCCCTTTTTTGTCCTAGGGCACTGTCAATTTAGAAAATAGGCCCTGTTACATAGTGTACGTGTGGGTGTGTGTGTGTGGGGTTGTTGTGTGTGTGTGTGTGTGTGTGCGTGTGTGGGGGTTTGTGTATGTGTGGGGTTTTGTGTGTGGTGTGTGGTGTGTGTGTGGTGTTAGTTACCATTAAAGACACAGCATCAACAACAGGGCCATTATACTGGGTCCCGCGGGGGAAGTGTCCCTCCTTCTCATTACATCGTGACTTAAAAACGTACCCCAACACCGAATCCCTTTCTCTTTGTACGACGCGACTTATGTCATCTCTCACCCTAATCTTCTCCGAGCACTTTTGTGGGTCACATGTCCATCATTTAATAATGTCTTCTCTTTAGCTCTGTTTCCCATTGTACTCATATAGGAATTGCACATGCTAGTTGTCCCCTTTTCTTGAATTGTTGCTTCTCTGTCCTCATGCCCTTTCACTCTCCTCTGTTACTCTAGATGTATTCGAAACTCAGTACCATGAAGATCACTAGAGCCGAGGGCCTTTTATGTTATATCCCTATGATCTGTACTTTTCAAAGGGAACACGAGTCAGCATAATAGTTCTTCCTTCCTCTCTCTTCTGGTTTGTGTCGAAATATGCTGGAAGCACGAAGTTTTACAGCACCCGCCTCCAGCATCTTAGCCAACCACGTCTCTGGTCCGCATGTGGCTCAGGTTTCCAAAGTCAATCTCCTTGTTGTTGAAATCCAGGTACTAGTACATTGCCCTACCCATCTGGACCCTTCTTTTCCACTCGGATTGTGTGTCATCTCGCTCTGTTGCTATTTTGTCATGAGTCGCCTTGCTGCTCGGAGGCGGATTGTCATCACTTGTTTCATCACTTTTGGACCCTGGTCTGAGGTACGGTGCATTGAGGTACAGTGAGATACAGAGCTAAAGGAAATGATAAAACACCTGACGAGAAAGTGCAGGAAAGCAGAGAAGTTCGTACCAAAGGGCAACAGAAAAAATGGGAAGACCAGAATGAGCCCGTAGTTTACTAGGATATGTGAAAAGGTCACAGCCAGGTTTGCTAGAGCATGGAAAAAGTAATGAAGGCAAATGAATCAGAAAAACAAGGAAATGAACCAAAGAGTCAGAAACAAATATTCATGTAAAAAGAGATAGAGCTGAAGGAGGAGGTGTTGCTTCTCCAGGAGGAGATTAGGAGGCTGAAGGTCCACCTCAGTGGGTCTGGGAGAGAGTGTGAGGTGGCTGGAGTTGTGGGGAATGAGGCTTCTAGCAGTGAGGTGCAGTCTGTCTCTCGCTGTGAGGAGGTTGTAGGTGGGGAGGTAGAAACGGCTACCAGCAGTGAGGTGCAGTCCAGCACCTGCTACAAGTGGCGAGTGGCAACCAGTAATGGGAGGAGAATCAGAATAAGGAAAGTTAAGAGTGAAGATCGCTTCTCTGTTCGTCACGGATTGAATGTAATTGCAGTGGCCATGAAGGTAAGGGTACTACTTGCCCTGCTAACAGAGGTAAGCGCATTCTTGTGGTTTTTGACTCTCAGGTAAAGAATATTTGATCGTGCTTTTTGTAATAGGGGAATAAGAAGATGAGAGATGTGTGTGCTTCCATGGAGCTGGTGTTGGGGACATAGTTAACAGGCTGGATAATATATGTCAGGTAATTGGGAACCAAAGCCCATTATCTGTCTCAGTGCTGGTGGGAAAAGATATTGGGAAGGGTAGGAGGAAGGCTGCTAGTAAGTACAGGTCAGCTATAGGATTTCATTAATGTCTTGGGGGCGGTCCCAGTATATGTAGCATTCTTGCCTAGAAAGGAGTAGGATATGAATGTTGGTCTAGGGCAAATTGGTGTTAAAGGCTGGCTAGACAGAAACTGCAAGAAATTGCAATCCATTCATTGACTAACTGGAACAACTTTTTGGAAAACATGATATGTATGCAAGGGATGGGGGTACATCTCTCTGGGGCTGGGGTGGCAGCACTTGCAATCTCAATTGAGAAGGCCATTTGGTGAAATGCCTGTGATTTTAAACTGATAGAGGATAGAGTATGGGTGTGTGTGTGGGAACAAGCAAGGTTGGAACACTAGGGTTGGAGACAGTAAATGTATAAAAGGCATTCAGCATGAAGTTATAAATAAGACAATAGTTCAGTCAGCAACAAAGGGGGACGCAGAGGACTGCAGGGACTAGCTCCCTTAAGTTTACTATATTAATAGCAGGAGTGTAAGAAATAAGTTAGATAAGATAAGATTAATTGCAAGGCAGAACAGATATTATTGCTATAAACAGAGACCTGGCTCAATCTGAAAGATAGAGAGATGCACTCTGAATGTCACATAACAAGCTATAAAATTTTTCCACTTTGACAGGGATCAAAGAAGGGTGTGTGTAGCGATGTATGTCGGAGACAATTTAAATTGTGTGTTAGAAAGATATAAAATTAGAAAGCGTCAGCCACTGAATCTGTTTGGTTACAGATCTCGAGGGCGAGAAAAACTTAATTTTGGGTGTGATTTACAGTGCCCCAAGTCTTTTTTTGATAGGGAGTGCAGTAAACTTCTATGGACGAAATTCGTTAAGGCATCTACATACGAAAACTGTTTGTGCTAATGGGTGATTTCAAACTATAGACAGATTGACTGAGATTTTTGACGGAAAATTTAGAGTAAGGATGACTTTCTTGATTACGATCCAGGGATTGTTTTTTAAAAAATTAAAACAGTTTGTGACAGAGCCAACTAGGGGAAATCTTGTCTTGTTCAGACCAGAGCTTTGGTGAGATGGGTAAGGAAGAAGGATGGGTAAGGATGGAAATATTGGGAAAAGGGTGGGAGGGGGGTGAGTGGGTAGGTATAAGGTAAGTGGCCCAACCACTTTGGTGTAATTTAAAAAGTGTACGTGAAATGATAATATATTTAATTAAGGGGTATAAGACTAACCCATCAAAGTCACATAGATATAACAGATTTATAAGTACGACTCCGAATTGGTAGAAATTATACAAATTGCAATTGCTTTTTTTTTTTTTTTTTTTTTTTTTTTTTTGCGATTGCACAACGGATATTTATGTGACAAGGAAGGCCAATTTATAAATTTCGTGACAGTGGCTTCTTACAGGTGGTGTCCAGCCATGGTAAATAGCATAATTTTTTACATTAGATTGTTTATATGATGTCTACCTAATGGGGGCGATGATGTTCTCAGTATACATAGATGGGTTCTGGTGGTACCCAATCCTCTTCATCAGGAGGTGCTCACATATCATGGGTCGATGGTATCATCTTTATGTATTAAAGCGACGGACCATTGTGAGCCGAGAGTCATTCGCTGAGTCCTGTGAGAGAGTAGTTGATAGTAGAATCCGTGGTATTTACCACTTGTATAGGTGTCTCTATCTGGCATGTATAGTTCGTGCATTGTATAGATTTGTTTCTTTTTTGGGTGTCAAGGCGTCCATTTAGGGCAGTATTCTTATTGTATGTGTAAATCTGCCATTTTGGACTCTGTCTCTCCTCCTGGTATCGGTGATGAAGGGAGAGCTCTATTCTGGACACTTTGTAACCCGGAGCATGTTGTCTTTGTTGTCAATGACATTGGGGCAAAGGTATTCGAGTATTGGTCTTATTATCATTTTATACAAGATGTTTTTGACATGTTAGGAGGCTGATTGAATGGAAAGCGGTCTGCTAAGACCGGCTTTTGGCTATGTTGATCTTTTTAGTTTCATGAGGATTTGAAAAATGAAGCAGCTGTCGATTTATATCCCAAAATCTTGTTGGGGTTTATAATGGCTACAGGTGTAACTTGGATGGAGTTTACTCCTTTATCTTCAATTATGATGCACAACAATCATATCGTTGCTAACAAGGACTTGTCAGGATTAGTTGTAATCTCCATTCTTTTCCCCAATTAGATGTTCGACGAAGTTCCAATATTCATTTTCTCTATGGACTCTCTCGTATTGTTTTTTCCTGTTACTGGAGTTGATGAGCGACATAGAATAACATCTTCTGAAAACTGTGTCACAATCTGTGTCATTAACTCTGGTTGAGGAAGGTCATTCCACATAAAACTGTTGAACAGGAGTGGACTGAGACAATATCTTGCGGGACACAGTGTCGGTTTAAAAGGCCTGCGACCTGCCATGGAAAGGTGGGAATGGTTTTTCGTTGAGTTAAGAATTTTATATATTAATCATGAGAAAAGATCCAGTTATGGTCTGGTAGGTCAATGAGTTTGTATATTAAGGCCATCATGCCATTAAGCTAATCAAAAGCTTTATGAACGTCTATGGTGGCAATTAGGCAAGATTGCCCTGATGTTTAGATTGCTGACAGTATCGAAAATTAACATTTATTGCATGATTGGTACCTCTGTGTTCTAAAGGCCAAAATTGTTTTGCAGTAAAAAGTGATTAACTCCATATAGTAGTTCAAATCTGTTGGAAATTGACCTTCTCAAGAACTTTCCTTTTCCAGTGACTTCAAGTAAAGATATAGGTCTATAGTTCCCAGGTTGGTGGAGTCTTTATTGGACTTACCAAGAAAGATCATCCTAGCAGTCTTAAAAACAGGCAATTATCCTGAGGCCAGATGGCAATAAAGATATTTACCAAAGACTGTTTACAATTTCTAGGTAGGAACTTTATTTGCGTTTCATTGTTATTCCAGTGAGGCAGCGGGCTCATTTCTAATTCTTCCAATTAACCTGATTATCTTAGTAATGTAATAGGTCTAGTAAGCGGGTGGGTATCTTCAAGAGTTGAAGTTTCGATGGAAGTAGTGGTTGTAGATCATCCAAGTTCCTCCATCTTCTCCATTCATTACATCACTCGTTTAATGATTATTGTTAATTGACGACTGTTATTATGGGAGAGAATTTTTCTCCCATACATCACCATCAAAATTAGCCTGTCCTGTGGATCGTCAAGTTTAATTTACCATCTTCATTCATCTCATCAGTGAAGGTATGAACTGGTAGTTAGGTGCTTGTGCTTTGCACTAAAGTTGTCGGATCTTACTCAAAATTTTGCTGGTTCACGTTATACTGCATTCCTTGAAGAACTAGAAATTTCCATATGTCCCGTTTGTGATGACTAATCATGTAATTATTCTTGCCTTAATCGGTGCAGTGTGGCTGCGGTGGTGGTCGCGTTTGAAGATGCCTTCGGAATTATTGCTTGATAATTTCTTAAATTGTCTCTAATTTCCCTAGTAGGTTTATTTGTTGGTAATATCTTTGTGGAAGCTAATGAAAAGTTGCTTAGTAGCTTTGCATGATTTCGGTTTATGCAGGGACTTGATTGCATCATCAATTGCATTGGCAGGTAGATTTTCCAAAGACACATTTTCATCATAACCCTGATATGCACTGAGGGGTCAAATCTTAGGTGTTAAGATTGGGTTTAGGAGTTACCAGGTATTCTAAAGGGAGAAGTTTGTAGTTTGTAATTATAACAGGATATGGTCAGATCCTACATTTCCACCAGGTGTTATACGACAGTGAAGAGATGTCACTGCCCTGTTTGTCAAGTACTATAATCGGGTGTCCATGGATGAGGTCCAATGTACGATTTAAAGATGGGCTGAAATGACAAGTTTCTAGATGTCATGATTTAAGAGTTGTTTTCCCTTTTAAGTCACCCAGTGGAATACCAGTCCACAGATTGAAGGGGCAGGGTGAATGAGAATTAAATCTCCTGCTAGAATTGTTGGAAATTCCTGCTTAATATCCTATGTAGAGGAATTGACTCTATTTATTGTTTCTCGGGGAAACAAATATCCAGTTCTATCACTAGTTGTCATGGACGTTGTCATTTCTCTTGCAAGAATGTTATCTTCATCAACATATATTTTTTAATGTATTAAGCTATTTAAACTAAGTGGCTACACCACTAAAATGGTCCTCTCGATATCTCACATGTAGAGTAACCACAAATTTAATATATTGTCAAACTCTTGCAAGCTGTCTCGTTCAGAAGGTATTCACATCGGGATTTTGTAATTATGTAGTTCAACCTTCAAGAAGGTAACGGTTATTAAAGAAATGTTGAACATTAGTTGGAAAATGTATTCCCATTATTTCTTTCACTTCGCTCGTGTACTGCGGGTTGAACGCCTGCAATGTAATGTCACGTGTTGTATCCACACTATCCCTGCTGGACTCGTCAAGGGGATGGAGGAAACTTTTTGCGTAGGTGCTAGTGTATAAGAATGCCATCATCTTCACTAGAGGTTAGTAATATTAACAGGAACTTCATTCGAATCGGTAGATGTCATCATCAGATAACTGAGGTATGAATTCCCAGTGCTAAGGAAGCAGAGGCTCGTGAGAGTTAATGGGAGACTGTGGAGGCTCCAAGGAAAAAGTAGCTTGGCAAGGTGAGTTCCCTGGGAAAGTTCTGTTCAAAGGATCAGCTTCAATAGCGGGAGAGTAGGCACCACTTTCTGGGGCTTGTTATGTTCAGGTGTTGACTTATCGGTGAGGGGAGTTGACAACCTGGTTAGTGAGGTGGCGATCCCTGAGCCTTAGCTTATTTTAGATGTAGAGTAGAGAAAGGCTGGGGTATAATGCCTTCAATTTTTGGGATAGTGATTGGGAGTGATCCATTAGCCATTAACAGATCATTTAAAACCTGAGAGCAGAGTTGGAATGTCCACCATTGCTTTATTTTGGGGGTCTTTGGCCACATGTACATTAGTTGTGCTCTAGTCATATCCCGGCTTAGGATTACCTGAGACATAGGAGTGATACTGAACCTTGTTGTTGTGCGTTTGTGTATGGTGTAAGTGAGGTTAGATTGGCGCTCCAAGAGGGGCAGGAATTCCAAACATGGAACCATTGGTAGAGACCTGAGGAGTCCCACTTGATCCAGGCAGAGCTGGAAGGAAGTTTGGGACATCGTTGGCGGTGCTGGCCCCGCCGACCGCCTCCCAACCCTTCTACTCCAGTTCGAAACTATTCTTGAGTCTTCAAGAATAATATCATTTCCTAATTTTACACCGCGGACCCAAAAATCTCCCCCCTGCCAGAGTTTTCATTGCAGAGGCAACCCATAGGTGTATTTTTTGTTGGGTACAATCTCTATACGAATGAGTCCTGGCCAGAGCCCACATGTCCAAATTGCCCTTGAGTACTGATTTCATTGTTGTTCACTGACCAAAGGCATAAAATGAAACATTTTGCAACTGAAAATCGTTCAAGCGGCTAGATTGGTCTTAGTGTGCCCTACTGATCTGGGCAACATTTGAATCCATGTTGACCAACACAAGTTTGGCTCTCAGGTTACTCAAGGTCCTTGATGTAGTAGGATTAGTAGAAATTTTATGTGTGTCTTTCTACCAGCACCTACAAGTCACGACAATTATCGTTATTAATGTCGTAACAATATTTCATTCACTGTGTTTCTGATTTCATGAAACCATGACTGAGTCCTGGTGAGATCTCCCTCTCAATCCCTACTTGAGCTATCTTCCATAACCCAGCGTCGTTGTTGTGCAATGCCGTAATCAACCTTAAACAATCCCACCCACACCCCACTATCACATCCCAATAATCCTCCCAACAGACACACAACCCACAGTATCCAACACCACCATACACCACACCCCGCCCACCCCCCCCCCGCGAACTCCCCCAACCACCCCCCACCCCCCCCCCGGGGTCCATCACCCCCCATCGCTACCTACCCCACCCAGAGCTAGCCCTCCCCCTCCGGCTTTGAGTCGTTTTTCAAGCAACAATCATGCTCTGCTGTTGCAGTAAACTCTTCTTACGAATGAGTAGGAGAAGTTGAGAATGTACTGCTCCATCGTGGGGTTGCGTAAAAACATCCCATGGAAGCAACAAGTTGAGTTGGAGCAAAATACATGTGAAAATTTTCTTCTCATTGTCATTTGATTGCCGTCAATGCGTAATCTTTTCACGTCATCTCGCCATGATGTTGAGGAAGGAACACCTGGCAGAGGAGTTTCTTAACAAAAAGGTACTTTCCTTGATGTTTTCTAACTAGCATCCTATACAAGCTGACTTATGAAGGTCAGCCTAGATAGCCTACCCTCGCGTAGTGAGGGGGGAAGGGCCAGCAAAGATCGGCTGGATTTTAAAAAACCACACGGGCTACCAGATGGTCAAAATTCCTTGTGTTAACTCGCCAAAGCCGAAGTCAGGTTGCCGAAAAAGAGAGAAGGACAGTCAAAGAGATAGCAATGTAGTAGTGTGTTAAGTGTATGGGCAGTGTTGATGTATGGGTGAGGGTAGGATGGGGGATGGATGGGGGGAGGGGATGAGTGGGGCGTGAACAAGCAAGGCAAAGTTCACCGCCTTACCCTCTTGATGGGATGGGGCCCGAAGTGACTGCAAGCAAGTTTCCTCTCAGCTCTGGTGAAGAATTACTCAGGATAACACAAGAAAATTCCCGAGCAACAGTGTTCAGAGTTGCTCAGCTTAAGAGCAGGAACGACGACGTCTTCTCTCCACGGTGGCTGGGCTGCTTCTCTCTTCAGTACGAATGTGTGTTGCCACAACCTGGTCAGTACGACTGTGTTGTCACAACCTGCCCAATAAGAATGTGCGTTGTCACAACCTGGCCAGTACGACTGTGTGGTGTCACAACCTGGCCAGCACGACTGTGTGTTGTCACAACCTGGCCAGTACGACTGTGTGTTGCCACAACCTTGCCAGTACGACTGTGTTGTCACAACCTGCCCAGTAAGACTGTGCGTTGTCACAACCAGGCCAGTCGACTGTTGTGGAGTTCACAAACCTGGCCAGCAAGACTTGTGTGTCAAACCTGGCCAGTACGACTGTGTGTTGTCACAACTGGCCAGTACAAACTGTGTGTTGTCACACCTGTCAAGTACCGACTGTGTGTTGCAAAACCTGGCCAGTACGTACTGTGTATTGCCACAGCCTGGCCAGTACGATCTTGTTGTGGTGTCACAACCTGGCCAGCACGATGTGTGTTGTCACAACTGGCCAGTACGACTGTGTGTTGTCACAAACCTGGCCCGTACGACTGTGTGTTGTCAAAACCTAGCCGTAAAAACTTTGTGTGTGGTCACATCTGTCAGTACGACTGTGGTGTGCCACCACCTGGCCAGTACGGTCTGTGTATCTGCCTACAACTGGCCAGTACGTCTGTGTGGTTGTCACAACCTGGCCATTACGACTTGTGTTGTCAGCATCTCTGGCCCAGTACGACTGTGTGTTTTCACAACCTAGCAGTACGAGTGTGTTGTCACAACCTGGGCCAGTACAAACTGTGTGCTGTCACAACCTGTTCAAGTACGACAGTGTTGTTGCCACAACCTGGCCAGTACGACTGTGGTATTGCCACAACCTGGCCAGTACGACTGTGTGTGGTCACAACCTTGCCTCAGTACGACGCTGTCGTTGTCACAACTGGCCAGTACAATGAGTGTTGTCACACCTGGCCAGTACGACTGTGTTGTTGCCAACAACCTGGCAGTACGACTGTGTGTTGCCACAACCTGGCCTGTACGGATGTGTGTTGCTCACAAAACTGGCCAGTACGACTGTGTGTTGTCACAACCTGGCCAGTACGACTGTGTGTTGTCACAACCTGGCCAGAACGGCTGTGTGTTGTCTCAACCTGGCCAGTTTGAATGTGTGTTGCCACAACCTGGCCAGTACGACTGTGTGTTGTCACAACCTGGCCAGTACGACTGCGTGTTGTCACAACCTAGCCAGTACAACTGTGTGTTGTCACAACCTGGCCAGTACGACTGTGTGTTGCAACAACCTGGCCATTATGACTGTGTGTTGCCACAACCTGGAAAGTACGACGGTGTGTTGTCAAAACCTGGCCAGTACGACTGTGTGTTATCACAAACTGGACAGTACCACTGTGTGTTTCTACAACCTGGCAAGTACGACTGTGTATTGTCACAACCTGGCCAGTACGACTGTGTGTTGTCACTCGTCTCAGAAACTGCGCCAGTAGACTGTGTTGTCACAAACCTGGCCATTACGAATGCGTGTTGCCACAACCTGGCCAGTAAGACTGTGTGTTGTCACAAACTGCCCCAGTACGAATGTGTGTGCCACAACCTGGCCAGATACGAATGTGTGTTGCCACAACTGCAGTTACGACTGTGTTGTCACAACCTGCCCAGAAGAGTGGTGCGTTGTCACAAACTGGCCAGTTACGACTGTGTGGTGTCAAAACCTGGCCAGCACGACTGTGTGTTGTCACAACCTGGCCAGTACGACTGTGTGTTGCCACAACCTTGCCAGTACGACTGTGTGTTGTCACAACCTGGCCAGTACGACTGTGTATTGTCACAACCTGGTCAGTTACGAACTGTTCGGTTGGCACAACCAGGAAAGTACGAATGTGAGTTTTTAAAACCTGGCTAGTACGACTGTGAGTTCTCACAATCTGGCCAGTACGACTGTGTGTTGCTAAAACCTGGCCAGTACGACTGTGTGTTGTCACAACCTGTCCAGTACGACTGTGTGTTGTCACAACTGGCCAGTACGACTTTGTCATAGCCACAACCTGGCAGTACGCTCGTGTGTTATCACACCTGGCTAGTCGACTAGTGTCTAGTCACAACCTCTGCAGTACGACTGTAGTGTTGTCACACTGGCCAGATACGACTGTGTGTAGTTCAACCTGGACTGTACCGACTGTGTTGTTGTCACAACCTGGCCAGTACGACTGTGTGTTGTCACAAACTGCCCGTACGAATGTGTGTGTCACAAACCTGGCCAGTACGGACTGTGTTGTGTAGTTACGACCTGGCAGTTACGACTGTGTGTTGTCTCAACCTGTTCTAAATTGGGTGGAAGGATAATGAAAGTCAAAAGCTTTTCGTTGGGTTTTTTTCGCTGCCTTTACACCAGGATAAATGCCTTTGGGGACTACTGGGTTGAATAGGTAAACAAAGAAAGTACAGTAACTTCCAAAACAGCATACTAACACATACACAAGTGAAAGTTTGTGTATGCAATAATTTCACAAAAATCATTTGAACCATAACGGAAAAAAATGTATTTTTCATTGTGTTTGTTTATTATTAAATTATTGTAAACTTATCTAAAACATTTTTAGTTAAATTAGGCTAAATCAATTAAATTAATATTAAAGGTTAGGTAAGTTTTCTAAGGTTTCTTTTTAGAACAAAGTTTTAGTTTTATATTATACATTAACATAAATTAAAAAAATATATCTTTTAACGCACAGAAAAATATAAGAAAGGACTAAATTTTACATGAGGTTTGTTAACAGACCAGTTTCACGTTCGGATATTGGGGGATATTGGCAGTTTGGAAGAGTATCTAATTTTACTTCTTATATGCTTCAAATTAGTTGTGTCTGAGCGCTCTGCAAAGACAGTGATTATGTGTGAGTGAGGTGAAATGTTGAATGGATGATGAAGTATTTCCTTTTTGGGGATTTTTTTCATATTATGATGTTAACGTGTGGGTTGGCACCAGCGCAGATGCACTGGACGTGTTATTCCCGAGTGGAATAACCCACCATGGTTACTGTCAGGGAGGCTGGAGTTGGGAATAAACACCACCATGGTATGTCAGGGAGCTGGAGTGGGTAATAACTCCACCGATGCTCCTGTCAGGGGGCTGGATGTGGAATAACACCACCATTGGTTACTGTAGGAAGCTGGAGTGGGAATAACCCCACATGGTTATACTGTCAGGAGAGGCTGGAGGGGATCACCCCCAACATGGTTACTGTCAGGGATGGCTGGCGTGGAATAAACCCCACCATGGTTTACTGTCAGGGAGGGCTGGAGTGGGTCTAACACCACCATGGTTTTCTGTCTGGGAGGCTGGGGTGGGGAATAACCCCACCATGGTTACTGTCAGGGAGGCTGGAGTGGAATAACACCACCATGGTTTACTGTCAGGGAGGGCTGGAGTGGAATAACCCCACCTTCGTTACTGTCGGGAGGCTGGAGTGGGAATAACACCACCATGGCTATGTCAGGGAGGCTGGAGTGGGGAAATAACAACCTCCATGGTTACTGTCAGGGAGGTGGAGTGGAATAACACATCATGGTTACTGTCAGGGAGGCTGGATTAGTGGAATAACCCCGCCATGGGTTACTGTCACGGGAGGCTGGAGTGGGAATAACACACATGGTTACTGTCAGGAGGTGGGTGGAATACACCACCATAGTTACTTGTAGGGAGGCTGGAGTGTGAATAAACAACCACCATGGTTACTGTCAGGGAGGCTGGAGTGGGAATAACACCACCCATGGTTCTGTCAGGGGAGGTGAGTGGGAATAACACCACCATGGTTTCTGTCAGGAGTGTGAGTGGGAATCACACCGCCTTGGTTACTGTCAGGGAGGGCTGGGTGGGAATAAACACATCCCTGGTTACTGTCAGGAGGCGGAGAGTGGGAATAACACCACCATGGTTACTGTCAGGGAGGCTGGAGTGGGAATAACACCACCATGGTTACTGTCAGGGAGGCGGGAGTGGGAATAACACACCGCATGGTTACTGATCAGGGAGTGCTGAGTGGGAATAACACCACCATGGTTACTGTCAGGGAGGATGGAGTGGGAATAACACCACCATTGTTACTGTCAGGGAGGCTGGAGTGGGAATAACACCATCATGGCTACTGTCAGGGAGGCTGGAGTGGGAATAACACCACCGATGCTAGTGTTAGAGAGGCTGGAGTGGGAATAACACCACCATGGTTACTGTCAGGGAGGCTGGAGTGGGAATAACACCATCATGGCTACTGTCAGGGAGGCTGGAGTGGGAATAACACCACCGATGCTAGTGTTAGGGAGGCTGGAGTGGAATAACTCACCACCATGGTTACTGTCACGGGGAGGGCTGGAGTAGGGAATAACTCCACCATGGCTTACTGTCAATGGAGGCTGGAGTGGGAATAACACCACCACGATGCTTAGTGTTAGGGAGGCTGAGTGGGAATAACACCCATGGTACTGTCAGGGGGCTGGAATGGGTATAACACCATCATGGTACTGTCAGGTAGGTGGAGTAGGTAAACACCACCATGGTTACTGTCAGGGAGCTTGAGTGGGAATACACACCATGCTATGTCAGGGAGGATGGAGTGGGAATAACACCACATGGCTACTGTTAGGGAGGCTGGAGTGGGAATAACACCACCGATGCTACTGTTAGGGAGGCTGGAGTGGGAATAACACCACCGATGCTACTGTCAGGGAGGCTGGAGTAGGAATAACACCACCATGGTTACTGTCAGGGAGGCTGGAGTGGGAATAACACCACCATGGCTACTGTCAGGGAGGATGGAGTGGGAATAACACCACCATGGCTACTGTGAGGGAGGCTGGAGTGGGAATATCACCACCATGGCTACTGTCAGGGAGGATGGAGTGGGAATAACACCACCATGGCTACTGTCAGGGAGGCTGGAGTGGGAATAACACCACCGATGCTACTGTCATGGAGGCTGGAGTGGGAATAACACCACCAATGCTACTGTCAGGGAGGCTGGAGTGGGAATAACACCACCAATGCTACTGTCTGGGAGGCTGGAGTGGGAATAACACCACCGATGCTACTGTCAGGGAGGCTGGAGTGGGAATAACAGCACCGATGATACTGTCAGGGAGGCTGGAGTGGGAATAACATCACCGATGCTACTGTCAGGGAGGCTGGTTGACGCTTTTGAATCCGAATCATGAATAATAACAATAAAAATTTAAAAAAAAAAAACCCAAAAAAAAAAAAAATAACAAAAGGGAGATAAAACCCCCTAAAAATTACGGGGTGAGGGGCTTGGGGTTTTCCTGAACCGGGTTAACCCCCCGAAACGCAGGGGGGAGAGATCCCAGGTTATAAAACACCTGGAAAACCCTAAGGGATTTGAAACCAACTTGCACACAAAAATCCCCCACTACGAAACCCAAAAAGATTTGGCAAACGTTTGAAATCATTTTCCCCAAGAAAAAGAAAGGGGTGTCACAAGCACTTTAAAAGAGACCAAACAAAAAAGTGTCAGGGGCCCGGGGGACTTTTTTCAAACGCCCCCGCTGCATACAAAAGGGGGTTTTCCCCAACAGCCCCCCTGGCATTTTTTAAGCGGCCCGGGGGACAAGCACCTAAATGGGGTTCCTGACCACCCGGGGCTGTGGCTCGAACTTTGGGTTTTTGCGGGGCAGCCAGCAGCAACAGCCGGGTTTTTTCAGGCTCTGAATCCCCCGGGAGGCCTGGTCCCCAAAAACCGGGAGGGCGGGGGCGTTGAACCCCCGGGAAAACTCCTCCCAGGTAAATTTCAGGTAATATTGCAAACCACGCACCTCAGTTTTAAATCTCTGAGTTACCAGCCCCTTCCCAAACGGTAGGCCAGTGGTTCTTTTTTTTAAGGTTCCCCCCCACCCCCTCCCCTTTTTCCCCAGGTTCTGTGTCCAAATTTTCTTTCCTTTTTGGGCCCCCAATTCTCCCCCTTCCCCTTTTTTTCCCCTTAAGGTCAGCCTCCCCTTCTTTCCTATCTCCCTTTCCCCACCCCTCCCTTTCCCCCGGGATCATGAAATTCCGGAATCCATCTTTTTTCTGCCTTCCGGAGGGTTTTCCCTTCCTCACTTCCCTAAGGTCGGGCCCCCACCAACCTTTTTTCCCCTTTGCGTCCCAAAGGGTTCATGTACCCCGGGAAATTTCTTCCGCCCACCCCCCGGAATATTTTCCCCTTTTCCCCCCACTTCCCCAAGGTCGGGCCTCAACTCCCATGTTTTCCCTTGCCTTGCCAAGGTTATTTGTTGCCAGGGACCCCATCGGTTCGCTCCCAAAAATGTCTCCCCCTTTTTCCCCACTTCCCCCAAGGTCAGCCTTCAAAAACAACCTTCCTAAATTTTTCATGTATCCACGAACCCCTCCTTCGCTCCCCGGGTGTTTTCCCCACCCTTTTTTTGGTTTTTTTTCCCTAAGGTCGGCGGTCCCTTTCCCCCGGGATCATATCCCCAAAGGAATCCATTTAAATTTCCCCCCCTCAGGGAACTCCCTTCCCCACTTCCCCAAGCAGCGGAAATTCCTTGCCTTTCCCGCGGGAACTTTAATCCGGGAAACCCTTTTCCGTCTCCCGCCGGATAATTTTCCCCTCCCCCCATTTAAACCCAAAGGGTCAGCCTAAACTGCATTTTTTTTCTTGCCTTGCCCCAGGTTCATGTATCCAGGAACCCAAATTCCCCCCGCCCCGGGAAATTTTCTCCCCTTCCCCCCCCTTACCCAAGGCAGCCTCAACAAAAACCTTCCTCAATTTTCATGAACCCGGGAAAATCCAAACCCGCTCGTTTTCCGGGAAATTTTTTCCCCTTCCCCCTTTTGGGGCCCTAAGGTGGGTCGGTCCCTTTCCCCCCAAAAACAGGTCCCGGGATTTCCCACTTACGCCCACCTGAGTGCCCCGGGCTTTTTCCCCTTCCCCCCCCTTTCCCCAAAGGGTCAGGGTTTTTTTTTTTGGCCGCCCCGGGGCATAAATGTACCCCAAGGAATCCTCCTTCTACCGCCGGAATTTTTCCCCTTCCCCCCACTTACCCAAAGGGTCACCTCAACTGAAATGTACCCTTGCCTTGTTCAGGTTCCTGTACCCCCAGGAACCTTCCCTTTTCACCGCCGGAAAATTTTCCCCCTTCCCCACTTCCCCCAAGGGCCAGGCCCTAAACCTGCATGAAATTCTTGCCTTGTTTCAGGTTCATGTACCCAAGGAATCCACCCCGTGGTTTCCGGGTTGTCTCCCCCCCCCCATTTCCCCAAAGGGCACCCTAAACCAAAAACCTTTTCCTAAAAGTTCTTTAACCCCAGGAACCCCATCCGCTTCGCCCCGGGAACCCTTCCCTTACCCCTTTTTCCCCTAAAAGGGCGGCGGTCCCCTTCCCCAAATCATTTTCTCCAGGATCCATTTTAACTCACCTGAGGGACTCCCTTCCCCCATTTCCCCCCCCAAGGTCGGGCGGTTTTCTTGCCGTCCGAAAGGATAAAGGGTATCCAGGAAACCTTTCCGTCTCCCGGGGAATTTTCTTCCATTCCACCCCTTAAACCCAAAGGTCGGCCTAAACGGCCTGTATTTTTTCCCCTTGCCAGGTTCATTTTATCCAGGAAACCACCGCCCCGCCCCGGGAAATGTTTTCCCCCTTCCCCCCGTTACCCAAGGTCACCCCCAACAACAATTTTTCCTAAATTTTTCTTGGTTTCCGGGGAACCCCTCCCTCCTCCGGATGCCCTTTCCCCTTCCCCCAAATTTCCCAAAGGGGTGGGTCGGGGCCTTCCCCCAAAAAAAACAGTCCCCTCCAGGATTTCCATTTGGGTTCACCTGAGTGGACTCCCTTCCCCCCATTCCCCAGAGTCATCGGTGCCTTCCCCCGGATCAGTGTCCCCGGGAAGTCCACTAGTGTCACCCAGGTGGACCCCTTCCCCCTCCCTTTTTCCCCCCCAGAGTCGGGCCGGTTGCCACCTTAAAGGGCCTTTCGCTTTTTTGGAAAACCCGGGGTCCTTGTCTAGGGGGGCAAACGGAAAGAATGCCAGGGGTTTAAATTACTTGGGGGTTTACACAAAACAGAAAACGCTCCAGAAATTACACCCCACCGAAACCCAAACCCCGCAAACCGTGGGTTTCAGCTAGACGCCCAAACCAAAAGGGGCTGCCTCACAGTTCCGGCCACCTCCAAAGGGGAAAAATTTAACAAAAATTTTGGGGAAACCCCTTTTATGTTAAAACTATAAAAATTATATTTAAAAACAATTTTTTTTACTTATTTAAGCTTTTTTGAGCAAAAAAATTTGAAAACACACGTCTTTTAAAAAACCACCACGGGCACATCACACAAAATTATCAAAACCCCTTTTTTTCGGTAAATTTTTTACCATTTTTTCTTGCCATTGTAATTTAATTAAAACATTTTTAAGCAAACAAAGCTCTACCCCGTTAAAAAAATCTCTTAAAAAATTTTTTCCCCCCCCCCAAAATTGAAACCCAATGTAATTTTCCCCTTATATAATTTTGATTTAAAGTTCATTTTTTTAAATTGTTTACAAAAAAGACCCAAACAATTACCTTCACTTTCTCAACAGTCACTTTTTTCTGTTTTTAATCAATTTTTATTTTTTAAAAACACTTCAGTAAACAAAAATTCTAAACATAAATTTTAAACCCGGGTTTTGCCCACATTCTCCAGGCTGACAGCAAGGCAGCCAAGGACAGCTTTTAACCCCCGGAACAGTGCTTTTTTCTTTACGGGGAATTATTATGTAGATCAAAACAATTTTTTTTTTAAATTTGTTTATTTTTCCCACTTTCATCTACCATATAAAATCACTAAAAACCCACACATTATACATACAGGGTTACACATAAAAAATCACTACAAACACACATAAATACATAAAAGTTTCCCAACCATATACATCACTAAAAAAACACACATAAAACCATACATTTTACACATAAAACCACACTAAAAACACACATAAAATCCCATAAAATGTGTCACAAAATCAACCATACAAACACACAAAAAATACAAAAAAAAGTGAAAAACCCATATACACACTACAAACACCCCAAAAAATACATACAGGGTGTACCCCATATACATCACTAAAAACACACATATAAAACATAAAATGTTTACACATAAAAACACAAACAAACACACATAAAACAAACATTTTGAACACAATACACACTAAAAAACCACACATAATACATACATGGTACACATATACATCACTACAAAACACATATAAACATACATTTTAAACACAAATACATAAACTACAAACACACATATATACATACATTTTTTAACACATAACATCACAACCCAAACACACATATTTTTACTTAAAATTTGTACACAAATACATCACAACCCAAACACACAATAATACTACATTGTACACATATACATCCCCTACAAAACACACATATATACATAAAAAGGTACAAAATATACATCACAACAAACACCCATAAAAACAAACATGTGTACACATTAACTAAACAACAAACAAAAACAAAATACAAACATGTGTAAAACATATACATCACTAAAAAAACACCATTTTATACATAAAAGTGTAAAACATATACAAACTAAAAAACCACCCCATATAAACTTTAACTTTGGTACACATAACTTCACTAAAAAAAACACCATATAATACAGTGTAAAACATATAAAACACAACAAACACACTACAACCAACACATATATACTTTGCATGTTTACACACATACATCACTACAAACACACAATACCAACAACATATATACAAAACATGTGTACCCCATATACATCACTACAAAAAACACATATATACATACATGTTCCACACAACATAAAAAAACAAACACACATAAAAAGCATACATGTGAAACACATAACATCACTACAAACACACTACTACCAACACCCCAAAAATACATACATGGAAACACATATACATACTACAAACACCCCAAAAAACAAACCAAAAACCCATATATACAAACATTTGTAAAACATATACATCACTACAAAAAAAACTACAACCAACACCCATTTATACATACTTTGTGTAAAAATTTTCCTCATAAAAAACACACTACACCAACACACATATATACATACAGGGTGTACACATATACTTTCACTACAAACACACAATATACATACTTGGGTACACATAAACCCTCACTCCAAAAAACACATATAAAAATGGGGAAACACATAACATCAAAACAAACAAAACAAATATACATACATGTTTAAACTATACATCACGCAAACACACAAAAAACATAAAAAGTAAACACATATACACACTAAAACAAAACACTACCAACACACAATATACATACAGGTACAAAATATACTTTCCACTACAAACACACTACTGCCAACACACAAAAATAATCCATGTTTACAAAAAATACATCACCCCAAAACACCCCTACAACGAACACAAAAATTTTATACAAACATGTGTACACAAATAAAACGCAACAAACACACAAAAAAACCAAAACACACATATATACATACATGGTGTACCCCACATAAAATCACTACAAACACACTACAAACCAACAAAACATATAACATACAGTGTACACACATATACACTCAAACCCACTACTAGAACAAAACAAAAATACATACATGGGGTACACAAAAAAATCCTACAAACACACTACAAACCAACCACATATAAAAAAACATGTGAACACCATAAAACACTACCAAACACACAACTCCCCAAACCACATAAAACATCCCAAGGGGTACACATAAACATCCATTTACAAACACACTTTGTGTGTGTTTTGGTTTGTTGTGTGTGGTACTCCCCCAAAATTGGGTTTGCGGGGGTCGAGACCACTCCTGGCCACGCCTTTTAAAACTGTTTCGCTACTGGGTCCCCTCTCTCTCCCTTCCTGAGCTTTGTCATCCCCTTTTCCCTTAAAAACCTATGAAATGGCCCTTTGGCCTCCACAACTTCCCCTTGCTAGGCAACCCCCACTTGCGGCAATTTAAAAAGACTAAAGAAAAATTTCCCTACGTCCCTGTGACCTCTGAGTCTTAGCTTCCAGTTTTTAAAACCCCTTGGGTTCCCGTGTCCCCTCTCGGAACATCCAATCTCTGCCCCCCCTTTGTCTTTTCCCCCCACAGAAACTTGTATTCTTTAAATCCATGTCTCCCCTGACCCTTCTGTCCCCCAAAGGGGCCGTCATTCCGATTTCCCTGGTGTGGTGTGTGTGGTTTTGTGTTTGGGTTTGTTGTGTTTGTGTGTGGTGTGTGTGTGTGTGTGGGGTGCCCTGTGTTTTGTGGGGGGGGGGGGCCCTTTGGATAGGTTGAAATGTGGTGTGTGGGGCGGGGTGCTTTTGGGGCGTGTGTGGGTGTGGTTTTTGGGGCGTGGTGTGTGGTGTTTTGGTGTGTGTGGGGGATGTGTGTGTGTGTGTGTCTGTGTGTGTGTGTGCTTGGATATGTGTTTTATGTTTTGGGGGGTGTGTGGGGCGTGGGGCTTGTGCGTGGGCGTGTTTTGTGTGTTGTGTTTTTGTGTGTTTGTGTGTTGTGTGCTGTGGGGTTTTGTGTGTGTGTGAAAAAAAGAAAAGATGAAGAAGAAAACAAGGGAATAAAGGAATAGCGCAATAAAAAAAGAGCATAACAGATGGTTACTCAAAAGGTCCTTAAACAGTTTCCAAAATGGTTACCAAAGGTCCCTCCCCAATTTCCTAGAGGGCCCTACCGTAGATAAGTTATATAAGGTCCATAGTGTTTTCTTAGGGCCATATTTTTAAATTTTTTGGTCCATAGTGCTATCAAAGGGCCATAGTTTTAAATCTAAGGCCAAAGTTAAATTCTTAGGGCCATAGTGTTATCAAAGGCCCATAGGTTATCTTAAATTTTTCATAATGTTTTATAAAAAGGGGTCCATAGTGTTATCTTAGGCCCCATAGTGTTACCCAAAGGTCCATATTTTTTTATTTTGGGCCCTCTTATTGTTATCTAAGGTCCTTAGTGTTATCTTAGGCCCCAATTTTACTAAGGCCCATTTTGTTATCTTAGGGCCATAGTTTTTATCAAAGGGTCCATAGGGGAATCTTGGGTTTCAAAAAGTTAAAATAAGGTCCATATTTTTTAATCTAAGGTCCATGTGTTATTTTTGGGTTTTCATAATGTTATATAAGGTCCATATGTTAAAATAGGTCCATATGTCATCTTAGGCCCAAAAAATTTACCCTTGGGTTTCCCATATTTTATTTTGAATCAATCAAAGGTCCATATTTGTTATCATGGGTTTCCTTAGGGGTATCAAGGTCCCATAGTGTTACCCTTTACGTCCATAGTTTTATCTTAGGTCCCCCCAAGGGGGGGAAACTTAGGAAAAATAGGCACCCTTAGGCCGTAATTTAAACTAAGGCCCAATAGGGGGAAAATTTTTAGGTCCAATGTTTTTATCCAAAATTTTATGTGTTATCTTAATTTCATAGGGGTTTTCCCAATCCATGGGTGTTCCCCTTGGTCCATATTGGGGTTTTGGGACCATAGAAATTATCTTAGGTCCATAGGGGTTATCTTTTTTATGTCCACTTTTTTATCTTAGTCCCCATATAGCCCATCTTCTACTTTTTCTTCTAAGACATACGGGTCTTACAGAGCCCAAAAATTTTTAAAAAAAAAACAATTTCCCCTATGTGAAATTTAAAGAAAAAACATTGAAAAATTAAAATGATTGTAAACCAAACTTGGAAAGTTTGTAAGATTTCCCCTTTTATCTTATATAAAACCGGAACAGAAAAAAAAACAAAAAAATTAAATTAACACCCACAAAACGGGGCGAGACCCTTTCCTTAAAAAGTAATAAACTGAAAAAACTGTAGCCAGATTGTGGGGACGGTTTCCCGGGTTTCTCACCCACCAGGTCAAAAACTTAAACCTCTCACCAGCTCCCCCATTTTCCCTCTCTTCTTTCCCTTTTTTGCTGTTTTTTTTTTTAACCCCAAAAATTTTCATTTTGTTCTTTTTATTTAATCTGAAAGTCACCGAGATCATCCTACTTCCTGCTGAAAAAAAAAAAAAAAAAAAAAAAAAAAAACAAAAAATAACCCTGGAAGTTAAACAAGATGTTTGTGATTTTTGGGTGACGTTTCTCAACTATTTACAGTTAGAAATTTTTCCCTAACGAATTTTTTACCCTTTTGCGGGAAAATATCACAATTTGAAAAAAAAAGATACCCCGTCAAGCAAGAAACATAGTTTGGGAAATGCTCATACATGACAGATGCAGCGTGGGGCGAAGAAAATTGACAGCCTCAGCTCCAAGATTTGAATTAATGGTACCCTAAATAAAATTTAAAACCCAAAAAAATTCCCTTCTTAGCTTTTTGGGGAAACACTAAAAGATATTTACAAAAAACTGAGTTTGAACGGTTTCAGTAAAAAAATAACCTTAAAATTGGGGAAAAAAAAAAAATTAATGCCAAAAAAAATGTTTAAATGTGAGTATAAGAAAAGGTTTTTCAATTTTAATCAGTGTGGTATCTTTTTAAAAGGGGGTATCATGGGGAACCAGATTTTTTTTTTTTTTTTAAAACAAATAAAAATACAATTTTTAAAAAAAAATTTTAATTTAAAAATAATAAATTTTTAAGATTTTAAAATTCCCATAAATGGAATTTAAACTACTTTTAAATACTATAACAGAATAATATTCAGCTACAGTTAAAAATCACCTAAACTTAACGTTAAGTTTTTATTTAAAAACATAAACATTAGGAAATGAAGAAATACCATTGTGTGACACAAAAATTCTTTGGTTTTAAAAATGCTAACATTTAAAAAAATTTTCATCATAATTAAAAACACCAAAATTAATTTTAAAATTTTGCTTGACATTCTCACATCCAGGGAAAATTAAAAACAAACCAGTATCTTGACAGAAAACGTAAAATTCCAGTGTGGGAAGAACCACCACCTTTAAATTTTAGTTTAAAATTTTCATCCCCCAAACTTTTTTAAATGTGTTGTTTTGTGGGTGTTGTGTGGGTGGTGTGTGGTGTGTTTTTTGTGTGTATGTGGTTTTAGGTTTTGTGTTTGTGTGTTTGTGTGTGTGTGTGTGTGTGTGGGGTGTGTGTGTATTTTGTGTGGGGTGTGGGGTGGTGTGTGTGGTGTTTGTGTGTGTATTTTTGTGTAAAGGGGGTGGGGTAGGGGTTTTGTGTGTGTTGTGAGTGTTAAAGTGTGAAAGTTTGTGTTGTGGGGTGTGTAATTTTTTTGAAGGGGTGTGTGGTGTGTGGGGTGTGTTTGTTGGGGTGTGTGTGTGTGTGTGTGTGTTTTGTGTGTGTGTGTAGGGGGGGTGTGTGCGTGTGTGTGTTGGGGTGTGGATTTTGGGGGTGTGGGTGTGTGTGTGGAGTGTGTGGGGGTGTTTTTGTAGGTGTGTTTTTGTGGTGTGTTGTGGGGTTTGTGCTGTGGGGATTTTTGTGGTGTGTTGTGTAAGGGGGGGTTTTTTGTGTGGGGTGGGGTGGGAGTGTGGGTGTGTGTGTTGGTGGTAGGTGTGTTGTGGTGGTGGGAGGGGGTTGGGGGTGTGTAGGGGGGTGGGGTGTGTTTTGTGTGGGGGTTTGTGTTTTGGTTTGTGTGTAGGTGTGTATCGGTTTTGTGTGGTACACCTAGTTGTACTCACCTAATTGAGGTTGCTGGGTCGAAATCCCACTCCGAAGGGCCCCAAATTTCTCAAAATGGCAACTTTAAACCCGAACCCCCCAATTTTCTAAAACTAGCAACTTTACCTTTTCCCACAAGTGTCCCCAAACTACAAATTTAAACCCGACCCACAATTTTCCCAAAACTAGTTTAAAAATTTTTCCGACCCACAAGTTTCTAAAACTAGCAAC
Organism: Cherax quadricarinatus; assembly: GCF_026875155.1. Taxonomy (NCBI): domain Eukaryota; kingdom Metazoa; phylum Arthropoda; class Malacostraca; order Decapoda; family Parastacidae; genus Cherax; species Cherax quadricarinatus. Next base: position 15,242,516 of record NC_069497.1, on the reverse strand, counting down.
TTAAACCGACCCCCAAGTTTCTAAAAAATAGCAACTTTACCTACCCCACAAGTGGGCCCAAAAATAGCAACCTTAAAACCGACCCACAAGTGTCCCAAACTGGGAACTTTAAACCCACCCACAAGTTCCCAAAAAATAGCAACTTTACCTACCCCAAAGTGTCTAAAAATAGCAAATTTACCTGACCCCCAAGTGGGCCCCAAAAACTAGTAACTTTTTACAACTTTCATAATGGATTCTTAAAAAAAAACCCAAAACCAACATTTTTCACCTTGGGCCTTTTGCACAGGGGAACTCCTGGAAAACCCCGGACCCGGGGGGGGGTTTGCAAGGTTGGGGTGGGGGGAAAAAAATGGGGGGGGGGAGGGACCGGCCTTCGCACAGGTTTAAATCCCCGGAACCCACGGACCCCCCCCCGGGGGGGTGCAAGGGGAGGGGGGGGGTGGGGAATGGGGGGAAAGGGGGGGCACCTGGCCTTCGCACAGGGGAACTCCGGAACCACGGGACCCGGGGGGGGGGCCCAAGGGTTGGGGGGTGGGGGGTAGTGGTTTGGAAGGGGGGGCCCCGGCTCAAAACAGGGGGACTCCTGGGAAACCCCGGACCCCCCGGGGGGGGTGCAAGGGTTTGGGGGGGGGGAAGGGGGGGAAAGGGGGGGCAAACCCGGCCTTCCCCAAAGGTGAACTCCGGAACCACGGGACCCGGGGGGGGCAAGGTTGGGGGGGGGGGGGAAGTGGGGAAGGGGAGCACCTGGGCCTTTGCCGGAAACACCGGAAAACCACGGACCCGGGGGGGAGTGCCAAAAGGGTTGGGGGGTGGGGGAAAAAATTGGGAAGGGGGGGAGCACCCCGGGCCCTTTGCACAGGGGAACTCCCTGGAAAACCAAAAGGACCCGGGGGTTGTGGGTCAAGGTGGGGGTGGGGGAAGGGGGGGGAAGGGGAGCACCTTTGGGCCCTTTGCACTGGGGGGAACTCCTGGGAAACCCCGGACCCGGGGGGGGTGGCAAGGTTTTGGGGTTTTTGGGGGAAATGGGGGAAAGGGGGGGCACCTGGCCTTTTGCACAGGTGAACTCCTGGAACCACGGGCCCGGGGGGAGTGCAAGGGGAGGGGTTTTGGGGAATGGGGAAGGGGGAGCACCTGGCCCCCTTGGGACAGGGTTAAAACCCCGGAACCACGGACCCGGGGGGATTTGGGGCAAGGTTTTTGGGGGTTTGGGGGGAATTTGGGGGAAAGGGGAGCACCTGGGCCTTCCCCACAGGTGAAATCCTGGAACCAAGGACCCGGGGGGGGGGCCCAAAGGGGGGGTGTGGGGGAAGGGGGGAAGGGGGGAGCCAAAACCCGGCCTTCGCCCCAGGTGAACCCTGGAAAACCCCGGACCCTGGGGGGGGTGTTCAAGGGTTGGGGTGTTTGGGGAAGTGGGGGAAAGGGGGGCACCTTGGGCCCTTTGCACGGGGGGAAAAACCCCGGAAAACCCCGGACCCGGGGGGGGGTTCAAGGTTTTTGGGTGGGGGTATGGGGAAAGGAGCACCTTTACCACACACAAAATTGGGCTCCGGAAAAAAACGGCCCCCGGCCGGGGGGGGGGGTTAAAAGGGTTGGGGGTGTGGGGGGAAGTGGGGAAGGGGGAGCAAACCCGGCCTTCGCACAGGTGAACTCCTTTAACCCCCGGGAAAAAAAGAAAAAAGGATACTCCCCAAAAACCGGGGCCCTCGAGGCAGACCCTGGGGGAAAATGGGGGAAGGGGGAATGCCGAGGGACACAAAAGGGGGAAAAACCCGGACACGCGGACCGGGAGAGACGAAAAAGGAAAACCAAACCCCCCTTTGAGGCCCCCCCTGGGGAAATGGGTAAGGGAAAATGCCCTTAAAGGGGGAAAAGGCGGGCTCCTGGAAAACGCGGACCTGGGAGAGACGAAAAAAAGGGTACTCACCGGGCCCCGGGGGCAGACCCCTGGGGGAAATGGGGAAGGGAAATGCCCCGAGGGGGCACAGGGGGTCCCCCTTGGGCACGCGGGGCCTGGGAAAACGAAAAAAGGATACTCACCGTCCCCTTGAAAGGGAACCCTGGGGGAAGTGGGAAAAGGGGAAACCCTGGGGGACACAGGCGGTCTCCTGGGCAACGCGGGCCTGGAAAAAACGAAAAAGGGATACTCACCCGGGCCGCGAGCAGACCCCGGGGAAGTGGGGAAAAGGGAAAAAACCCGAAGGGACACAGGCGGACCCCCTTGGGCACGCGGACCCCGGGGGAAAAACGAAAAAGTAAACTCCCCCCCGCCTCGGGGGAGACCCGGGGGAAATGGGAAGGGGGAATGCCTTTAAGGGGGCACAGGCGGACTCCTGGACACGCGGACCTTGGGGAAAAACGAAAAAGGATACCAACCCGGGCCGGTTTTTTTAAGGGCAAATTTTAACCCCTGGGGGTGGGAAAGGGGGAATGCCTGAGGGGACACCCGGCGGGCTCCTGGACAAAGCGGACCTGGGAAAGACGAAAAAAATACTCACCCGCCGTCCCAGGCCGAACCCTTGGGGGAAATTTGGGGGAAGGGGGGAAGCCTGAGGGGACACAGGCGGACTCCTGGACACGGGGTACCTGGGGAAAAACGAAAAAGGGGGTACCAAAACCCCCCGTCGAGGCAAAATCCTGGGGAAGTGGGGAAAAGGGGGAATGCCTGAGGGGACACAGGCGGACTCCTGGACACGCGGACGCTTGGGGAAAAAACGAAAAAGGATAAATCCCCCGGCCGTCGGAGGGAGACCCGGGGAAGTGGGGAAGGGAGAATGCCTTTAGGGACACAGGCGGGGCCCGGACACGCGGACCTTTGGGGAAAAACGGGAAAAAGGGTACTCCCGCCGGGTCGGGCAACCCGGGGGAAGGGGGGAAGGGGAATCCTGAGGGACACCGACTCCTCACGTGGACCTGGGAAAGACGAAAAAAATACCCCACCGTCCGCGAGGCAGACCCCGGGGAAAATGGGAAGGAAAAAACCTGAGGGAAAACCCGGCGGAAATCCTGGGCACGTTTGGGCCTGGAAAGACAAAAAGGATACTCCCCGGGGCCCTCGAGGGCAGACCCTTTGGGGGAAGGGGGGGAAGGGAGAAAGCCTGAGGGGACCCGGGGGGAATCCTTACCGTGGACCTGGGAAAACAAAAAGGATACTCAAACCCGGCCCTCGAGGGAAAACCCTGGGGAATCGGAAAGGGGGAATCCCGAGGGACACAGGGGTAAATCCTGGGCACGGGGGACCTGGGGAAAAACCCAAAAAGGATACTCACCGGCCCTCGGGGGCAGACCCTTTGGGTTTTAAAGGGGGACCCCATGAGTAACCAAGAAAAAATAAAGTTTGGGGGAAACCTTTAGTAAAAATGAAAAAATTTTTTGTTAACCCAACAATTACTTATCCCGAGACAAATTTCCGTAAGCTGGTTTTGGGAAAATTTTAAAAGTCGATCTTTCGTTTTATATGACTTAAAAACATTTAATGAACAATTTTGGGGTCAGAAAAAGGGGCCCCAAAAATGGGAAAACTGTGATCTGGAATGAACGCTCATTGAACATTTACATAAAACGCAAAATTTTGTTCCAATCCGAAAAGACCCCACATAATGGGATGGTTTTGAAGTTTAGGTTTTTGGGGGAGACGGTTTATTTAAAAACTGAAGATGAGGAAAAATGGTGAAGATTGGGTTTTTGGTGGATTGAAGGAAAGGGGAAAATTAAAATTGTTTTAAGCAAAAATTTTAAATTTTAAAAAGTTAATGAGGATTTAAAGTAAAAGTACTATAAAAAACTGTGTGTTTTAATTTTTTAGCCACAAAAATACATGCACGGATTAAAATTTTGATAAAAAGAAAAAGTTTTTGTGACGAAAATTTTGTTGGGCCCGCTCAAGGGGTTTTTTGCCTACGTTTTTTTTCTTCCATTGTGTTGTTTTCTGGAATTTTTGTGAAACCCACAACTTAAAAATGCCATACCAGGTCCAAAACTTTAAAGGCCCCTACCAGGTCCCTTCCATAAAGGGAAAATTCCAGGTCAATCCCTTTTAAAGCCATACAGGGCATTTTTCATATGCCCTACCCCGATCATTCTAAAATTAAAGCCATCCAGGGGCAATTTTCATATGCTATACCAGGGGGCCCTTCTTACCCCCGCCATTCAAGGCATCCTTATAACCCATACCATTTTAAAAAAATATTCCCCTACCAAGTCATCCTTATAACACACACCCCGTTTTATCCCTTAAAAACCCATACCTGGTCAAACTTATATCCCATACCAAGTCATCCTTATATCACACACCCAGTTATCCCCCATAAAAACCCTACCAGGTAACCCTTAATCACTTACCAGGTCCCTCCTTAAAAACCCATACCGGGGCCCTCCTTAAAAACAACACACCGATCATCCTTAAATCGCCACCAATCATCCTTATATCCCCAAAAAACCCCCAAAACAAAACCTTTTTAACCCAAAACCAGGGCATCCTTTTTAATTTTTCCATACCAGGGCCCTCCTTAAAAAATCCCACACCAGGTTCACCCTTATATTTCAAAACCAGGCACTTTAAAATATCCAATAATAGGTCAACCTTAAAAATCCCATAAACCCGATCATCCTTATTTCCATACCAAGGTTTTCCTTTTTATTCCATTTCCCCCTTTTTTCCCTTTTATCCCATACCAAGGCCTCCTTATAACCCCTACCCGGTTCATCCTTTTAAAACCCCTACCCAAATGATCCTTATAAACCTATACCCCGGTCATCCAAATTTCCCCAAAAAACAGGTTCTTCCTTATATCCCATACCAGGCCCTCCAAATACCCAAACCAGGTTTATCCTTATACCCCAAACCCCCGGGGCATCCACATCCCCCTGCCAGGGGATCCATATAAACCCATAGCAGACCAACCTTAAATCCCCCTTTTCAGGTCATTCTTTATATCCCTTTAAACCCGGTCAACCTTTATATTCCCATACCAGGTCAAACCTTATAAACGGAGAAAAAGGTCATTCTTTTAAAACCCTACCAGGTTTATCCTTAAACCCATAAAACCCGTTTATCCTTATATCCCATACCAGGGCATTTCCTTTTATCCCTTACCAGGGCCCCCCTTTTAAAACCGTACCCCGGTCATCCTTATATTCCGTACCATGGGCATTTCCCAAAAACACTAACAGTCATTTTTAAATTTTTCCCTACAAGGCAACCTTATATTTCCCCTACCAAAGGGCATCCTTACATTTCCCCTACCAATTCCCCCTTAAAATCCCATAACCAGGTCATCCCTTTTATTCCATACCAGGGCAACCTTATATCGCAGAAAATTTATTCTTATAATCCATACCGTCATCCTTTTAAAAACCCTACCAGTTTATCCTTTTAAAAACCCCTACCATGTTTATCCTTTATCCCTTTCCAGGGCCCTCCTAATTTCCCTGCCAGGGCATCCTTATATTCCCTACCAGGGCCCTCCCAAAATCACATAACAGGTCATTTTTATAATTTCCTTTCAAGGTCCCCCCTTATATCCCCTACCAGGGCCCTCCTTACATTTTCCTACCAAGCATCCTTATATCCCCTACCAGGGCATCCCTTTCATTCCCCTAAAACCCAAACGTCCTTTTATCCCATACCAGGGCATCCCCTTTTATCCCATACCCAAATCATCCATATACCGCATCCCCTTTACCCCTTTTAAACCCATTTCCAGGTTTATCTTTTTAACCCATACCAGTCATCCTTACTCCCTTACCAAAATCATCCCTTTTAATTTCCCCTGCCAGGGCAATTTTCATATCCCAAACCAGGTCATCCTTTATCCCCCAAAACCCGGCCCTCTTTATATTCCATACCAGGTTCAAACCTTTTATCCCGTACCATTTTACTCTTATATCCCCCTACCAGGGGCATTGTTATTAAACCTACAGGTCACCCAAAATTCCATACCAGGCCCTCCACATATCCAATAAAAGGTCAACCTTAAAACCCATACAAGGCCCTCCCTATACTTCCATACCAAGGGCATCATTATATCACATACAAGGTCATCCTTTTAATTTTCCCCCCAAAAAAAAAACCAAAGGAATCCTTTTATTCCCTATCATGTCAACCTTATTTTCTCATACCAGGGCCCAAAAAATTTATTCCCAAAAAAGGTCATCTAAAATTCCCCATACCGGTTGTCCTTAAATCACATTTCCTGGTTTTCCTTTTAAATTTCATACCAGGCATTTCCCTTAAAAACACATGGGCCCGGGCATCCTTAAAATCATATACCATTTTATCCTTAAATTCCAAAAAAAAACCCGGTTTTTCCTTATATTAAATACCTGGTCAAGGGCCCTTTAAAAAATCGGGAATGACACGATTGCAAATAAACCATACCTAGTTGGGTGAATCTTTTGTGGCTTAAAACTGGGCTAGTGGGTAACGCGACGGCTGGAGTTTTTTAGACTATAAACCCCGGGGTTTAAAACCCGGGCCCGGGGGGAATTTTTACCTGGCATCCTTTGGGAATTTTATACCAAACAAACCTTGTTCTACATTGTCATCATTTTATCACATACCAGGGGCATCCTTATACACATACCAGGCATCCATATATCCATACCATTTTATCCTATACACATACCAAAGGGCATCCCCTATATCACATACAAATTAAAAACAAAATAAACCAAAAAGGGTTTAAAGCGGGAGAATACAACTCCTGGCGGGACTTTTTCAGGTAACCCCCCCACACCCCAAAAACCCAAAAAGGCAGGTATACTCCCCACACTCTAAAAAACCCAAAAGGCAGGTATAAATCCCCACACTCTACACCAACGGCAAGTTATCTCTCCCACACTCTAACACCAACAGGGGAGGTTTTACTCCCCACAAATCTACACCAACAGGCAGGAATACTTCCCCACACTCAAAAAACCAACAAACAGGTAAATCCCCCCCCACCTACACCAAAGGCAGTTTAAACCCCACACCTAAGACAAACCCAAAAGGCAGGTAACTCCCCCCCACTCTACACCAACAGGCAGGGATACACCCCCCAAACCCACAAACCCAAAAAGGGAGTTAACCCCCCCCACATACCTACACCAACAGGCAGGTATACTCTTCCCCCCACTCTAAAAACCAACAAAGGGAGGGATACACCCCACACTCTAAAACCAACAGACAGGGAAAAAACCCCACACTCTTTCACCAACAGGCAGGAAAAAACTCTCCCACACTTTTACACCAACAGGGGAGGTAACCTTCCCCACACTCTAAAACCAAAAACAGGTATACTCCCCACACACTACACCAACAGGGAAGTATACTCACCCCCACTCTTAAACCCCAAAAGGGAGGTTTTACTCCCCCCCCACCTACAAACCCAAAAGGCCAAGGAAAACTCCCCACACCTAAAAACCAACCCGGCAAAAATTTAAATCACCCACATTCCTACACCCCAAAAGGCAGGAAAACCCCCACACTCTACACCAACAAGCAGGTATTACTCCCCCACCTCCACACCAACAGGGAGGTATACTCTCCACAACCACAAAACCCCAAAAGGGAGGGAAAAATCCCCACACTCTAAACCCCAAAAGCAAAATAAACCCTCCACGACTCTACACCAACAGGGCCGGGATAAATCTCCACAAAAACCCACACCAACAGGGGAATAAACTTTTCCACACTCCCCACACCAACAGGCAGGTAACCCCCACTCTACACCAACGGCAGGTAAAACTCCCCCCCACTCAAAACTAACAAGGGAGTTAACTCCCAAAAATCTCCAAACCAAAGGCCGGTTTTCCCCCCACACCCCACACCAACAGGGAGGGATAAAATCCCCCACACTCTACACCCCAACCCGGTAGGGAACTCCCCACACCCTACACCAAAAGGCCCAAAATTTTTACCCTCCCCCCCCCCCACCCCCCCCCCCCCCCCCCCCCCCCCCCCTAAAAAACCAACAGGGAGGTTAAAACTCTCCACACCTACAACCCAAAGGAAATTTCTCCCACACTCCAAAAAAAACCAAAAGGGGAAGGGATAAACCCCCCACCAAAACCCACACCAACAGGCAGGGGATACTCCCCCAACAACCCTACCAAACCCAAAAGTCACCGACCTTTTTAGAAAAGAAAGGGATAATTTTAAAAACCAGTTATATGCAGATAAATCATGCCCCAAAAAAGAAAATGATGGTTTGGTTTCTAGAGGCCCTTAGAAAGGTTTTTTTTGTAAAATTCTCTATTTTGTTTAAATGGGTTTTTACTGGCGGGAATTTTAGAACCTACTAAAATTTAATACATAAATTTTCCCTTGAAGGCCGCAACCATTTCCCAGAAATTGGGGCCATTGGCCCCCGGGCCATTTTTGTACAATTTTACAAATTTACCACCAAAATCCGTAATTTGGGTAGAGTGTTTGGGTTTTTGCCACATATGCAAGTATCAGGAGCAAAAAAGTCCCAGTCACGTTTGATGTTAACTCCATATATACTGTACTTTTCTATTAATAAATAAAATTAAAAAAAAAATTAAAACTGTCTAAAAACTACAAAAATTTTTTAAACTAAAGGCATTCAAAATTGTCAAAAAATTTTAAAAAGATTCATTATTATTTTCAATAAAAACATTTTTATTATTATTATTAATTTATTATTATTAATTAAATTTTAAAAATTATTTATTAAATTAAAATTTTTTAAAAATTTTTTATTATTAAAGGTTTTTGTTGTTGTAATTTTTTATTAGGTAAATCCCAAAATTCATTTAGAATTTGAGGAACTGGAGGCTTGGGGGCGTTTTCCCTTTACTAATAAGAAAACGAAAATTGTATATCAGATAAAATTTCCCCAAAATTAATGACAAAACACAGGGTTTTTTTAGGGGGTTTTAAATGAAACAACAGCCCACTGTCTCCTACGCTCTGAGCCAAAAAAGGGGGCATACTGTGGGCCCCATCCAATTTGGGCTAAAAAAATTCCAGTCATCAATCCGACAATGATTTCTTTTTTGGTTTAATTTTGTTATGGGCAGACTCCCAGGTTAACCTTCCGTTAGTAAAGGTTTTTGGACGGTTTTATCACGGGCCCCAGGGTTTCCTCCGTCCTAGAAAGTTATGGACGGGGTTTTTTATGGACAACCCCGAGGGTTTTCCTGCCTTTTAGTACGTTATGGAAAAAGTTTTTTTATGGACAACCCCCCCAGGTTATCCGCCTCAAGGGACGTTAAGGACATGTTTTTATGGACAGGGCTTTCCCCAGGTTTTTCCCCGTTCCCCAAAATACGTTATTGGGCAAAGTTGTTTTTTGGAAAAGACCCCGAGGTTATCCTGCCGTCTAGACTTATGGACAATTTTTTTATGGACAACCCCGAGGTTAAACCTGCCGTCTAAACGTTTTGGGGGGATGTTGTTATGGACAGACTCCCGGTTATCCTTTCCGTCTATTAAAGTTTTTGGACCCTGTTTTTTATGGGCAAAATCCCGAGTTAAACCCCCGCCCTCAATACCCTTTTTGGACGTGGGTTTTTTAAAACACAGACCCCCCCCCCCCCAGGTTACCCCGCCGGGCCCAGTACGTTATGGACATGTTTTTTTTGGACAGACTCCCGAGGTTAAACCTGCCGCCCAGTACGTTATGGGCGTGTTTTATGGGGCAGATCCCGAGGTTTTTTCCCCGCCCGTCCCAAATTCTTTTTGGACTTTTTGTTTTTGGAAATACTGCCGAGGTTTTCCGCCGTCAATTTCGTTAAAAAAAAAAGTTTTTTTTGGACAGAAAATCCCGAGGTTAACCTGCCGCTAGTCGTTATAACAAATTTTTTAAAAGGGAAAAGACTCCCGGGTTAAACCTGGCCGTCTAGTACGTTTTTTGAAATTTTTTTAATGGAAAAGACCCCGAGGTTTCCCCCCCGTCTATACTTATGGGCCCTTTTTTATGGACAAACTTTCCCCAGTTTTTCCTGCCCTCCTTAAAAGTTAGAACAGTTTTTTAAAGGACAGCTCCCGAAAAAATTTTCCTGCCTTTTAGTACGTTTTTTGGACATGTTTTTTTATGGACAGACCGCCGAGGGGTTTTCCTGCCGTCCCGTAAAATTTATGAAAATGTTTTTTAAGGACAGACTCCCGAGGTTTTTTCCGCCGTCAAATACGTTTTTGAAAAATTTTTTTTATGGACCGACTCCCGAGGTTATTTCCTTTCCGTCTAGTACTTATGAACATGTTGTTTTTGGACAGACTCCCAGTTTTTTCTGCCGTCCAAATTTTAAAAAATTTTTGGACAAGTTGTTTTTTGGGCAAAACCCCGAGGTTATTTCCCGCCGTCCCAGTACTTATGAACATTGTTGTTTTTTGGACAGGGCCCCGAGGTTATCCTGCCGTCTAGTAAATTTTTGGACTGTTGTTATAAAACAGACTCCCGAAAAAAGGTTTTTTCCTGCCCTCCATAGTTTTTGGGGCTGTTGTTTTACACAGACTCCCGAGGGGTTTTTCCTCCGCTAGTAAGTTTTTGGACGTGTTTTTTTATGGAAAACTCCCAGGTTATCCTGCCCCCTAGTACTTTTTGGAAAGGTTGATTTCACAGACTCCCGAGGTTACCTGCCGGGCTATTAAAGTATCACAAAAAAGAGGAAAAAGGGTCTAAATAATTATCCTAGAGAAACCCAAGGGATTAGAGATCAAACAACCCGGGGGCGTTTAGTAAAATTTAAAAAGGTTGAGTGGGTTTTTCAGGAATTTTGGACACTAATCACCGAAGAAAAAATAAAAAGAAATACTGGGAATTCCCCTTTTGGAAAAAAACTGAAAAGTGTTTAAACAAACTGTTTTAAAATTTTATTACCCTCAAAAAATTAAACCCTTTGATCTGTCTGGGATTCTGTGAAGTTTCCAAAAACTCTTCCCCGTAGGAGACAACACATCCAAATATGTTACAACACTCTCCGAAAGTGGACAACACCTCCCCGTAGTGTGACCCAAAACACTTCCCCAAATGGGGACCCAAAACTCTCCAGAGTGTGACAACACTCTCCCCGTAAATGGAAAAACACCTCCCCGTAGTGCGAAAAAACACACTCCATAGTGGGACAACAAAACCCCTCCATTTTGTTTTACCCAAAACAAATCCATTTGTGGAAAAACACTCTCCATAAATTTGGGCAACACACTCCAGAAGTGTAAAAAACACTCTCCATAAATGCAACAACACACTCCATATTTTCGGAACACTCTCCAAGTGGCTAAACACATCCAGTAAATGCGACAAAACCAAAATCCGTAGTGGACAAAAACAACCTCCATAGTGCGGGGCAACACTCCCAGTTGCGACAAACACTCCCCGTATTTTGACAACACTCTCCATTAGTGTGAAAAACACTCTCCATTTTGTGAAAAACACTCCCCATAAATGTTTACCCAAAAAACTCCATAATTTTTACAAAAACTCCCAAGTGGACCCAAAACCTCCATATTTCCGGGGAAAAACTCTCCATAAATTGGGGACAACACACCCAGTAGGGCGACAAAAAACACCCAGTTTGCACAAAAACCCCAGTAGTGGGGACAACACTCCCCATAGGCCCACAAACCCCAACCCCCATAGTGTGACAAAAACTCTCCAGTAGTGTGACAACCCCCTCCATAGTTGGGAAAAACAAAAACTCTCCAATTTGTGGGACAACAAAACTCCAGTATTTGACAACACTCTCCAGAGTTTTGACAACACTCTCCCTAATGTGACAACACTCTCCATTTTTGCAAAAACACACTCCATTGTGACAAAAACTCTCCCCGTAGTTGGGACAACACTCTCCATAATTTTGACCCAAAACTCTCCAGTAGTGGAAAAACACACTCCATAGTTGGGGACAACACTCTCCAGTGTGGGGACAACACACTCCCCTTTTGCGACAAAACATCCATTTGTGGGGACAACCCCCTCCGAGTGTGACAACACTCCCAGTAGTGTGACAACACTCCAATTTCCCGAAATGTTACAACACACACCCTTTGCGACAAACACCTCCATTAGGGGGACAGGAAAAACACTCCAGTATGCCACAACACAAATCCATAGTGCGACAAAAAACTCTCCAGTGTGTTACAAAAACTCCCAGAAAATGGGGACAACACTCTCCATTAGTGCGAAAACACCCTCCAGGGAGGGGTGACAAAAACTCTCCCGAATTTTGAAAAACCAAAACTTTCCCTTTGGTTTACAACACACTCCAAATAGTTTGACAACACTCTTTCCCTAATGGGGACAACACTCCCCATTAGCACAACACACTCCAGTATTTTGACAACACTTTTCCAGTAGTGTACAACACTCTCCAGTATTGTTACAACACAACTCCAGTAGTGCGAACACACTCCAGAATTTCGAAAACACACTCCAGTAGTGCGACAAAAACACTCCAGTAGGGGGCGACAACCCCACTTTCCCGTTGTGCCCACCCAAAACTCTCCAGTATTTTGACAACACACTCCAGTAGTGTGACAACCCCCTCCAGTAGTGCGAAAAACACCACCCTTAGTGCAATTTGGGTAGTTTTAAATTTCCCTTTTTGGACCACTTTTTAAAATACAGACAAGGAAAAAGGGGAGTGACGAAAAATTTTCCCCGCTTTTCGGGAACCCAAAAAATTGGGAAAAAATTTTATTTCAAAAAAAATTGCGAATGTTTTTTCTGTAATAATTAAGTAAAGTGAAGATTTTTGGGCTCGTTTTATAAATAACTTGAGTTTTTTCACTTTTAAATGTGGTCCCCCAAAAGTAAAATTTAAAAGTTACTGTGGTGCACGGGGATTCCCAATAAAATTTTCTAAAGCTCCAAAACCCCGGGTTTCCTTTTATATATAATTTTATTCAATTATTTTTTTAATTTTTTTTTTTTTTTTTTGGGTTTTGAAAAAATTTAAAATTTACAAATTTTCATTAAAAACCCAAAACCCAACCTAATCTACGTAAAATATAAACTGTTTGAAAAGCCTAGTGTTGCTGCAGAACGGGGTTATATTTTTGTCCCTTTGGCGCAAATCTCCTGTGGGTCAATAAATTACCCATCCAAAAAGCATTTTTCCAAAACCCTCTGTTTAAAACTGTAGTATGGGGGAAACCCTGACTTTTAAAAATTTTCAGGAAATTAAAATGGCCCGAGGTTACCGCCTGTTTGCCCTCGAGTTTTAAGTCCTTTTAAAAAACGTTTTCACTTTTTCCTTCCTAATAAAAAGCCAGGTTTTAAAGTCAGTAAAAAAAAAATAAAATCACCCCTTTTAAAAAAATTTTTACTTTTTTTCCCTTTTCGAATTGCGGACAATGAATTTTCCCGCCCGGGCCCCCCCCCTTTCAATGGCAGTGTGATTCGATAATTTTCCTAAAAGGGGCCCCCAAAAACAGACTGGGAATGTAAAAAGCAGCCACCAACAAACCCCTTAAACGGAAATTTTTTACAAATTTCTCAATTCACCACAAGAAAACTAAAAACATAATTAAAAAAGTTAAAAAACTTGTTTATGGATTGCAGGGGATCGAACCAGGAGTAACATCCATGGCCAGTGCCCAAAAATCCATGAAATGTTACAACTAAGGTTAGAAGGACGTGGTGATTTATGTTAGGTTATTCTATTTTTGGTTGGTTAATAATTAATTTTTAAGTACTTTGAGAAGTGCAGCCAAAATAAAGACTGTACTTACTCCTACTTATGATTCATCTAGAATGTACGTTTACTTAAGTTGCGTTAAAAGCCTACATGTTATATTTTTACCTATAAATTCGTATATGCAAGTTGAAATTATTACTTATAAAGTGTAAGGAGGAAACTGCTTTACGAATCTCATCTCTTCTCACCCATAACAAGGAGCAGCGACGAAGTTGTGGAAGATGTCCCCTGTACCAAGATACCGCTATGTTACAGCGTCTGACATGTTGAAAAACGTATAAATCACCCAGAAGTTGATGAGCAAGACACGTGCAACAGTGTCTTCTTGCAATGTCTTCCAGATCTTTCTTACCTCATCTCACCTTCGACAGTATTAAAGACTCCGTTCTCATAACTAACAAAATCGTAATGACACAATTGCAATTGTGGTCACAGTGGTGCCTATGCTAACCTTCCTATGGTGTATAAATATACCTAGTTGAATGAATCTTATTGTGGCTAGCTGACCCAGTGGCTAACGCGACGGTCTGGAGTTTTGAGACTGTGATCGCGGGTTCTAACCCCATCCGTGTTATGGTTTCTCCGTTCTCATGCTTCAGCTTCATGTAATTCCCAGACCATGGAGCTAAATGCTTCTCAAAGCTGAAGGACTGACCACCTCAAAGTATTTCTTCAAGGCTGATTGACTAATTGCATAATTTTTACCTCGTCAGTTCTGCTCCGTACAATCCGTTCTCTGTATTTGACTGAAGAAGGTTACCGCTTAAGTGTATTTGACTGAAGAAGGTTACCGCTTAAGCGAAACTTTTCATCATAAAACATACCCAACTCTTGAAAGTTTGTTTTACTCATCAGTTTGCCCATATTTTATGCAATTTAATACGTAATAGATTGAAATTATGGCTGGTGGATCAGTGTAGCTGGTGCTGGTGTATTGTATTATAGCTGGTGCTGGTGTATCAGTGTAGCTGGTGCTGGTGTATTGTATTATAGCTGGTGCTGGTGTATCAGTGTAGCTGGTGCTGGTGTATCAGTGTAGCTGGTGCTGGTGTATTGTATTATAGCTGGTGCTGGTGTATCAGTGTAGCTGAGGCTGGTGTATCAGTGTAGCTGGTGCTGGTGTATTGTATTATAGCTGAGGCTGGTGTATCAGTGTAGCTGAGGCTGGTGTATCAGTGTAGCTGAGGCTGGTGTATCAGTGTAGCTGAGGCTGGTGTATCAGTGTAGCTGGTGCTGGTGTATTGTATTATAGCTGGGGCTGGTGTATCAGTGTAGCTGAGGCTGGTGTATCAGTGTAGCTGGGGCTGGTGTATCAGTGCAGCTGAGGCTGGTGTATCAGTGTAGCTGGTGCTGGTGTATTGTATTATAGCTGGGGCTGGTGTATCAGTGTAGCTGGTGCTGGTGTATTGGATTATAGCTGGGCTGGTGTATCAGTGTAGCTGAGGCTGGTGTATCAGTGTAGCTGAGGCTGGTGTATCAGTGTAGCTGAGGCTGGTGTATCAGTGTAGCTGGGCTGGTGTATCAGTGCTGCTGAGGCTGGTGTATCAGTGTGTAGCTGGTGCTGGTGTATTGTATTATAGCTGGGGCTGGTGTATCAGTGTAGCTGGGGCTGGAATATCTGTGTAGCTGAGGCTGGTGTATCAGTGCAGCTGGGCTGGTGTATCAGTGTAGCTGAGGCTGGTGTATCAGTGTAGCTGGGGCTGGTGTATCAGTGTAGCTGGTGCTGGTGTATTGTATTACAGCGGGGGCTGGTGTATTGCATTAGAGCTGTGGCTGGTGTATCAGTGTAGCTGAGGCTGGTGTATCAGTGTAGCTGAGGCTGGTGTATTGTATTATAGCTGGTGCTGGTGTATCAGTGTAGCTGAGGCTGGTGTATCAGTGTAGCTGAGGCTGGTGTATCAGTGTAGCCGGGGCTGCTGTATCAGACTATAGTCGGGGCTGGTGTATCAGTGTAGCTGAGGCTGGTGTATCAGTGTAGCTGAGGCTGGTGTATCAGTGCAGCTGAGGCTGGTGTATCAGTGTAGCTGAGGCTGGTGTATCAGTGCAGCTGAGGCTGGTGTATCAGTGTAGCTGAGGCTGGTGTATCAGTGTAGCCGGGGCTGCTGTATCAGACTATAGCCGGAGCTGGTGTATCAGTGTAGCTGAGGCTGGTGTATCATTGTAGCTGATGCTGGTGTATCAGTGTAGCTGAGGCTGGTGTATCAGTGTGTGGCCGGCGCTGGTGTATCAGTGTGTAGCCGGGGCTGGTGTATCAGTGTAGCCGGAGCTGGTGTATCAGTGTAGCTGGGGCTGGTGTATCAGTGTAGCTGGGGCTGGTGTAGCCGGGGCTGGTGTATCAGTGTAGCCGGGGCTGTTGTATCAGTGTGGCCGGGGCTGGTGTATCAGTGTAGCAGGGGCTGGTATACCAGAATATAGCCGGGGCTAGTATACCAGAGTGTAGCCGGGGCTGGTATACCAGAGGGCAGCTGGGCCTGGTATACCAGAGTGTAGCCGAAGATGATATACCAGAGTGCAGCCGGGGCTGGTATACCAGAGTGCAGCTGGGACTGGCATACCAGAGTGCAACAGGGGCTGGTATACCAGAGTGTAGTCTGGGCTGATATACCAGAGAGCAGGCGGGGCTGATATACCAGAGCGCAGCCGGGTCTGATATACCAGAGCGCAGCCGGGGCTGATATACCAGAGCGCAGCCGGGGCTGATATACCAGAGCGCAGCCGGGTCTGATATACCAGAGCGCAGCCGGGGCTGATATACCAGAGTGCAGCCGGGGCTGATATACCAGAGTGTAGCCGGGACTGATATACCAGAGTGCAGCCGGGGCTGATATACCAGAGTGTAGCCGGGTATGATATACCAGAGTGCAGCCGGGGCTGATATACCAGAGTGTATCCGGGTCTGATATACCAGAGTGCAGCCGGGGCTGTTATACCATAGTGTAGCCGGGTCTGATATACCAGAGTGCAGCCGGGGCTGATATACCAGAGTGCAGGCCTGGTCCCTGATTATACCGAGAGGCAGCCGAGTCTGATATACCAGAGTGCAGCCGGGGCTGATATACCAGAGTGTAGCCGGGTCTGATATACCAGAGTGCAGCCGGGGCTGATATACCAGAGTGCAGCCGGGTCTGATATACCAGAGTGCAGCGGGCTGATATACCAGAGTGTAGCCGGGTCTGATATACCAGATGCAGCCGGGCTGATATAACCATGGTGAGCCGGGCTGATATACAGAGGGGCAGAGCCGGGCTGATATACCAAAGTGGCAGCCGGGCTGATATAACCCAGAGTGCTGCCCGGGGTCTGATATACCAGAGAGCGAGGGCCGGGTCTGATATACCAGAGTGCAGCCGGGACTGATATACCAGAGTGCAGCCGGGGCTGATATACCAGAGTGCAGCCGGGGCTGATATACCAGAGTGCAGCCGGGGCTGATATACCAGAGTGCAGCCGGGGCTGATATACCAGAGTGCAGCCGGGGCTGATATACCAGAGTGCAGCCGGGGCTGATATACCAGAGTGCAGCCGGGGCTGATATACCAGAGTGCAGCCGGGGCTGATATACCAGAGTGCAGCCGGGGCTGATATACCAGAGTGCAGCCGGTCTGATATACCAGAGTGGCAGCCGATGGCTGATATACCAGAGTACAGCCGGGGCAGAATACCAGAGTCAGCCGGCTGAGATATACCAGAGTGCACCGGGGCTGATAAACCAGATTGCAGCCGGGCTGATATACCGATGCAGCCGGCTGAGATATACCAGAGGCAAGCTGGGGCTGATATACCAGAGTGCAGCCGGGGCTGATATACCAGAGTGCAGCCGGGGCTGATATATCAGAGTGCAGCCGGGGCTCATATACTAGAGTGCAGCCGGGGCTGATATACCAGAGTGCAGCCGGGGCTGATATACCAGATTGCAGCCGGGGCTGATATACCAGAGTGCAGCCGGGGCTGATATACCAGAGTGCAGCCGGGGCTGATATACCAGAGTGCAGCCGGGGCTGATATACCAGAGTGCAGCCGGGGCTGATATACCAGAGTGCAGCCGGCTGAATACAACCAGAGTGCAGAGCCGGGGCTGATATCCAGAGTGCAGCCGGGCTGATATATCAAGTGGCAGCCGGGCTGATATACCAGAGTGCGCGGGCTTGATATACCAGAGTGCAGCGGGGCGATATACCAGAGTGCAGGACGTGGCTGAAATAGCAAGTGCAGCCGGGCTGATAACCAAGTGCAAGCGGGGCTGAAATACCAGAGTGCAGGCCGGGGCTGATAATCAGAGTGCAGCCGGGGCGATATACCAGAGGGCAGGCCCGGGGCTGATATAGCAGAGTGTCAGCCGTGGCTGATATAGCATAGTGAGCAAGCCGGGCTGATATACCAAGTGCAGCCGGGGCTGGATATACCAGACTGCCAGCCGGGGCTGATATACCCAGAGTGCAGCCGGGCTTATATAGCAGAGTGCAGCCGGGGCTGATATACCAGAGTGCAGCCGGGGCTGATATACCAGAGTGCAGCCGGGGCTGATATACCAGAGTGCAGCCGGGGCTGATATACCAGAGTGGCAGCCGGCTTGATATACCAGAGGTGCCAGGCCGGGGCTGATATACCAGAGTGCAGCCGGGGCTGATATACCAGAGTGCAGCCGGGGCTGATATATCAGAGTGCAGCCGGGGCTGATATACCAGAGTGCAGCCTGGGCTGATAACCAGAGTGCAGCCGGGCTGACATACCCAGAGGTAGCCGAGGCTGATATACCAGAGTGCAGCCGGGGCTGATATACCAGAGTGCAGCCGGGGCTGATATACCAGAGTGCAGCCGGGGCTGATATACCAGAGTGCTGCCGGGCTGAAACCAGAGTGCAGCCGGGGCTGATATACCCAAGAGCAGCCGGGGCTGATATACCAGAGTGCAGCCGGGGCTGATATACCAGAGTGCAGCCGGGGCTGATATACCAGAGTGCAGCCGGGTCTGATATACCAGAGTGCAGCCGGACTGATATACCAGAGTGCAGCCGGGGCTGATATACCAGAGTGTAGCCGGGGCTGATATACCAGAGTGCAGCCGGGGCTGATATACCAGAGTGCAGCCGGGGCTGATATACCAGAGTGCAGCCTGGGCGGCTGATATACAAGTGCAGCGGCTGATATACCAGAGTGGCAGCCGGGGCTGATATACCAATGCAGCCGGGGCTGATATACCAGAGTGCAGCCGGGTGCTGATATACCAGAGTGCAGCCGGGGCTGATATACCAGAGTGCAGCCGGGGCTGATATACCAGAGTGCAGCCGGGGCTGATATACCAGAGTGCAGCCGGGACTGATATACCAGAGTGCAGCCGGGACTGATATACCAGAGTGCAGCCGGGGCTGATATACCAGAGTGCAGCCGGGACTGATATACCAGAGTGCAGCCGGGGCTGATATACCAGAGTGCAGCCGGGGCTGATATACCAGAGTGCAGCCGGGGCTGATATACCAGAGTGCAGCCGGGGCTGATATACCAGAGTGCAGCCGGGGCTGATATACCAGAGTGCAGCCGGGACTGATAAACCAGAGTGGCAGCCCGGGACTGATATACCAGAGTGCAGCCGGGACTGATATACCAGAGTGCAGCCGGGACTGATATACCAGAGTGCAGCCGGGACTGGTGCATGCATGGTAACGTACTGTTAAGGGAACATCCACTTTGCTTCATTTGGTACAACTTAGCTGTATCTTATTGCTAAGTTATCTTTGTGTCAAATATTTCACACTACATTAATACGTTTTAATGTAAGAAATTGTCAGGTCTCGGAAATATTACTTCCAGTACATTATTTGGTAAATTTTATCAAGGAGGGTTTGAGTGATCCAAACTTCTCAAGCTTACGTAGCAAATTATCAGCTCTGAAAATGTCAGTGTTAACTAGATTCCAGAGTTACATCACTGACACCCACACACACACATTTTACAAAAAGTGATTTGAGTTATTATTCAGTTATTAGGTACATGTAATTTTTTACTACCAAGGGGTAAATTTACCCCTGGTTGAGAATCACTGGACTACAACGAAGATACTCAATTTCTAGATCTCCGGTATAAAAATGACTTCTTCACTGTCACTGAATCTGGTGAGTCATGTAAGACAAATTTGAGAGTAGCGAGAATGAACGTGAAAGTAACTCAGGGGAGAATTCAGCAGCTGAAGCACTTAGAGAGAGTACCTGGTTTATCTACTGATGCACCCAGAGAGTGTACCTGGTTTATCTACTGAAGCAACTAGAGAGTGTACCTGGTTTATCTACTGAAGCAACTAGAGAGTGTACCTGGTTTATCTACCGAAGCAACTAGAGAGTGTACCTGGTTTATCTACTGAAGCAACTAGAGAGTGTACCTGATTTATCTTCTGCTGCACCTAGAGAGTGTACCTGGTTTATCTTCTGATGCACCTAGAGAGTGTACCTGGTTTATCTTCTGATGCACCTAGAGAGTGTACCTGGTTTATCTTCTGATGCACCTAGAGAGTGTACCTGGTTTTATCCATACTGATGCACCTAAGAGGTGTACCTGTTTATCTTCTGATGCACCTAGAGAGTGTACCTGTTTAATCTTCTGCTTGTACTCTATAGAAGTGTAACCTGGTTTATCTTTCTGCTGTACCCTAGAGAGGTACTGGTTATCTTCTGATGCACCTAGAGAGTGTACCTGGTTTATCTTCTGATGCACCTAGAGAGTGTACCTGGTTTATCGGCTGAAGCACCTAGAGAGTGTACCTGGTTTACTGCTGAAGCAACTAGAGAGTGTACCTGTTTTATCTCTGATGGGCCACCTAGAGGAGTGTACACCTGGTTTATCTTCTGATGCACTAGAGAGTAACCTGGTTTATCGGCTAAGCACCAGAGATTGTACTGGTTAACTTGCAGAAGCAACTAGAGAGTGTACCTGGTTTATCTCCTGATGCACGTAGAGAGTGTACCTGGTTTATCGGCTGAAACGCCTAGAGAGTGTACCTGGTTTACCTGCTGAAGCAACTAGGGAGTGTACCTGGTTTATCTGCTGAAGCACCTAGAGAGTGTACCTGGTTTATCTGCTGAAGCACCCTAGAGAGTGTACCTGGTTTATCTGCTTACAGCACCTAAGAAGGTACCTGGTTTATCAACGGAAGCACCAGAAGATACCTGGTTTAATATGCTGAAGCACCTAGAGAGTGTAAATAGGTTTATCTGCTGTAAGCACCAGAGAGTGAACTGGTTTATCTGCTGAAGCAGCTAGAGAGATGTACCTGGATTAACCCTGCTGAAGCACTCTAGAGAGTGTACATGGTTTACCTCTGAAGAACCTAGAGAGTAGTACCCTGGTTTACTGCCAAGCACCTAGAGAGATGTACCTGGTTCACTGCTGAAGCACCTATAGATGTAACCTGTTTACCGCTGAAGCACCTAGGAAGTGTACCTGGTTTACCTGCTGAAGCACTAGAGTGTACCTGGTTTTACCTGGCTGAAGCACCTAGAGAGTGTACCTGTTTACTGCTGAAGCACCTAGAAGTGTACCGTTTACA
The DNA here is from genome assembly GCF_026875155.1 of Cherax quadricarinatus. Taxonomy (NCBI): domain Eukaryota; kingdom Metazoa; phylum Arthropoda; class Malacostraca; order Decapoda; family Parastacidae; genus Cherax; species Cherax quadricarinatus. The sequence goes on along the minus strand of NC_069497.1, from coordinate 15,221,333 downwards.
CCCTGCTGAAGCACCTAGAGAGTGTAACCTGGTTTACCTGCTGAAGCCCCTAGAAGAGTTACCTGTTATCTGCTTGAAGCCACCTAAGAGTGTACCTGGTTTATCTACTGAAGCACCTAAAGTGTACTCTGGTTTTCTCTGAAGCACCTAGAGAGTGTACCTGTTTATCTGCTGAAGCACCTAGAGAGTGAACCTGGTTTATCTGCTGAAGCAGCTAGAGAGTGTACCTGGTTTACCTGCTGAAGCACCTAGAGAGTGTACCTGGTTTACCTGCTGAAGCACTAGAGAGTGTACCTGGTTTACCCTGCTGAAGCACCTAGAGAGTGTACCTCTGTATTACCTGCTGAAGCACCTAAGAGTGTAACCTGTATACCTTCTGAAGCACCTATAGATGTAAACCTGGTTTACTGCTGAAGCACCAAGATGCGGGTACCAGATTACCTGCTGAAGCACCAAGAGAGTTACCTGGTTAATCTGCTGAAGCACCTAGAGAGTGTACCTGGGTTTTATCTGCTGAAGCACCTAGAGATGTACCTGGTTTAACCTGCTGAAGCACCTAGAGAGTGTACACTGGTATACCAGCTGAAGCACCAGAGAGTGTACCTGTTTGACCTGCTGATAGCCCCTAGAGAGTGTACCTGGTTTACCTGCTGAGCACCTAGAGAGTGTACCCTGGTTACCTGCTGAAGACACCTAGAGATGTGGTACCTGGTTTACCTGCTGAAGCACCTAAGTGTACCTGGTTACCTGCTGAAGCACCTAGAGAGTGTACCTGGTTACCTCGAAGCTACCTAGAGAGTGGGTACCTGGTTTATCTTCTGATGCACCTAAGAATGTACCCTGGTATCTCTGATGCACCTAGAGAGTTGACTGTTTATCTTCTAAGCACCTAGAGAGTGTACCTGTTTACCCGCTGAAGCACCTAGAGAGTGTACCAGTTTTATCCTGCTGAAGCACTAGAGGTGTACCTGGTTTACCGGAGCTGAAGCACCTAGAAAGTGTACTGGTTTACCTGCTGAAGCCCCTAGAGAGTGTACCTGTTTAACCGCTGAAGCACCTAAGAGTGTAACCCCCCCCTGGTTTACCTGACTGAAGCCCAAGAGAGTGTACCTGATTTACCGCTGAAGAACTAGAGAGTGTACCTGCTTTAAACCTGCTGAGCACCTAGAAAGTGTACCCTGTTTACCTGCTTGAAGCACCTTAGAGAGTGTACCTGGTTTACCTCAGAAGCACCTAAGAGTGTACCTTGGGTTTATCTTCTGATGCACCTAGAAGAGTGTACTGGTTATATCTTCTGATGCCCCAAGAGAGTGTACCTGGTTTATCTTCTGAAGCACCTAGAGAGTGTACTGTTTGACCTGCTGAAGCACCTAGAGATGTGTACCTGTTTACCTGCTGGAAGCCACCTAGAGTGTACCTGGTTTAACCTGCCTGAAGCAGCACCTAGAAAGTGTACCGGTTTACCCTGCTGAAAGCACCAGAAAGTGTACCTGGTTTACCTGCTGAAGCATCCTAGAGAGTGTACCTGGTTTTACCCGCTTGAAGCACCTAAGAGTGACTGGTTTACCAGAATGAATGCGCCTAGAGAGTGTACCTGGTTTACCTGCTGAAGCACCTAGAGAGTTAACCATGGTTTACCTGCTGAAGCACCTAGAGAGTGTACCTGGTTTACCTGCTGAAGCACCTAGAGAGTGTACCTGGTTTACCTGCTGAAGCACCTAGAGAGTGTACCTGGTTTACCTGCTGAAGCACCTAGAAAGTGTACCTGGTTTACCTGCTGAAGCACCTAGAGAGTGTACCTGGTTTACCTGCTGAAGCACCTAGAGAGTGTACCTGTGTACCTGCTGAAGCACCTAGAGAGGTAACCTGGTTTACCTGCTGAAGCACCTAGAGAGTGTACCTGTTTACCTGCTGAGAAGCACCTAAAAGTGTACCTGGTTTACCGCTGAAGCACCTAGAGAGTGTACTGGTTTACCCTGCTGAAGCACCTAGAGAGTGTACTGTGTACCAGCTGAACACCTAGAGAGTGTACCTGGTTTACCTGTGAAGCAACTAGGAGTGTACCGGGTTTACTGCTGAGCACCCCTAGAGAGTGTACCTGGTTTATCTGCTGCAGCACCAAGATGTACCTGGTATAATCTGGCTGAAGCAGCTAGAGAGAGTACCTGGATTACTGCTGAAGCACCTAGAGAGTGTACCTGGTTTACCTGCTGAAGCACACCTAAGAGTGTAACTGGTTTACCCGCTGAAGCACCTAGAGAGTGCACCTGTTTACCTGCTGAAGCACCTAGAAGTGTAACCTGGTTTACCTGCTGAGGACCTAGAGAGTGTACCTGGTTTACCTGCTGAAGCACCTAAAAGTGTACCTGGATTACCTGCTGAAGCCACCTAGAGAGTGTCTGTTTTACCCTGCGAGCACTAGAGAAACGCGTGATAAAAGGAATTTCAATTTCCGACACTTTTTGTCTTCGCAGGAAATTTCTTCAGTCTGGAAAGATACTTTGAAAGAAGAGTACGAGGGTTTAATACCCCGTTTGCCTCTCTCTATGGAACTAGGCAGGCCACGGTGGATCAAGGCCTAATCAATCATACAGTTACTTTGGGCCATGCAGTCCAGCCTGTCGAACCACAGCTCCGGTTGTCAGGAACTGATCTGACAACTTATCAAGTTTTCTCTTAGGGACGGCGCCCCACTGGCCGAATGGAAGGGCGTTGAAAAGTCGGGGACCTCTAACAGACATCTAGGTCTCTCGTAGTTTAACATGTCGCGCTTCCTGATTTTTAATATTATAATAATAATAATAATATATATCTTTATTTCTACAAGCACATGGAATGTATACAGACCAGCGCATCAGTGACAATACAACATTTAGAAAGCCCTTTAAAGCAAATTAGAAATAGAATTTTGTCCACCAGGATGCGACCCACACCAGTCGACCTAACACCCAGTACCCATTATTACCTGATGTGTGTGAAATAGGGGAAACAAGTGTAAGAAATAAGCCCAATGTTTCCACCTTTTGCAGGAAATCGGAACCCGGACTCTCAGCGTGTGAAGCGAGAGCTAACCTACAGGCCCACTAGCCACCTTATAGTTCTCTGCACCGTTTTCCCCCAACTTCCCAATTTCATGTGTGCATACAGTATATCAGTGTAGCAGGTTTGAGATCAGTCCCTCAGGGTTTCCAGGTGTACAAACCAGTACCATTCTCGTTCATGTTGGAAAGAATACGACTGAGAGGGACTTCAAAAACGTTTTACCAATAGTTTTAGGATTTTGACATGTATATTGGCAGAAGTTATCACCCTGAATGTTTTCCATCTCTGGTAATATCCGCCTGCCGTGAAGTGGGCCGTTAGTATAGAGCAGTATATCCATCCCGGAGAGAACACGTGACATACAATCATCACTGATTCAGCACCCCTTTGTCTTGAAAGTTCTAGTTATCCACCATTCAATAATTTTCTTTTTCGGCGGTAACAATAGGATCATTGCTTGTGGATCCTTAATCATCACTCTCACGTCCACGCACATTGGAACCTTGCGCTCTGTTTGACTGATCCGAGTTTATCATCCACCCGTCCCAGTTTCTTTTTCCTTCTTTCCACAGCGCAGCAACTGAAAACTTGTCCTTACTGAACACATATTATTGTGGTGGCCCACTAGAGAAATTTATTTACATCCTGTTGAAGACTCGAATCCATAGGTGAGTAAATGCTGAAACAGCAGAAAAAAAAAAAACATTGAAATCGTGGTAACATATTCAATCAATCCATCAGCATAAAATGAGATTTTTTGAAATGGTCAGTCCCATCAATATAACGTATGTTTTCGCTTCCATAGTCCTGTCAGTGTTTCAGACTATGAAGCTCACAGCTCACATGCTTAACAACAACGCTCTTCCCTGCCGAAATAGCCAGCGAAAAATCTGTGTATGTTATAATTTCGCAAAATCATTCCTGAACCTAACGAAAACACTGTTTCATTATGGTTTGTTTATTAAATTATTGTAAATTTATCTGAAATATATTTAGTTGGATTATGCTAATTAAATTGCACTTGTATAATAAGGTTAGGTAAGTTTTCTAAGTTCTTTTGTACAAAATTATTAATTTTACATTCACGTAAATGAAAAAAAAATATATTTTTAAACGTATAAGAGAAAATATTAGAAAGGACTTATTTTAAATGAGTTTCTTGCTAATTGACTGACCTACCTACCTACATCATCATAAAAAGTCAGGTCCTTGTTGGGAGTGGGCAGCGAGGTGTAGCCTGGTCTTTATAATACCTTCCTGTAAACCTTTATTTTTGTAGTTCTTGATAATTAAGTCACGAAAGCGCAATTGAATTTCAACATTTTTCCCACAATGGGTTGTTCTGTATATATATATATATATATAATAAATATATATATATATATATATTATAATATATATATATATAATATATATATAATATATATATAACACTGCGACTAGCCAAGGACTCGAACCTATGTTGTTTTGAACCAGCCTCAGGTGAGCGAAAACCACATACACTAACCCACCAGGATCACCAAATCCTACAAGAAATCGCGCACCCAGCAGAGGTTAGATGTTTTACCGTGATCCGAGGACATACGATGGTGTGTGGGCCCTCTGACTAATTTCATACTACTCCCCGTTTGGTCAACTAGCCTCAACGAGTAGTATTTTTACATTATTGGTAATAACTAACAAGTTATCTTGGCTAGTCGCAGTGCTATTGATTAAAGCACTTGCTCGTGTTACAATAAATATAAATACTGCTACGTTGAGGCTTAGTACAACCTAACCGGAGTAGAATGAAATTAGCTCAGAGGCCCCACACCACAGTATTTCCTCGGATCACGGTAAAATACCTAGCTCTGCTGGGTGCGTGATTTTTTGTAGGATTTGGTGGTCCTGTGAGTTAGAGCGTCATGTGATTTTCGCTCACCATGAGCAAGTCGCTTTCTATTGATCAATACCACATGTTCGTGGTTACAATATATAATATATATATAATATTTATATAAATATAAAATATATATATATATATGATATATATATATATATATATATATAATATATGATACATAATTTTTTTTTATTGATCACACTGGCCGATTCCCACCAAGGCAGGGTGGCCCGAAAAAGAAAAACTTTCACCATCATTCACTCCATCACTGTCTTGCCAGAAGGGTGCTTTACACTACAGTTTTTAAACTGCAACAGTTAAACACCCCTCCTTCTGGCCGCTTTTGAAGTGAAGTTTGTTGTAATTAATGTTAACTTACTGAAATTTGCATGTTATTGGCCGGTAATGTTGCAACTCCCCCACAGGTCTGCTGTATACGTAAAGCAGGTGCTTTACGTATACAGTATACTCCCCTGTGGGGGAGTTGCAACATTACCAGCCAATAACATGCAAATTTCCCAGTAAGCTTAACATTAATACAACAACTTCCACTTCAATAGCGCCAGAATATTACACTCATAATTGAAAGTGTTACACACACACACACACACACAACACCACAACACACACACACACACACACAAACACACAGGATCCATACAATAGCCTTTAAGCAAGGTATGATAAGCCACGGTTCAGGGAATGACCTATAATCGACCAGTAGAATAGACGGGGCCAGGACTTGGACTCAACCCCTGCAACCATCAACCCTAGGTGATACAACTAGGTGATTACAACACACACCACTCGCGCGCGATTGTCTTCTCTGCTGTGGAGGTCCACACTTCGCAATGGAGGTCCTGCAACCCTTTGTGAATGATATTGTCACCGTAGCATACCTGAGCATTTCCTGCAGTGGCCCTGAAGCGCACCTCTACCACTCAAGTAGCATGATAATTGATGCAACAACTCCTGAAGTAACAATCGGGCTTTTCTCTTTTCCATCAATCTCACCAAAATATACTTCAGTTCTGCGTCAATTTATTTTTATTTGAAAGAAAGATATATCTTACTTTTTTGACTTCGATGACCACATTATAAATAAAAGCGTTTGACACAACACGTATCAGAGGGAAATAAATTGAAATTTGCTCCGGGAATTTTTCCGATTATGTCTGCAGACAATAAGGAAAATTCTACATTAGAGCAGCGGACAGAAACTCATCATGCGCAAAACGCATCGACATTGTTTACATTCCATCCTAGCAGTGACGGTGCATTGAACCAAAGCCTCAACATTGCTTTAGTTAATAAAAATGAAATTTGCGTCTCGGGCCGGGGGGTGATTTCCCACTCGTCACTGTTTTGCATTTGATTTTTGATCCGATGATTCCATGGAGTATGTTCAGAAATACCAGGACGGAAACCCGCCAATGGAAGGTAACGATTCTCCAGCTTGTTGAATTTCCTCGTGTTTACCTAATTCACTTTATAAGTATAAATTCGGACTCTGTCTCATGTCAGTACTTTATTGTCATTGTGTGTGTGTGTGTGTGTGTGTGTGTGTGTGTGTGTGTGTGTGTATGTGTGTGTACTCACCTAGCTGTGGTTGTAGGGGTCGATTCACAGCACTTGGCCCCCGCATCTAAGCACAAAATGTCGTTATAATTTCTTTGTTATTTACTGCAGTAATTTAGAAGGTCGAGGTCACCAGCGATCTCACTCGTAGTAACTTTGTTTATAACTGTGTTGCATATATAAAAAGATCTCTGCCACAACTTTATTAAAAACTTTGCTCTATGTATATTAAATACGTTAAACTGTCTCAACAATATCTCATAGATATACTGTATAAATAAAAATAGTGACACCTATATAGAATTCGATCACATCTGAGCGCTCGAGGCAGTGCTGGATTTAAATTTCTTTGAAATGACAAAATAGTTTCACTGTATCAAGGAAGTAATAAGCACCGAACGCCCCACCAATTTTTAAAGTTTGTCAACGCATGAATAAATCTTGGCATTTTTTTTTTCGATGTTTTTTTGTGCATGCCGTTGTGCCTGCCAGCCATGTTGGCAGCATTGTAGCAAGACTGTCCTCGCATTTCTAAAGTTAATTTCATGCTCAGAAAGTGCGATGTTCAACACTAAATCACCATGTTTTCTCTCCTAATGATTGTTACCTCAAGAATATTATAACGCCTTACCCGAGGCCCTTTAGATTTTTGATGCCTAGGCTTCAGCCTTGCCACACTTTAGGTAAATCCGGCACTGGCTCGAGGGAGGTAATGCAGGTATCTTATCCAGGTAGATCTCACGCTTGAGGAAGGTATCCTAGGACTCTTTGCCCAGCGTACCTCACACGAGAAAGGTATCTTAAACTCCTAGCCCAGTGTATCTCACTCTCGAGGAAGATAACCTACGTTCCTTATTCCTGTATATCTGAGTCAGCAGTATTAACCTGAGTCAGTAGTGAGTTGACTTGTGTTTCATTATGTTTAACTTGTTTCCTACAAGTCTCATCCCCGGAACAATGAAAAGGATACCAACAAGAAAGAAAAGAAACTGTTTTGCAAAAAAAGAGGATTTAAGTCGAAAAACTTCTTTCGTTGATTTACCTGCGATTTTGGTTCGGTCATCGAAAACACAAGAAAATATCGATATTGAAGGTACGAGTGTTTTAGTAACAGAGGAATCCCTAGTAAGAGTTATAACTTAGCTTTTAATAACAGGGATGAGAAAAGGAGGTTAAAGGGTGTATTTTCCTAGGACGTATGAGGAAGATATACTAAACTGATTAGGAAGTATCATGCCTGTTAATGGAAATAGTTCTATTATTTACCTCGTTGGAAAGGAAAATGATGTTTGAAAGAGAATGAGATAATACCTTCTTACTAGTTACAGGTAAACAATGGATATAATTAGGGAAGACGGGCGGGTTCCTCCTGATCATTTGAGGCAGAGGTGTTGACAAGGAAATGTAGTCCAGAGCAATGGTATTAATTACTTGATGAACAAGTATTGTGAGAAGTTATATTTTCTATTTATTAAGAAGGGAGCTCTCAGCGGAGGAAAGACATGTTTTTCCCCAGAAACAATGGTTAAGCAGTTATCTTTACCAGAGGTAACAATATAGCTAGGTCACTCGAGGGTGAGCAGTTACTAATAATAATCATAAAATATTTATTTATACAAGTACATGTAAGAAGGAATACAGACCTAGCGAACATCAATGACATACTATATAGAAAGCGCTTGTTATGCTGAGCATTTCCACAAATTAGGTCGTTTTTTCCCGGACGACCACCCATCACAAACACCCAGGAACCCATTTTATACGATGGGTGAAGAGGAACAGCAGGGTCTTAGGAAACGTCCTAAATTTCCATTGAAACCGGAGATTCGAACCCCGGGACCTGGGGTATTGGCTGAGGCGCTTGGTCGAACTATGGACCCCTATATATCACACGAAATGAAAATGAAAAAAAATTTAAAAGCACTGTTTTTCGTAACAAGAAGGGATTGGGTAAAAACGAAATTTTAGCAGAAAAAGTTTATCAAAAAAGCCGGGGCCTTGCTACTCGCCCATAAACTGCCTCCCCACAGCCACTTTGAGGCGGGTAAGGGGCAGACCAGAGGCCTAGCTTCTCCCTACACCCCCGTGAGGGGGGGGGAAGGGCTAGGCCGGGGACACTTGGCCCCCAAAAGATAGGAGGTACTGTCCTCCCCCGGGGAACTTAAGTCCGAACACTCCCCAATAGGACCCCAAGGCCGGGCACCACACTTGGAAAAGCCCGGGCCGGAGAATCCCGGCGAAAAAAAAAAAAAAAAAAAAAAAAAAAAAAAAAAATCTTTATTCATATTAAGGATTTTAAAAAAAAACTATTCAAAATTTTGGGAAGAAATAAAAGCAAAAGATAAAAGACAAAAATCGGGAGAAATAGTAAGAAACACAATTTTATCAGTATTATCAAAAAGCTTTTGGTTTTGCATGGCGGAAAAGTCGAATTTTTGTATGATAAATGAGACATATATGTTTTAAAGAGTGAAGGGGCTACCATTGAAGTCGCTTGAAGTTTTTACATTTTTTCAGTTTTAAAATAACGGGGGGAGGGGGTCTGTAAGGGGCCGGAAAATTTAATTGCGCAAAAAAGGGCATAAAAACAAGAAAGAGTAATCAAAATTCCTTTTGTTGGAAAATTAAGATAAAAAATTTTTTGGGGCGTTTCAACGCCCCAAACTTTGTAAATTTGTAAAGAAAATTCTCTGGGAAAAATGGGGTTTAAACTCAAAGCAGGGAAATTAATCCCGGGTTTTAGTCTCAGCGAACCGTTTTGAACTGGAAAAGAAAACAAAGCAACGACTTCCCAAAAATTGTCCCCGGGTTACTTTTGGGGAAACAAAAAAGGGGAACAAATGCTTTTACATGTTTTTTAGCAATAAATATAAAATCGAAAGTCTGGAAAAAAATGGGAACAGGACTAAAACCAAAACTTTTAAAAATACATGGAAGTACAGAACAATGAGCCGTAGAGGTCCCAGGTTTTTAAAGAACCCAAGGTAAATGGAATGATTTCGTCAAAATTTTTTCGATTAAAATCTACAGAACAAACGAAAATTGCTACCGGTATACGTAATTAAAAAATATAATAACAGGCTGCTAAAAAAAAACTTATTTAGACAGAAATATCAGAATAACACGAATGATGCCGAATGGTGAAAACGAGGGTAAAATATCTTTGGGAAAGAGTTTTTTTTTAGTTATAAGAGTACGGGTCTCCTAATTTGGGAACACAAACACCGCCCGAGCACGGCCCAGACCATGTCTTTTGGGTTTCTACCTATCAACCAGGTTTGATGCCAAAAAGCACGCACCACCGTATGCATTGCACCCGGTTGATCACAAAATGACTTGAATTAAGATCAAGGGGGAAGCGCTAAAAACCCCTAGGATTCAACGCCTGAGGGGGGGTGTGGGAAATATTTATTTAATTCGGGAAGTGAGAAAAATTCAAATTTCCCTAATCAAGACCCCCAAAACCACATCAAGGAACCTTCCTAGATCAGAGCCCCTCACCAGCATCAAGGAACCTTCCTAGATCAAGAGCCCCTCACCAGCATCAAGGAACCTCCCTAGATCAAGAGCCCCTCACCAGCATAAAGGGAAACCCTTTCCCTTTGATCAAGAGCCCCTCACCAGCATCAAGGAACCTTCCTAGATCAAGAGCCCCTCACCAGCATCAAGGAACCTTCCTAGATCAAGAGCCCCTCACCAGCATCGGGAAACCCTTTCCCCTGAGGGAAAACTGACTTGAAGAACTTAACAAATTCTTGAAAACAGTCGTTTGTTTAAAATTTATCTTACTGAGTTCGCTCTGTTTTTACTGGGGATATTTTATACTATCTGATAATACTTTTTGCCTTCATAAGGAGTGATTTCAGGGTGCAGATTTGGAGCTAATCCCTCCATAATTTTGACAGGATAGATTATGATTCTATATATCTTTCTATGAATAAATATATTCAAATTTAAGAAGAGATTAAAAAAAAGAAATTCGAAAGTAAATCCGAAAAATGTCTTCCGAGAATACAGATCAAAGAATAAAGAATAACTTTCATATGAAACTAACTCTGGATCACTTACTGACGATGAGAGGAATATATGTGTAATGTTTGACAACTGTTACCTATTAGTCTTTACACACGAAGAGACAAGAGAAGGAATTCTTAATTATTACAGGGACATTGTAATTAGCAAAGAGGAGCTACTGCAGCCTGATAAATCCCTTTCTCAGATGAACTGTTTTCAAGGATTGTATAGATTGAAATTTGGAAGTTGTAATAAAGTTGGTAGAATTACGGACAATATGTAAAGTAAAAGGACACAAGTGCAACTAATGTGACATTTTTGTAGCAAAGTTTCGCTCTCCAGGAGCTTTTTCAAGCCATTAAAACAAAAATGGACACAGATAATAAAGGCCAGAGTGAGTGAAAACAGTGAGGTAACATTTCATGTTCCGTGGTAGTATTTGTATAGTAGGGGAGGACAAAAGCAATTAATTTACTCAGTACGAATTTAAATTTCTTTTTTTCCCCTACCACAACACTACTAAAATACTACCACTAGTGAACATGGGAAAAGTTCCTCACTATATTGCCCCTCACCGGCCTTTTTACCCCTGGTCCATGATTGTTTGTAATGGGGTTGATAAACCCGGGGAGCGAAACGTGCTACAATAAAGCACATTATTTGCACTTTTGTCCTTTTTCTTTAAA
>NC_069497.1:15183123-15209631 GCF_026875155.1 Cherax quadricarinatus | reverse complement strand
ATCCCGGGCAATTTTTTCTGGAAAAAAACCCAACGGGCTGCACCCCGTTCCTACATTTACAGTGACAATTTTTTTCATTGGGCAAGATGAAACAGGAACCACGTTAAGACAATTTTTAGCATGCGTCAGACCAGGATCCAGGTTAAAATTGTCTTAGTAATAGTTTGTACTCACAATCTGGCTATACTAATCTGACTAGCAACGTTGTGGAGACAACGTCTTTCCCCGTTTTATGGTATTGTGAGGGGTCACATTTTCTCGTTTAAGTGTTACTTTCAGAAGTTATCTTCTTCAGGGACTCAGGAATGTATGGCGTATCTAATTCTCATTCTTAAAAATATGTGTGACATCTTCAACTTATGCTGGGATCTACATTTTGTAGATGCCATTTGGTAGAGCTTATCTAAGACCCTCTCCAGATTCTTGTTATTGAGAGATCATGTTTCACAGGTTAGATGTGTATGGTGCTCACTGGAGAATTTTCCCCACATCTCCACCTCCGCCTAATAAACAGATGTCAGCCAGAAACAATACCTGAAAGATGTTCCCGGGGTCAGCACCCAGAGCTCCGAGTACAGTCCCGGACCAGGCCTCCGGGTTTGATAAAAGGCCTGGAAGTAGAATGTTACTGCTGGACATATGCAACATCGAGTTCTCGCTTAGTGTAGTCGTCGCGCCCCTGTTTTTCATTGCAGGTACTCTGTATCGTAGTCCAAGTCACGTGTGTTCATACTGAGTGATATCGGTGTGCAGGTTTGGTACCAGTTCCGTCAGGATTTTCCAGGTTTAGATAATGGTGTACCATTCTCGCTTACGTCTCAGGCGTTCCCAGTGATTACATGTTTGACAGAATATATAAGGCTGATGAACGTTCTCTGCATGAGTTCCTGTTCAGTAATCTAGCCTGTAATGAGAGACTGCTGTGTTGACTGTATTCCAGCGTAGAAAAAGAAGTGGGAAGGAGAACATTGTCATTCGTTCATCATCCCTTTTATTGAAATTTTGTAGTTATCCGCCTATTATTTTCCTTGCGATAGCAATAACATATTGCTTTGGTGAAATTTTTGTGCATCATTTCTTGTGAGATTTTAGTCCTCAAAAAAAAAATGTTCATGGATGGAAAAGCCTTGAAGCCAGAAAGCTTTCCAATACACAAGTCATGAGGAACTATCACGACATGAATCACCCAAAATTTTGTTTGAAATTTGGTGGGGTCACACAAAAGACGCAGACTCGCGATCCTGTCCTCGAAAAAAACCAAACATTTTTTCTTTCCTTGAATCTTTTCGACTAATTTAGATTTTTGTAATGGAAGATTACTCGCTTGCGTCGCTCCTGCAAGGACACTCACAGTGTTCGTCAATGAATAAAAGCACAACTTAAAAAATGCAACTTCCCCGGTATTTAGTGAAACTGCATGGCTGGTATAAGGGCCCAAACAACAAAGAAGGTTATAAAAGGCGTTTTCTCCATTGCGAAAGGATAAATAATGTCCATCGTGCCCCTCTTTGGAAAGAAAGGGCTGGTTAACATAGCGAATTCCCCAAAAATGGGCAACCCTCTTCCCGCATTGGTAAAACTTTCTTTGCTTGTTACGATTGTGCTGGACGTTTTCCTCAGCGAATCTAGGGAATGTTTTTATTTATATTAAAAAAATATTTATATATATTATAAAAATTTTATATATTTTATATAATATATAAAAATATAAAAATTTTATAAAAATATATTTTATTTGCAAATCAACCACCCCGAAAAAAATAGAGAAATTCCAAGCGCTTTTGTGATATCACATTACAAAGGGAAATATATCAATATGTTCCCTTTATAATTGGGGGTATCACGAAAGCGCTTGGAATTTTCTTTCTTCCGAGTGGTTGTTTTGCATATTTGAAAAACCTTTTACTTGACTTATTGCATATATATTATATAATAAAATTATAATATATATAAATATAATATATAATAAAATATAATATAGGGGAAGTGAACAGAATTTCTTCCACTGTAAGCCATGCTGCCCGAAAAGGGGCACAAAAATTTCCGGAGAAGGGCATAACCCCTTCTCCTTAATATTACAAAATTAAAGGAAAATTTTATTTTTTTTTCTTTTGGGGCCCCCCACCTGGGGGATAGGGCTTATTTTGAAAAAAGAATATATATATATATATATATATAAAAAAATATATAAAAAAATATATATATATTATATAAATATAAATATATATAATTAATATATTTTTTAATTATCACACTGGCCGATTCCCAAAAGGGCGGGGTGGCCCAAAAAGAAAAACTTTAAAAACCATCATTCCTCCATCACGTCTTCCCCAAAAGGGTGCTTACACTACAGTTTTTAAACGCAACTTAACTCCCCTCCTTCAGAGTGCGGAACTTATTTTTCCCAACTCCAGGATCAAGCCCGGGCCTCCCGGGTTTCCCTGAACCCCTTCAAAAATTTTACTTTGCTCACACTCCAACAGCACGTAAAGTATTAAAAAACCATTTGTCTCCATTCCCCTATCAAACACGCTCCCAACCCTGCTGGAAGTCCAACCCCCTCGCACAAAAAACCCCCTTTTACCCCCTCCTCCAACCTTTTCCTGGGGCCGACCCCTAACCCCCGCCTTCCTTCCACTACAGACTGATACACTCTTGAAGTCATTCTGTTTCGCTCCATTCCTCACATGCCCCAACCCACCCTCAACAACCCTTCCTCACCCTCTGGACAACATTTTTTGGTAATCCTGCACCTCCTCCAAACTCCAAAACAATTCTCTGCTTAATTCACAACCCCCACATTTTCCCCCAACATGACACTCCCTGCCTCCAGCCCTTTTCCCGCGAAAATTCTCACCCCCCTTTTACACCCATAAAAGCGTTGGTAAAAACTATACTCTCATACATTCCCCCTTTGCCTCCTGGACAAATTTCTTTGTCCCACAAACTCGTAAGTGCACCACTTACTCTTTTTTTCCCCCATCAATTCTTGATTCCCCACCCTCATGTGGGGGAGAATTTTTTGGTGAGCGGGGGTAGTAAAGGAAGACTGCCAGTGGAGGTGGGGGAAATTTTGGGTGAGGGGTGGAGTGAAAAAGAGGGGCCAGTGGGGGTGGGGAGAATCCCTGGTAGTGAAAGACGGCCAGGGGGTGGGGAGAATTTTTTTTTGAGTTTGGTAGGGGGGAAACGGCCAGGGGGGGGGGGGAAAAATTTTTGGTGAGTGGGGGTTTTTTAAGTGGGGGAAGAGGGGCCATTTGGGGGGTGGGGGAAAAAAGGGCCCTAACTTTTCCCAAAACCGGGGCCCAAGTTGTTTTTCCTGGAAATTTCCCCACAAAAACATCCTGCTCCAGCCCCATGCGTATGCTTCCAGTTAATTAATTGTTTGGGTTTTCGAGCTTTGCAAATTTAAAAGGCATATTTTTGGAAAAAAATGGGGGGGAAAAAAGGGCTAACAGGGGATTGACCAGTCACCCCCGCCTCCCCCCACCCAAGGGGGGGGGGGGGAAAAGGGGCCCGGTTTGCATCAAGTTTCCCAGCACTCCTACAGTCTAGCCTGGGCAGATGGATGCCAACCAATGGAAAACAGCCCCGGGGAAAAAGGGGGACGGCTGGCAATACTGGGAAGGCAATTTTAGGGCATGCAACCCGCTTTGTTGAAACAACTCTAATGGTTTCCTCCGCAAACACGGGATTGCCCCGGTTTTTGGATGTCCTCCTTGAAATGATGATCCGACCCCCTCACACCTGAACCCACACCAACAGATCTCATTTCCCCCCCCATCAACAATTTTTGGAAGCAAAATTTAAAACAAAAAGGAAACCCGGACACTCCCCCCATATTCCCAAAAGGCCCCTCCACACGCGCTAGGGAACTTACAACCTCCTTTAAAAAAATAAACGATGATTTCCACTATCTTAAATGCCCCACCAAACCCTCAAGGCATGACACAACTTTCTACTTTTTTGGGAATGTCTGCTTAGCTGTGCCGGAAAAAAGGGAAAAGAGGCTACCTCAAGATAATTAAATCCTTTAAAGATTTTCATAAGCGGGTCCCATTCCCTTCCCCCCCAACACAAAAAAGGGGGACAAACCCCCAAAATCCAAAGTGAAAAAATCAATCCGGTGGAAGGAAAAAAAAAGGGCAACCAGTGGGGGAATCAAATTTTCCCCAAAAATACATTTTCTCCCCAGGGATCTAAAAGCAAGCATTAGAGGAAAGAATGAAGGGAACCAGGGGGGGGAAAAAACTTTCCAGCCTCGTTCCGATGTAACCCCTTTTTGATGGTGGAAACCAAAATTTTCAAATCTTTTTTTTGGTCCTTTTTCCCGGGGAGTTAAGGGGAAAAGGGGGGGGGCCAAAGTTTTTAAAGGGAAAGGTTAATGGGTTATTGGGAAATTGAGAAATGTTAAATAAAGGGTTGTAAAAAAATTTTTGATGGTTATTTGATGAAATTAGATTTTTTTTTGTGCAATATTGTGATTAAAAAGATGGAAAATTGGAATTGAGTGGCCCCTTTTGGCCGCCTCGTACCCCAAAGCTGCTGTCCGAAGATTCGTCACGGCACCTGATGTTTCCAACCAACCATTGGCTTTGGGGCCTAAAGGAAATAAATTATTACAATTATAATAAAGGGGGGAGCCTAAACCCGTAGGTTATCACCCATGGGGGAGGAAGGCATTCAGGCAAATTTCGGGAACTGAAACACAGATCCAATTCCCTAGATCAAGAGCCCCTCCCCAGCTTCAAGGACCCTTTTCCTTGAGGGACAAGGAAGTGAAGAGGGGTTCATCCCAACAAGGGCATATCAAAAACCCTGCCGAGGAAATGCAGTGGAAAAATTTAGTTTTCAAGAAAGCTTTAATTCCCAAAAGAGTGTGGTATTACAGCAGTCAGGAACTATCCCGGTCTTTTCCCCTTTTGTTCAGCGGGGTATAGAAAGGAACAATCTTCTTTTGAGAGCATGAAAACATCATGGGAGGGTGCCCAACAAGGAGTTTCTTTTGAAAAAACCCATTCTTTTCTGTATAGCTGTGAAGGCTTACTCAGCCCTGAACAACTTCAAACAGTATTACCGGGCGGGGCCTTCCTCAGGAAAATTAATGAAAGAAAAGAAAAAATTCACAAAGATAAACAAAAATTAATTAAACCCAAACATAAAACAATAAACAGAAAGGTATATCCATTTGAAAGAAAAATGAAATAATAAAATAACATTTGAACTAAACGCAAACAAAGGGGGTGTCGGGTGTTGGTGACACTGTTTTTAAACCGTAGCCGTTCTGAGATAGGGGGGGGGGGGGGTCGCAGGGTTGGTGACCATCCACTGGTAGTTCTTCACAGTAAAACCATGGTAGTATCCCGATGACGGAAAAGCAGTTCTTTAAAAAAAACCGCGAATGATGGGGGGTTTACGTCCTGCAATTTCATAGGGGCACGGGTACTTAAATCCAAAAGGGGACGTCCCGGGACTTAGTCCGTCTCCTGTTCTCGTTATTGACGGGTGACCCCACTGTCACCAAGCTGAAAAGATAGACACGTTACCCCACTGTTTAAAAAAAATCATTCTCCAGGGAGTGTACAATACCCCAAAAGGGTGTTTTTACAAATCAACCTAGAGAAAGACTGAAAGGACAATTTTTTATTATTGGTCAAAAGTGAAGTTTTTAAACCAAAAACCACTAAAATAAACAGGGGCAGTACTTACAGTAGTTTGGGAGCTGTGATCGAGTGATTTATTTTTTTGCCAAGCCCCACCGTCACCTTTCGAGGGGGGGGAAGGGAAAAGGGGGACTAGGCGACCCTACCTTAACAAAAAGCCGGAGTCAAACATCACTTTCAGGGGGGGGGAAAAAAGGGGGGAAAAAAACGGGAGCTTATTTACCCTACCTTAACTATACCGCAAGAAACATCGTTACTATATTGCACCCTACTATTGAACTTTTCTCTCACAAACATTGGGAAACACAGTCAACGACCAGTGACTAAACATCTGGTTCCTAATGATCACACTCGGGTGCAAAAATCCCCCAGATGATTTTACACAGGTAATGAAACTGGACAGGAAAGGATCTCATCCTGAACCACCAAATAGAAATCATCTCAGTCATCAACAAGTGAAAATGCAGTAGATAAAAACTACCGGGAGCAGCAGTCATCGCCCCCAAAAAATAGTTCTTCTAGGAGTACCTCGGGGAAGCAACCCATTGACAATTCTCAGGAAAAAATTGAACTTTAAAATTGTATAAAAAACCGACAATTTTTAGGTAAGACACTATGCAACGTTGGGTATTTTTTAATTCGAAACGTTTCGCCACACATAGGCTTCTTCTTTCGAGTACAAAGAGTTGAAGAAGCAAAGAGACTTAAGACGATGTAACAGTCATCACCTTTGAAGTTTTGGGGTGGTCAGCCCCCCTCGCTGAAAAGAGAAATTGTTCCAAGTCTGGAACAATATGGAGTTGAAGTGACAGGATTACCCTTTAATACCGCCAGGAGGTTAGAGTAGGCCACAGTAGAGGTAAAGAATGTATCGTTGGGAGGCAGGTCCCTCTCAGATCCAGCCATTTCACAGTAGAAGTAGCCAATTTTTTCAGGTCTGTACGTACTGTGAGCGAACGATTCGTCTCTCGCCTGCGGGGAGAGAGGAAGCTTCTACGGTTCTTTTGCACGCCACCTGGTGAGGAAAACATAATTAGCACCAAGGGCGACCGACTGCCCGGGCGCATAAATACGCTGCATTCACTGAAAGGGATTTTTAAAGAAAAGACACGATAACTTCTCCTCCAAGCATTATCAGGATTTTTTATGGCACCCCCCAATGAAGAGCGTATGGTGTGGCACTAAAAGGGAAGTCAAGGGTTTCGTGAAGTTCAGGGGGGCTGACTTCACCTACCCATCGTAGATGAATTTAAAGAAAGACGGATGAAAATAATTCGGCAGGGAAGTATGCTTGCTGATGTGCCCAAGATTTTATTTGGGGTGAAGGTAAGGAATGTCCCCTTTTTGAGGCAACAGCAACACCTAAAATGTTTCTGGTTATGGAACGACACTCGACGACAGGGGAAGGGGGGAGGGGCCCTTATGAGGGGATCCGGAAGGACCTTCACACGAAAATGACCCTGAGGGGGCCGATACCATCATATGTTACTTTGCAAAAACCATAAACCGGGTTTTTGTCCAAGGGGGGGGGCGAGGAAGACGTGCCGTTTATTGACTCTTTTAGCACATGGGGGCACAAACCCCAGGAGACGGGGCCCTACGTCGGAACCTTCTGGGGATACCCATTAAAGCCACGGATGTTGTGACGGGTGAATGGAAAGCCGGGTACGGGCCCCCTTGGAGTAGGAGGCGACAGGGCGGGGGTTTTTGGAGACGGGTGTTACCTACCAGGGGAAAGGGGGGGGGGGAGGGAAAATCCTGTCAGACAGACCGTTAGATAATGCAGATCACTCAGAGGGTTTTTGGAGGCTGTGCTGGGGGTTTTTTGGAAAGTCGGAGCAGGTGTGAAAAAGTGATGTAGGCGGGAAAGACAAGTATGGATGAACGAAGCAGGGTAAGGAAACTTAGTGAGGTTCGAAAGGAGAGCAATGTGGTGGGAGGCCACAAGAAATGTGGTTGCAGAGAAATGTGGTAGAGGGTACCCCCAAAAGAATCAGCGGGGGCATCAAAAAGGGACAACCCACCCCCCCAGAGGCCGGGGAAGAAAGGTGGGCACTGGGTAGCAAAAGGCAATCCGGGGAGGAGGGGGGCAATGGGAACTAGGGGGGAAGGGACAGGGGGGGGTTGGAGGGCAGGAACGGGGATTGAAGAGAAAACCGAACCTATAAAGAGGCCCAAGTAAGCCTCACGGCACAGGGTAACCCGCCATTTTTGTAAAATTCTTGGGGGAAACTTTCAATGTAAACGGTCTTAAACCGAGGTCAAGAGGGTATGGTTAAGGGGGTTTGAGGAGATTTAGTATTGTTTTCTTTTTTTTTTTGCAGGAACATAACCATAGGTTGGGATGGAGTTGTTTTTGAAAGGTTATAGGTTGTTTAATGTATGCTTGGGGTTTGAGAGGAGGTGGGTTTGGGGCGTAAAGGAGACCATCCTTTGGATCCTGGTTTGGAGGGGGGGGGGGAGGGTTGTCAGGGGGGATGGTTTTTGGGGGCCCAGGGGGTTTTAGTTTTGTGGGTTGTGTACATGCCAGCAAAAAACACTAGAGTGAAGGGGTTTTTGACCGGGGTTTTCTGTTATATCCTTGAAGGTTTCCCTGTTTTTAAAAGGGTGTTTGGGGGGGATGGAATTTTTTCATGGAAGGGTGATGTGGTTCCGAGGGGGGGGGTTGTTTTTTGGGGTTTTCTGGGGGATGTTTTGCGAGATGTTGGATGTAGTGTGGGGGGAAATAGGGGATATGGAGGGGGAGCACATTTTTATTCGGGGGGTAGAGCACTTTAAGATGGGATTTTTTTGGGCAGGGCATAGGTGTGGAGAGGGGAGGACATCGATGGGGTTTTTTTTTTTCTGATCACGTGCTTTTAATAGCAGATTTGAGGGTAATGGCATATAGGTTTAGCGGGGTACTGGAAATTAAATGGGGGCTCTTAGGGAAAGGGTGACCCACGGGTTTAAAGATTGGTGGAAACCTTTTTGGGAACTAGAATATGGAAAGGGTTTTGCTGGATTGGTGGGAATAAGGGCTAAAGTTAAAATTGCGAAATTTTTAAAGTAGGGGGTAAGGAAGGGCTAGGGGGACTGTGGCCTACAAAATTATCTTAGGCTTAAATGACGTTATGCGAGGAACGGGTGGGGCGGAGTGAGGAATGGAACGTTTGCGAAATAGGGTTTGGGGGAAAAACACAATAAAAATTTGAGGCAATTCGAGTTGGGCAGGGTTGGGATGTCTAAGGGAGTAGGCCTCGGGTTTTGTATTAAGGGGGTTTAAAGGAACGGGAGCGAAACCACCTTGGCGTATATTGAGGCAGGACAGGGGGGGGGGGGCTTTGAGGGGGTCAAGGCCTATCCACCACGGAAAAATATTTTTTGTAGAGATTTTTGGGTTTTGGGGGAATGGAGGAGGGGCGGGGAGGGGGGAGGGGCGGGAGGGGATGAAGGGTTTTAAAAGGGGTTTTAAAGGGCAGGACAGTGACGAACGAGGGGAGTATTAATAAAAGGAGGGAGGAGGCAGTTTTTTTGGGTTGCCAGGGAAAAAACCCCCGGGGAAAACGGAATACCAAACGAATTTTTAGGTATCAATGGGGGGGTGTACGGGATTGTCGGGGGGGGTTTGAAAATTTTATGTAAAGTAGTGGGGGGATGGGGGAAAACACAAAGAACGGGGGGCACGGGTTTTAGTGCCCAAAAAAAGGGAAGCCGAGTTTTGAATATTACCTGCGATTCGAAAAGGCTCGGGTTTTTAAATTTTTTCTAAGGTTTTTTTGGGCAACAGAATGAGGAAAGTGTTTTGGGGTTTTTGGTTTTCATAGGGGGCATTGGGAAATTTCCGGAAGAAAAGGGGAAAGGGGTGGACTGGTTTTATTGGGATTTTCTAAGAGATGTCGGAGGGGGGAAAACTAGGTTTAGATTGGGTGAATGCTTAGATTGCTGGACAGAGATTTTTTAGGGGTTTGCTTTGAGAGGTTTGGGGGTTTTGGAGGGGTAGTGGGTGGGTGAACACCCTGTAGAGGGGCAGAGGTAGGGTACAGGTCAATGGGAGGTTGGGTGAAATGACCAATGGAGAGAGGTTTGAGGGAGGGCGTCCCTGTCACAGCTGCCTTGCGGTGTCAAACCTTTTTTTGAGCTGTTGAGAGGGTAAAGAAAAATCAGGAGATGGAAGGGGGGTGCAAAGGGGGGACGTTGGGTATGTGGATGAACTACTGTTTTCTAAAGGGGGAAAGGGGGAGTTTAAGGAGGGTGGGGAAGTGATTCGATGTTGGTATGAATAAAGGAATAGAGTTATACGGTGAAACAAGGGTTTCTAGAGTCGGTTAATTGGGTTGGGGGGGGCTTGGGGAAAGGGGGTTTGGATGGACAGGTTACAGAACAAGGTAGTGGGATCTTATTTTGGGAAGTGCAGGCAGCAGAAGGGTAAATTTGGAGTCTTCCGGGTAAGGTTTTTAATAGACAGGGGGTTTAAATGCGAGGGACAGCTTTAACATCAGAGGGGAGGGTGGGAAATTTACTTGCTATAGCAAGGAGGGGGTGGCAGAGGTTTTTTTCCCTTTTAAAGGGAGAGATATTGGGGAAAACAGAGAGGGTGCTGAAGTTTGGGGGGATTTTGGGGGGCAGGTTAGTAAGGAGGTATAGACGGGTGTTCGGGGAGGGGGGTTTAGGGTTTTTTCCTTTTTGGACTGAGGTAATGGCGTTAAAAATCAAGTGGAGGTATATAGGGAAGGGGTGTGAGGGGGGGCCAAATAGGAAAAGCATGGAGGGGGCACTAAAAGGGGTGGGAAGGAAAGAGGGTTTGGAAGATATGTTGAGATTTTATTTACATTGCAACAGGTGGGTAAAAACAAAGTAAACGGTTGGTGAGGGAGGAAAGGTCAAGGAAATTTTGCAAAGGGGACCGTGTACCCCAAATTTTATTGGGGGGGGGTTATTTGAAGATTTTAGTAAGCTTTTGGATACCGGGTAGAGTAAGAGAAATTTGTAATAGGTTTATCATGGGGATTCTGGGTTCCAAGGGGTGTTACGTATATGGTTTGTGGAAAAGGCTTTTTTTCAGGGTTTTTGGGTTTTGTTGAAACGGGGGTTTTTCATTGGTCTTTTTTTGAACCTCCCCTTGGGGGGGGTGAATCAAGGGGTGGGTGGGTTAACAGACTGTTGGGGGGGGGGGTTTTCCGCTTTTTAAAAGGTTTTTAAAACTAGATGTAAGGGGGGGCCAGGGGTGTTGGAAGGGCATAATTATATAAGTGGATTTTCTGGACTTTTTTATGGGGAATGAGGGAAATTAAAGGGGGGATTGAGGGTAAAACGTTGGGGGCCGATTCAAAGACAAGGTGGGAAAAATTAGTCTATGGGGGCTTTTGGGGAAAAAAATTTCCCGGAAAGGTTATAGGGAAACTCACTGGGGTTCCCTTAGTGGGGCCCTGAGGGTGGACAAAGGATGGTCTCCCCAGGGGGATGTAAAGGGGGGGGGGGGTTTTTTTGGTTAACGGGGAAATGATGTAGGTAAGAGGAAGGTAGTGGGGAAATTTGGAAGGAGGACCCTGTTTTACGAAAGTTTGTCATAGGGAGATATAAGTTGGGTTTTCCCGGGGTTTCATTTCAAGCCTATGGTTAGTTTCACTGGGTTTAAAATTTTTCCCTTTAAAGCCAGGATACCGAGCCCTAGGATCTCGTTTTAATAATTTGATTGGCACGTTGGTATCAAACCAAAATTTTTCTAATCGGGCAGTTCTTTGGGGCTGGACAAACAGCAGCCCCTTTTCATTTTAATACTCTACTTATTTTAGTCTCGGGGTTTTTAAATAATTTACAAGCCTAAATTGTAGCGCTATGTGGCTGTGGGGTATTTCTTGCATTTGGTTGAACTTCACGATATGCAATGTTTTAATGTTTGTAAATCATGGTTACATTAATATTTATATCATATTGGTGGTGTATATTCTACTTATTACATGTAGGTATAGGGAAAGTAATGTTTTAATCTGTTTTAGTCTTTAAAATTTTTTTTTTTTGCTTTTTCATGCACACCAACTTTAGGTTTTGAAGAGGTCAGGGTATGACCTTTTATTTGGGAAAATTTAATTATGTTTATTTGAACGGGGGCGTACATACGGGAGGGGGGGGGAAAGTGTCACTTGGGCGAAATGGCAATAATGATTTTATAAAAGGGGGTTTGTAGGGGTTTTGTATTGGTTGTGGGTTATGTATAAGGTTTTAATAGGGCCCTTTATCTATGGGTTCTTAAATGTACCGGGATTGTTACTAGAGGTTTTGTAAACAGTATGGTTTTTAATTTTTACATTATCATATTTATTTTTTCTGTTTTAAATAAAAATAAAAAAAAAAAAAAAACTCTTGTGTAATAGGAAGCAGCGCACTGCCGAGTTCCCACAAGAAAATCGGTGTGAGTAGGGAAGCACGCACGCCCGGGGTTCGCACAATTAACTCTGGTGTAGAGTGGGAACACGCACGCCGGAGTTCCCACAAAGTAATCTGGTGTAGAGTGGGAAGCACGCACTGCCGGAGTTTCCCCCAATTAACTCTGGTGTGGATAGGGAAGCACCACTGCGGGGTTTCCACAAAAGTAACTCTTGGTGGGTAGGGAAGCAGCGCACTGCCGGAGTTCCCCAATGTAAACCCGTGTAGATAGGGAACAGCCACTGCCGGGGTTCCCACAATGTAATTTTTTTAAAATAAGAAAGCTGACATTACGGGTGTTCCAACCATGGAAATTTCTATCGATTTTATCTGCGTTTTCGGTGGGCCCACGTCTCCAGAAATTAATTTCCCTTACCTTTGGGGTAAGTATTGGGCCTCTTAAGTTCTGCCCGGCTGTTCTTACCCATTCCCCTGACTTTAAACCACGTAACATGGGTGGGGACTAGGCCGCCCTGGGGCGGGCTTAAGCGCGCCATTATAAGAACCATTTTAAGACCTTTCGTCAAATGGTGGGGGGAAAAAAATAAAAAAAGAAGCTATTTGGTCCGTTGTGTGTGTGGACGTACATTTTTGGTGGTGACGTACGTGTTGTGTGTGGGGTGACGTACATGTTGGGTTTTTGTGACGTACTGTTGTTGTGTGTGACGTACTGTTGTGTTTTTGTGACGTACATGTTGTGTGTGTGTGACGTACATGTTGTGTGTGTGTGACGTACATGTTGTGTGTGTGTGACGTACATGTTGTGTGTGTGTGACGTACGTGTTGTGTGTGTGTGACGTACATGTTGTGTTTGTGTGGACGTACGTGTTGTGTGTGTGTGACGTACATGTTGTGTGTGTGTGGACGTTACGTGTTGTGTATGTGGTGTCGTACAGTTGTGTTTGTGTGACGTACGTGTTGTTGTGTGTGTGACGTACGTGTTTGTGTGTTGTGTGACGTACATGTTGTTTTGTGTGACGTACGGTTGTGTGTGTGTGGACGTACGTGTTGTGTGTGTGACGTACGTGTTGAGTGTGTGTGGACGTACGTGTTGTGTGTTTTGCGTCGACGTGTAATGTGTATCGTAAAATATGTACGTCACCCTGCTGTGAGGGCGTCATCAATCATCCCTGGGGCGTATATTGCAATCTCCTGCATCACCCTTCCATTTTTGTACACCGAGAGGGTATTTTTGCATCCAGTGTTGACATAAGCGAGTCGCTGCAACTTGAGCCTTGATATACATCACACCTTAAATTAACACAGATGAAAGCTTTGTTCCTGTAACACAATTTTGTAAAATTTA
Source organism: Cherax quadricarinatus (assembly GCF_026875155.1). NCBI lineage: Eukaryota > Metazoa > Arthropoda > Malacostraca > Decapoda > Parastacidae > Cherax > Cherax quadricarinatus. The sequence goes on along the minus strand of NC_069497.1, from coordinate 15,196,260 downwards.
ACCAGTTCTGATAGTGATCTGAAGGGCTTTTGATTCAAGAAATTGAGCTACTCTCCTCCTTCCCCGATCAGACCAAATTTAACCTCCCATTTACAAGATGCTGAATAATTCTCTAATCTTGTCCTGTCTGTCTGTCTGTCTGTCTGTCTCTCTCTCTCTCTTCTCTCTCTCTCTCTGTCTGTCTCCTATCTGTCCTGTCTATCTGTCTCTGTCTCTCTCTGTCTCTGTCTCTCTCTCTCTCTCTCTGTCTTCTGTCCTCTTTCTCTGTCTCTGTCCCTCTGTCTCTGTCTCTGTCTCTTGTCTCTGCGGTCTGTCTGTCTGATGTCAGTCTGTCTCTCTCTCTCTCCACTCTCTCTCTCTCTCTCTCTCTGTTCTGTCTCTATCTGTCCAGTCTGTTCGACCTCTGTCTCTCTCTGTCTCTGTCTCTCAGTCTCTCTCTCTCTCATCTCTTCTCTCTCTCTCCTGCCTCTGTCTGTCTTGTTGTCTGTCTGTCTCTCTCTCTCTCTCTCTCTCTCATTCCTCCTCTCCCTCATCTCCCCTCTTCTCTCTCTCGCTCTCTCTCCACCTCTCTTCTCTGCCTTCTCTCTCACTCTTTCTCTCTCTCTCTCTCTCTCTCTCTCTCCTCTATCTCTCTCTCTCTCTCTCTCTCTGTCTGTCGTCTCTATCATGTCTGTCCTATCTGTCTGTCTTCTGTTCTCTCTCCACCTCTCTCTCTCTCCACTCTCTCTCTCTCTTCCTCCTCTCGGTCTCCTCTCCTCTCATCTCTCTCTCTCTTCTCCTTCTCGTGTGGGATATATGTTGTGGACGGCTGCTGTGAGTAACGACCCAGAAATGCTGACTATCCCATGTTACGATCATTTATTAAGTCCAAGATGAGATCTCTGTGATTTAACAATACAAGTGGCTGATAACTCTCATCTTTTATCTGCCAGCAGTCAGGGTACAGTTGCGGTGGTGCTGGCTGACCTCAAGGTGACCTGCTGGTGACCTGCAAATGACCTACAATAAAAGGGCTTTCAGTTAACCTCCAATTTAACCTACAGATGGCCTCCATAAAGTCTTTTAGTTGGCCTCAAAATTAACCTATAATGCCTCCATAAGGATTTTCAATATGAGGCCTACAAATGGCGTTTTATTGTTTTAGAGTGGCCTCCAGGGGCCTCGCAGGGGCCTCCAGGCTGTTTGGTCTTAATTATCAACAAGGCTTTTTCTTCTCGCTTCAATGGACTTTTTGATCACCTTGGAGGTCTAAGACGGGTAACATAAAATTCCAGAGGCTATATAGAGGTCTGTAAGAGACTTGCACCTTTAATATTCTTCTGGTGACTTCTTATTGGCCTCCATGACCTCATTACTTGTCTACTGTGGTAGTACCTCACAGTAACTTTCAGTATAAGTCTTCATAGCTATGGTATGGTTTATTTCCGCACTGCTAAACATTACTTCTCAAAACTCCTGAAGCAGCGAACCAGCAGGAACCAGCAGCCGAACCAGCAGCGTAACCAGCAGCGAACCAGCAGCGAACCAGCACCGGGGAACCGAGCTGCGAACCAGTGTGGGGACTGCCAACTTTGGTGATATTAAAAACACATGAATTGGAAAAATAATATAATTTTTATTGAATATGTTAAAAACAAGAATTACATTTAAGAAAAATACTTAGAAAGTGTTATTAAAATTTATTATTTAAGCATTTTAATATACTTTAAGTAATGCGAGAAATAAGCCCGAATCTATTTAGAATCCTATGATTCTAAAAAGATTCTACTATAGGGACAATGACACACGATGTAAGATCACATATCCATATTGTTCATGTATTTTTGTAATATTTGACACACATGGGCGAAGAAAGCCTCACAGAGGCATGTCAAGGGAATTGGGGAAACTTTCTCAATGAAATTTCAGCAAATTCGGGATATTTATATCCTCATGTGATCCAAAACAAATCAGAATATTAGGTTTCACTAGAACTTCTCATCAGTCCACCCATCACACCCAGCTCCAATAACTTTTATACCCTCCTTTGTCTTCATGAAGGCACTGCACAGGCACCAAAGTAAGTACAGACCAACCGGGTGTGGATCATACTACAGTTTGCGTGCGGCTAGCAGGAACCAGCCTGGTTGATCCAGACCCTGAACCGACTATGAGGCCTGGTCTCAGACCAACCCACGGGGGAATTGCCCCCCAAACCCTCCCCAGGTAAACTTTGGGCAGTCACATCATCTCCAATACAATAAACGAATTGATGATCAGCCCAGTTCATTCGTATATTTCTACCAAAAGTATAAGATAAAAATACTTCTTATAGAATGTTATATAATTAAGATCTTCACCTTACCTCAACGATGGTTGTCGCCATGTGAGAATACATCAACGAAATTGGTATGTTCGCCATGTTGAGAAATAACATCAACGATATTTGTCGCCATGTTGAAAATACATCAAACGATGGTTGTTCGCCATGTTGAGAAATACATCAACGATGGTTGTCGCCATGTTGAGGCAATACATCAACGAATGGTTTGTCGCATGTTGAGCAATACTCAACGATGGTTGTCGGCCTGTTGAGGCAATACATCAACGATGGTTGTCGCCATGTTGAGCAATACATCAACGATGGTTGTCGCCATTGTTGGAGAATTACACAACGATGGTTGTCCCATGTTTGAAGTCAATACATCAACGATGGTTGTCGCCATGTTGAGCAATACATCAACGATTGTTTAATACAGCTACGAGGGTGTCTCGCCAAATCAGCATCAACAACAGGAACATCTTATTCTGACTGGGACCAGCAAAATCCATGTCCCTAAATGAAGCATGTTTTGAGAAGATATCATAAATAACATGGACCCTAACCAAGTGCCTTGAAAAGATCATCTACTTGGTAGGCCGAAGAAGAAGAAGTAAACTGGAGAGAGAGAAGCTCCCTTTACACGAGAAAACGAAGAATCACTAAGCCCTCAAGAACACTCGGTTTATCTGAAACACGGAAGGAGGCGCCAACCAGAAGTGGAAAATACTGAGCTTAAGTTAAAGGACTCATTTCATAGATCCAGGAGAGACAGGAAGAGGTAAAAGTGATTCTTGAAATTGAAAGAAATTCGAATTGTCTCTTTTCAATGCCAATAAGGAAAATCATATCTCGTACCAGGGCATCCGCTCCAACAAGATGGAACTAACACAGATGACAACCAAAGGAAATAAATGAGATACTGAAATCTCAATACGACTCAATGATTAGTGGAGCCAACTAATAAAGTCGAAGATCGCCAATTCAATACTAGAGTCTAGAGAGCCATTGACAACATTCCAAACACAGCCCAGACCCAGACTCGTGGATCCTATTTATTCAGACTGCAAAAAAAAAAAAAATATATTTCGGTTGGGCTCTAAAATATGCTAAAGAGAAGGAGCACAGACACAAGTGGAATTCTACAAATCACTAAAAACAACGGATATAGCCCCACTCCACAAAGTGTGGCAGCAAAGCAATAGCTAAGAACTATAGACCAATATCTCCTAACGTTCTACAATCAAAAAATTCTTTGAAAAGAGTTATAAGAAGCAGGAATGCAGACTCAACTGAATTACCCAATCCAGGAAACATGGTTCAGAGCAGGTCGCTCCTGCCTCCAACAAACTGCTTGGACCACCATTATAATGGTCTTATGCACTGGAAAACAAACAGAATGCAGATGTAAGTTAAACAAAGATTCGCACAAAAGCCATTAACAAAGAGCTATCATGGTGTAATACACAGAAAATGTGGGCGACAGAAATAAATGGCAAGCGGCAGATGGATCTTCTTCAAAACTTTCTATCTAACTAATCAACACAACAGAGTTACACGGAAGTTGCCATAATGAAGAGCTATATTTCATTCTACTCCAGTTGGTGTACTACCTCCCGCAAGCGTATTTATACAATTGTAAACCAGAATGAGTTGGTATTTAAATCGGTAACAACACTCACTAGCCAAGGACTCGACCCATGTCGTTTTCGACAGCCTCATGGTTGATGTCGAAAATCATCATAAAATAACATAAGAATGTAGGAACACTGTAGAAGGCCTACTGGCCCATACAAGCATTGTCCCTTAACAAAAACCACCCTTAACTATACCCAAAACTAACCACCCAAAAATTTACTTCCCATAGCAGACGACCCAATCAAACCTAGCCCCTCCCACCTTAAATATTTGTGGTAATCTCTTTTTAAAACTCCCAAGGTCGCTACTCTTGACGCACCCTACTCGGAAGATTGTTCCACCACCACGCATCAACAACTCAGTTTCGAAAACCATACTTTAACGCTATATCCTTTCTACATCTATTTATCCAACTTAGATCCATTATTTCTGGTTCCTTAACTGGTTCGAACACATCAGTGCTTTAACTAATATCCACCCCTTAATAACACTCACTGATATCTCCCCTCGTTCTACGACTCTCACGTCTCTCCAGAGACATTGAGATTCTGGCTCTAAGTCTGTCTTCATATGGGAGATTCCTTATAGATAAATATTTTAGTCATTCGTCTCTGTATGTCTCCAAATGAATCTATATCCGTCCTGTAGTAAGGAGACCAAACTGAGCGGCATAATCCAAATAGGCCTCCCTAGTGATGAATAAGCTGTAAAATGAACTTTTTGGACTTCTGTTGCTTTACTTCATCAAATAAATTCCTAGTAATGTGTTAGCCTTATTGCGCACGGACTTTGGCACTGTTGTCTTTGATTTTAGATTTCTGCTTACCATGACTCCCAAGTCCTTTTCACATTCTGTATGATCAAGCCTCTACTTCATTCAACCTTTGTTTACGAACTCTGAGGGTATTTCCATACCAAGGACCAGGACTTTATACTTACGCTTGTCTACATTGAACTTCATCTGCACTTTTCACAGAACCAAGACATTAAATTTGTCCAAAATCCTCCTGGAGTTCACTGGTATCCTCTCAGAATTGAAATCATACGTACCTATTTTTTTGTATCATCAGAAAATTTTACTCAATGTCCTGTATTCTTCATCAAGGTTGGCGAAGATGTTTTTTTAAGAGGGATTGATTGTAAAGGACTGCCGAGTATGGGCCAAACAGGCCTTCTTCAGTGATCCTCCTTCTTATGTTCCTACATTCTCCAGGTCAGCAATTTTGCCTGCATGAAGGGACAAGTTAGTGCACAGCAGTATTTCCAGCCTAGAGTGACAGACACTTGAAATAATCATCATGACTTGGCTTCCCTAGTTTTGAATGTTCTCATTATCCATCCTATTATTTTTTCTAGAAGACTAGGTAATACCTTTTGGGTTGTAGTCTTTAAAATGAATCCTAGGGCATTATTACCCCCAGGTCCTTCACATCATTTTTCGCCTACTGTTGGTTATAATTTGTTTTATACCCCCAACAGTTTTAATTTTTCCCAATTTTTTCCGTATCTGAGTATTAAATTTCTCGTTGAATTTTTGTATTTTTTTGGGTTGGTCCCGGGAATTTTAAGTTCTTCTGTAGGACACTTTCAGGGCAATTCGGGTGTCACCGAAAAGGAAGACAGATAGAAAAAGGAACAGGATGCAGTGAGTACTGTGCCTTGTAACAGAGCTTTCACTATAGCCACCTCAAATTTTACTCTGCTTACCTTTTACTCTTTTGTGTTCTTTTTTGAGGAAATTTTTTGACCATCTATCAACTTTTTCCTTTTCATTTATCACGCATTTTGTGTATTTTTTAATCTGGGGTTTGCACCCTGAAAGGCTTTCGCAAAGTCTGTGTTACTACTCTGCATTTTTTATCCTCTAAAACAAACCCGAACCTTTTCATAGTGGTCCAGTCGCTGGGGGTAGGGAGGGCGACCCGTTCTAAAACCCGTGTGCCTTGGTTTTTTATTTAGGGGTTTGCGATCTTGCTTCTTTGAACCCTTTCAAAAATTATTAAATATGGATTTTTTGGGGTATCGGCTGTGTTTTTTTGCAATTGTTTTTAAAATGCCACCTTTGTGGGGTGGGGCGCCTGTTGTTTTGTGAGTGTGGGGTGACTCCCGTGTTCGTGCTCCTTCTCCTAGAATGGAAGCACGTGAGAGGGGGTTCTTGCATTTCTTATTAAAACGGAGTTCCACGAGCGGCCTGGGGCAGATGCATGGCTATCTTTAATTGCCTTTTCGAAATCATGCGGGGTAGGAAACGGAAAGATTTTTTGAAATTTGAATTTAAATCACGGTCATTAAAAGTCATTTAATTGCTCGCTGAAAACTGAGTCATATTGGGACTTTATATCTCACTCATTTTTTTATTGTCATCTGGTAGGGGCTTTTCGTCTTTTTAAGGCAGGGGTCCAATCGGGTACTGTTTTTTTACCTTAGATTTGGCATAAAAAGAGAATTTTGGGTTTCTTTCAAGTCCTTTATGGTTTTTAAATTTTTCCTGAATTTTTGTGTCCTTAAATTCCAAGCTTTAAGTTCGTATTTGCTAATTTATCTGACCAGGGTTCCCTTCATATTTTAGAATACTGGTTCCTTTTAGTAGTTCGTGATTCTTCGCCCTTTTCATGTAAGGAACGTTTTTTCCCCCTTTCTAGTTTAAAATCTTTATTTCTTTTTCTAAAAGGAATGTGCCTTACATACCTCACATGCCCAGGTTAATTCTCTGGGGCAAAGAATGGATCCTGTTGTTTAGAATATCTTCTCAGTTTTTCTTTTAAGACGTTGTTGACATTTCCCCAGTGATTTTTTTTGTTATTGAAGTTGTTTTTTATAAAGGGCAACCCTCATAACTAAACACATTTTGCTGGTCAAGCCCTTACATACATGTTTTTCCTCTGAGTGTTTTTTCTTTGATACTCTTATAATAGTATCAGATCGTGTTGTTAGTGAAAGAGGTCCATTTTTATTTTCTAGTCTTGTGGGCTTTTTTTTTGCGGGTTTAAGGTATTTGGGTGCAGAGATTTAATAGCCATGTGTGGTGAATTTTCATCTGAGCTGCCTCTTGAAACTTTATTTGCTACTCCCTCCATTTGTTGCCTCAGGCTAAATCCCCTAGAGCAAGATTTTTGAGGCAGGATTTTAGGGGGTTTTTCCCAAAACAGGGGTCAATTTCCAAAAGCCTTCCTAGAATTGGGGAATTGCTTTGGAAGGCTCGTGAAAACCCACATGAAAAGGGTTTTGGTTTTTCGATCTTAAGCCAAAACTTAAAACAAAATATTTGGGGTTTTTTAGAAATTCTGAGGAAATGAGCACCCCAAATGTACAGGCCAAGCCTTCCCTTGTTGTTGTTAAGTCTGTCGCACGAAAAGGTTATTTTGGGGGTTTCCGTTTTTGACTCCTAAAAGCATCCCTTGAGTAAATATTTTGTTGTTTTGAGCTTTGGACCCCTGTATTTTTGAAAAAAAAATGTCGTTTATAGGAGGGAATTTAATGGACTCTTTGCTGGCTTTAATAACGGGTTTTTCTGGATGGGGGGGCCAATGCTGCCCCCCCACTCCAAAAGGTTGGTGTAGGATTTGTCATTTTTTACCAGTTTTTTTCCCTTTCGGCACCAAAAGACTTCTCTGGAGAGGTTTTTGTCGGGGTATCGTACCTTTACCTTTTTTTTGTGTGATTGGGTTAATTTGTAGCATTTTCTTTCATGAACTAACAAGTACACATTTCGGGGTAAAAAAAGGTTGTCAATGCTTCGCTTTTTTTTTGGAATATCAAAAGTGCATGTCCCACATGTTTTTTCCAATAACATGCCACAGATCCCCATGGCATAAAAAACTCATAGATTGGATTTTTTTTTTTTGCCAGGATTAATTTTTTGTGGCTGCATTCCCTACTGGTGCATTTTTTTTGTTTCCCCTCTGCCTATCGCCCCTGTACGGACATCATGTTTCCAGCATTTTTTTACGGAAATGTTTTAAAAAACTATTCCCAGGGCATCATACCCTTTCTTTTTCTCTCCATCGTTTGTTACTTTGTACTCTAAATTGTATAACGTTATCTTTACCTTTTTCCACACCAGGGCCACCATCCCCCTTAGCGTGTTCCCACTTCTAGTAGGGGAAAGGGTTCCCCCTTTTGCCCTTAGAAAAGCCAAAATTTTTTGGGGCATAGTTTAAACAAAATCTGAACACATCCTTAGCGATTTTGGTCCTGTTGACATGTAGCATCACGCAGTTACAAGGCAGATCTGGCTGCACTTTCAATTGCGATTTTCTTTCCAAACACATTCTAAATGTATGCCCAATTCAACACTACATCTGCCTACTTCGAAAAAATCACTATTACCAACCGGGCGTGTTTTTAAAATTTTTTTCATCTGTCTAATGTTGGTGTGCCGGGCCCATTTAGCTTCATTTAACTGATCAAACTGCAAGGGTGGAAAACCCGGGTATGGTTTTTATGTTCTGTTTCCATCATTTCAAGCACGAATTTTATGCACCAAAATTTTGGTTATTTGTTACTTTCTCCTTCCTTTCAGATTGAACCCTCTGGTCTTCCCCCTCTGACTTCTATCTTTAAACCCCCCTCGTTTTCGTCCACAAAACCCGCTCATTAATTTTTTGTTTTTAAAACACACCATTCCTGCAAACCAAAGACTGATTGCAGAAAATCTCAAGTCAGCTTTTTCTGAAATACTCAACCCAAACCTGTCGGGAAACCAACAATCCACCCGGGTCATTACCTCATCACATTTCTTCTCCATTTTGATGTTTGATCGAAAAAAACAACTGAACCCCTTTACCAGTCTGCACTTTTAGCTTAAAGTGCAGCTTCATATTGGGTGTTTGAATTTTTTTTAATATTGGCAAGTGAGTGAATACCCCCATTTGCATCAAAGAAAGCTTCAAAAGGGGCATAACCCCTCCCAAATTTATCCTCTGGCCTTAATACGATTTCCCTCCCTGGGGTCCAAAAAGGGCCCCCGCTGAGAAACACCGGACCAGAAAAAGGCACCCTGCGAACTGTCACATGGCACCCAAAGATGAAATCCGTCAGTAACTCTAGAGTAAGGAAAATTTGGAACAGTTTACGTTATCAGATTTATCACAAAAAATGGGGAAGAGACTTTGCTCTAAACTTTAGTGAAAAAAACTCTTTAGGAAAGATTTTTGTAGGGCTATCAAAAAAGATATTTAGATTCAGGGGGGACAAAGGTTTTGTGAGCCATTACATATCTTCGTTGATATCTTTTAAACATTTTAAATAAGAGAGAAATTAATAATAAGGTTGGTTTGGAGTACGAAATTTATTAACTCTTTACGAAGTTTAAAGATGAAATTCTCACAGTTTTTTGAAAAGGGGAAAAAAAGTGACAAACCCGTTTTGGGATGAATAAAACAAACTGATAACATTTCTATAGAACCACCGCGACACATTATGTTTTGCCCAACCTCTTTTAAAGCACAAAATACAGGGGATACACTATGTCCCAGAACATACAGGAGTCACAACGCAAGCTTTACTTCAATAATTTTAAGGGGGAACCCGATTTCCTTTACAACATGAAAAACTCACAACAAAGAGAAAAATCATAGTTTTCCCAAAAAAGACTATAAAAAGTTGTTGCATCCAGCAAAAAGCGGGGATGAGAGTTATGCTGGGGCACCACCCTGAGCACCACCTGGAGCACCACCTGAACAACCCCCTCGGAGCTCCCTTGGCATTATTGGGTCTACCAAAAATACCATTAAATATTACTCATCATAATATCAGGTACAAAACCTATCATCACTAAGCTTCACTACCCTGCAACATACCACTACCATCTTTAAAACCCTCATCTCCAAATTAACACCATCACACATTAAAACCCAAATCATTTCACAACATATCGGCAAACCACGGACACATATTGGGTTAAAACCTATCATAAACCCGCACCATATATTTTTAAAAGGTTTATTTTTCAATCTTGAATATATATATATATTATATATATATATATATATATATATATATTATATATAAATATATATATATATTAAAAATTAATAAAATATAAATAATAAATAAAATTATATTATTATAAAAAAATAATTTAAATTTTAAATTTTTTATATATTAAAAAAAAAGGGATAAATCAAAAACTGGCAAACCCTCACCCAAAAAAGAAAAAAACCTTAGGGAAAAATCAAAGGCTCCCAATTTGAAATTTCCCACCACCCCCTTTTTTTTGGCCCTTTCCAAACTTCACAAAATCCCTCCTGGAATCAAACAACCAAAATTGATCCCCCCTGGGAAAGAAAGGAAGGCCCCCCTTTGGTCCCCTTTGGGGGGTGGTCCCCCCTTGGGGTTTCTATTGAGCTTTTTACCCAGCTCTTTGAGGAACTTTTAAGCACACTTGCCCCCTCTCCAAGGGTTTTTCCCACCCATTGGGAAAGAATTTTTAAACAAGGGGGAAAGGGCTTCATATTTTCCCGGGTCTTTTGGGTCCCCTGTGGGTGGCAGCTCCCCCCTTTTCCCCTACGGGTAAGCAAGTAGGGGTTTCCAATGGGCAGCACAGGGTAGTCCCAGGCAACTCTTTCCCTCCCTTTCCAGGGGAGCATAGGGGGTCCCCAAGGGCGTTTTGTTCCATCAACCCCTGTACTTTGGGGGTTTTTCCCTTAGCTGGGCAACGGCTGTGGCGGGCTTCTCTTTTTTATGCATTGATCCCTCATTCTGGCAACTTCCCTTTTCTGTTGGCACACGAACCATGAAGTCCCCAATTTATAGCTGGCCCTCCGCAAAAACACCTATGTTCGGTGAATGGGGGCGGGTAGGGAAAGCAAAAACCAATCCGAAGGCCCTTGGGTCGAGACGGGCCCGGGGGGAATTGGAACAGCTAAAAGGAAAAACTCCAGTGTGGGCCTTTATTGCCAGGGGACGACTTGTTTTTTTTCCCGAAAACTGGAGACATTGTGTTGGCAATTTTTTCCATGATCGGGTTTGCCCATGGACTTTTGTGCTTTTTTGGGAGGAGCGGGTCACGGGAGGAGTCTGAAAGGGTGTCCCACCGAATCGCTGCTTCAGTAAACCTTGAGCCCCTTTCCAAAGTCTCTCAAGCGTTCGGCACTATCTTTTTGACTAATGCACGGGAAAGCCAAACACGAAGACAGAAAAGCAAAAAGCAACATGCGTTGTTTTACGCACCCCTATACCTCCCATGCACTGGGGGGTTTGCCTATCCCTTTGCCATCCCATGACGGGTTCAGGCCTTCTTAAAAGTTGATCTGGGTGTGCCATATTCACGAGTTTGGGGGTTGTCAAAAGAGGGTGCCACCCAAAAATGAGTCGGCATAGTAAACACCTTGTGAGGAATACAGAGCATCAGGGCTCAAGTGTTTATTCTCTCCTCCATTCTCATAGGTCATTAAAATTTGCCCCCTGGGACATTGATGGCCTGGTGACCCACGGTGCCCCCAAGAGGTACTGTTGGAGATTGAGTTGAACTCCGGGGGGTTTCTTCGCACAGCATTGATTATTTCCTGGCCTGTGAGTTTACCCTTTGGGGAGGGAGAGGATTCCCCAAAGTCTTCCCCCTGTTTTTCACCATTGTAGGTCCCCCACAAGGCTTTCGTACCTCCAGTGCCTTAACCAGGTACCAGATATTGAGCTCACCGATAGGCGGAATTAGTTCCCTTTCTGCCAACAGAAAAGATTTTGGGGGTGGGGCACCCTGCTGAAACCCCTGATGATGAAATTTTAGTTTTCCAAAAAAAAGAATAGGGTTTTTCTGACCCGGCAAAAAAGGGAAAAGAGGGGGGAACCAACCCCCGAATGCAAAAACCACCCCTTCTCACCAATAAAGGATTCAAAAAAGTTTAAGGGTTTCTTCTGGAAGCCCGATTAGGGGCCCTGTGATGACTGCGGGTTCCCCCTTGGAACCCCAAAACCCTTGGGTGCTGAGTAAAGGGGCATTTCTGGGGCCTAGAAGCTTCCCCTTAATTCCCAAATCGGCAATTTTTTCATGAGCTTTAAAGGGGGCGGATGTTAAAAGGGGGTTTTAATTATTTTAAAAAATATATAAAAAAAAAATTTTAATTTTCTTTTTTAAAAAATTTTAAAATTTTAATTTAAAAATTGATAATCAACCGTTGGGATTTACCATCTTTTGAGGTCGGGAGGCGAATTCCGTTGAACCTCCTGCAACCTCGGGAAAGAAAGTCCCCTTTTAAACTTGGGATTCGGGCAAAAAAGGGGTTAGAGGGGTTTTTTTCCCAGGGTTTTGGATGGCATTATAAAAAATAAAAATAATTATATTATATAATAAATATATATAAATAAAATAATATATTTTTATAAAAATATATAATATAAATTTTTTTTATAAAATAATATAAAAATAAAAATAAAAATATATTTTATATATAAATATTATAAAAAAATAAATAATATATATATAAAATATAAAAATATATATATTTTTTTATAAAAATTTAATTATAATATATAAAAATAAAAAATATATAATCAACAAACCGGCTGTACCCACCGGGGCATTTTGCTCAAAAAAAAAAATTTAAAAAAAATGTTACAGAAAAGGGGTTACTACCCTTGTTTTCAGCACCTGGGCGCCTCTTACGACATGCATGGCTTAGGGGGAAGAATTTTTTTGCTCAGATATGTAAATAGGTAAATGAGCACTCTCAGCTATTTTTCATGACTGATTATTTACAGTACACTACACCCAAACCACCACGTGGGTGGCTGCTATTCGAGTTTTCTTTTTTTTTTTTTTTTTTTTTTTTTTTAAACCGCACCTACTAGATGTTTATTTTTTGGAACCTCCGCCCTTTTCCATGTCGGGCCTAGCACGACTCTTCCAGCCAGACCGCCTTTCTTCTGCTTCCAGCTAACTGGTTTGTATCGTGGGGGACACATGTGGCTTCTTTTTCTTCTGCCATGGACCCTTCCGGAACTTTTCTTAGTCTGGCCAGGAACTTCTTCCAAATTTGGGCTTGGTTTTGGCCAGGGACTTTTCTCTTGGAGGGGTTAAAAAATTTGGATGTTTTTTTGGGTTTGACAAGATTCCAAAAAGGGAAGGGCGTTTCATAGGGGCCTTTTCCTGGCCTGTCTCTAGCGTTTCAAGTTCCGGGGACTTCATCAAATTTTTTTCTAATATCTAATACATTTTGCCCATTGCATAGACACGCAGGTGGTGTACAAGGGTTTTGGGG
>NC_069497.1:15042612-15182623 GCF_026875155.1 Cherax quadricarinatus | reverse complement strand
AGCAAAAAGGGTAAAGGTCGCAATGTGAGGCTGGCGGGTCACAGCACCGTCCTCCCAAGACTAAAAAAAAGTTTCGGAAATTTTCATGGTCTCAGATTTCACTTAAGAGTGAAATTGGCGAAGGAGCTTTCGCTAAGACACACAGAGCCCAGGTGACAATGGCTGATCGCTCCATCGTCATTGCTGCTGTGAAAGTCTTTGAAACCCAGCAGTACGACATGACGGAATGTCGCCTCCTGAAGGCTGCTGCAGGAGCTGGAGGAGCCCCAAAAATTTTCGGGATTTCCAAAGGACTTCCTTCAGCTATCATAATGGAGCTCTGCCCAGGACAACCACTGGATGAATTCTTCGAATGCAACCCAGTTTATGAATGCAAGAAAGCTTACGAAGCTGTGAAGATTGCACTCCTAGACTTTCACACTAAAGGTTTCACTCACCAGGACCTTCATCCCGGGAACATACTCATCGATAGAGTCGATAACAAATATGTTGCACATTTAATTGACCTGGGATAATCCCGCATGCTCGGACAGGACCCATCAATGGATAAATCGTACGTGGAACAAGACAACGAAGATCTGAATAACCTTCTTCCATATCTCCCATCTGAGTGAAGTAGCTACAGGTTATTTTTATTATGTGTTGTTTTATTTAAAAAATGAATAATTAATTTTTTAAGGAAATGAATAATTATTTTTTAAGGAAATGAATTAATTTTTTAAGTGATTAACTTTGTGAGGAAATGTATTATTATTGTTTAAGGAAATGAATAATTAATTTTATAAGGAAATTAATCATTTTAGTTCCTAGTGCCTTAAAAAATAGATACTGGAAAATATGATGTGAGAGGAAGTTAATAAGATGAGAAAAGATGTAGTGTGACCAAGAATATATTAACATCTGACAGGAAGTTAAGTTATGGAAATGTTGTAGTATGGCTAAGAATATATAAATAACATTTTGAAGCAAAAGTCGTAGTTGACTACGACAACTACTACTACAACTAACCCATCTCTTTGGGTAGGACCTACTTCCACTGGGGAATCCCGCCTACCCGTGACTATGCCCTCGTCTGCTACCCGTCCCATTTCCACCTGACGTTAGTATATAAGCGTCAGGCACCTTGCTTCTGCTTCAGAATCTCCAAGACTACGGTGCTCTTCGCACCTACTCCTAAGTTGAGGGACTGATTACCTCATCTTCTATACATAGTTCTACTATCTTCAAGTTATGTCCTGGAATTTCTATTGATAAAGCCACTGGATGGCGAAACGTCTACAATAAAGATACCCAGATGTTGCACATGTGTCTTAATTTCATCTTGTCGGTATTGTATACCATTCATGTACAGTATGGAAATGTAGTTATGATTTAAAGTTCTGGATCTAACATCAAGAAGTTGGAAAAGTCGACGATGGATGTCCTTTCCAACAGACTGAACTACTATATGGAGTTTAATCACCTTTTTACTGAAAAACAATTTGGCTTTAGAACACATAGAGGTACCCATCATGCAATAAATATTATTTTCGATACTGTAGCAAGTCTAAAACATCAGAGCAATCTTGTCCTAATTGCCACCAGAGATGTTCATAAAGCTTTTGATAGCTTATGGCATGATGGTCTTATATACAAACTCATTGACCTACTAGACCATAACTGGACTTTTCTCAGATTAATATAAATTTTCTTAACCCCAAAGAAAAATTCTTCCCCCCTTTTTCCAGGGCAGGTCGCCCAGAGCCTTTTTTTCCAACAGGGGGGTGTCCCACAACTCTTTTCTTAGTCCAATTCTCTTCAAAATTTATGGAATGACCTTCCTAAAACCAGATTTTAAATATAAATTTTAAAACACAGTTTAGATGATGTTTTTTCCATGTCGTCTCATCAATTCCGGTAAAAAAGGAAAAAAACAAGTATGAGAGAGTCTTTAGAAAAAAAAAATTTTGGGGAAATTTCCTTTTCAAACCCTTAAAAGGGGAAAAGAAAAGGAGAATTACGACTAATCCGACAAGCCCTTTTTGCACGATAGGATGTTTTGCATCAACCATCGAAGTTTAAAGGGGGTATCCCCATCAGAGGTACCCCTGTAGCCATTAGAAACCCAACAAAAATTTTGGGGAAAATGAAAAAGACAGGCTGCTCCACTAAAACATCTCTGTAACAAAAAAGACAACATAGCCAAACCCGGGGTTTTAAAGCATTCTTTCGATTCAATCAAGCCCCCTCCCCCATGTCAAAAAAAACTGAAAAAAAAATTTGAAAATTAAGACCTATACTCGAATACCCATTTGTCCCCAATGACTTTTAAAAACCCAAGACCCAACATCCCTACGGTTAAAACGTGTCCGGGATAACCCTCTCCGCTTCATTAGGGGCCACCGGGAGGAGAGACAGAGTTTAAAGGGAGTTTTACATGTACAACAAATTTATTACTGCCCAAAAATTACGCCTTGCACCCTTTTGAAAAGAAAAAAACCAAAATACAATGCAAGAAGGGGTAACTTTTGCCAGATAGAAAAACACCTCTAAAAGCTGTAAATTACCAGGGAATTATGTCATAAATACTCCTCCTCACAGGACTCAAAGAATTCTCTCCCCCCAGAGGGGCCCCCGGTCTTTTTCCGTAAAGATGATTACCCTCGACCAATGATATTGAGAAAACCTCCTGAAGATAAAGATTTTGGGGTTTAAACCCAAAACCCTTCTATGTTTACTGCCGAAATCATCCCCCCCAATTGGGGGAGTTTTTTTAAAATAAAACATTCTACTGTAAAAATATGCTTAAATTTACAGGGCAGGACACCACCCGTAAAAAGGGCCATTGTCAAGTAATTTTTTAAAAAACGGGCCAAAAAATTTGGGTCTTCATTGTCGTTTAAAATATCCGTTTTTCCCATCGAAAAAAAAGGGGTTTTTGCAACTTGTATTTTTACTCCAGTTCAAAAGTCATGAAACTTATATATCTGTTATTTCTTTTGTGCCCTTGATGGGTTATTTAATTTACCCCTTTAAGAATATCTTATTATTTCACATAAAAATTTTCAATTACACCAAAGGGGTTTGGGGCCATTACCTTTATATCCTACCTCCTCCCCCCCCCCCCCCTTTTTTCCAATATTTCAACCCCTTCCCCATTCTTCTTCCTTACCAATCTTCCCAAAGCCTGGTCATAAGAAGAAAAAAAAGAAGAAGAAGAAGTCCTAACCCGACAGTGGTAGAAGGGAAACTGCTGTTAGGGGTAAACCATTTAAGGTCTTATAATGGGGCTGTTTTTTCCCCTTCTTACGAAGGCCCCCCGGGAAAAATGTTGGGTTCATCCCCTTAATAAACGAGTATTAAATAGAATTTAGGATTCTAAAAACAAAAGAGGGTATACTCACCCTTTGTGGCTTTAAAAGGTCACCCAAATCCCCCCGGGCCCCCGGGGCCTTTTTTTTTGCCCGCTACAAGGTCCACTCCCAACCCCCTTTTAACCTGGGTTTTCCCCCTGGAGGGGATTTTCCGGGGGGTAAACGCCCCCGGGGCCCCGGTCTGAGCCCAACCCTTCCTGGGGGAAACAGGCCTCCCTCAACCAGGCTTTTGCTGCTGGTTGCACGCAAACCAACAACGAGCCACACCCCGGGGCTGACCCGGGAAAACTGACTTTAGGTGCTTGTCCAGTGCCAGCTTAAAAACTGCCAGGGGTTTCCGGGTTTGGGAAAACCCCCCTTTAAAGGGGTCCCGGGGGGGCGTTAAACAGTCCCCGGGCGGCCCCTGAATTATTGTAGGTCTCTTAACGTGCTAGTGACCCCCCTGCTTTTCTTTGGGGGGGATGGTGGCATTTGCCAAGCCCTTTTCCTTTCGTAGGGGGTGGATTTTCGTGTGCCAATTTTGGGACTGTCCCTCAGGTTTTTCCCGGGTTGTATATAATCATGTATCTCCCCCTCCTCGTTCCGGGGAAAACCCAGGTTTGGGAACCCAAGCCTCCCAAAAATTGGGAGTGTTTTATCTCCGTTATGCGCGCCTTGAAAGTTCTCTGTACATTTTTGGGTTGGAAATTTCACCTCCCCTTAAAAGGGGCTGTTAGTGTCCCAACAAAAATTCCAGCCTAGAAAAGAACAAGGGGACCTGAAGAGGGGTCTTCAGGGGTTTGGGCCCCACCCCTATTTTTGAAGGTTCCATTACCAAACCTGTCATTTTTCTACAGACCCCGATAAAAAATAAAAATGTTATGGCCCTTGAAGGTTGAAAATCCTCCGAAAAGTTCACCCCCAGGTTTTTTGCTTGGTTTTTCCCCCTCTATTTTGTGGCCAAAAGAATTTTGTTTTGTACTCTGTTTAAAGTTTTTAAATTTCCCTCATGTTTACCATATTGAGTAATTGAAATTTCTCATCGTTTGAACTTCATATTTTTTTTTCTGCAGCCCCCCTTGAAATTTTTTTTGGGGGTTTTTGTCTGCCTGGAGCTTTGCAGGGGTCTGAAAAGGAAGAAATGTCATGCGGGTTTTGGGGTTTGTAAACTGAAAAGGAAGACACGGTGCTGGGGCGGACATCCTTGTCTATGTCGGATAAAGGATGAGGAACAAGAGGGGGAGCGAGTACGTGCCTTGTGGAACAGAGTTTTTTCACCTTTAGCGCCTGGACTTTTCTTTGAAAATACCCTTTGTTTCTTAGTGAGGAAATTTTAAAAAATCCTCGACCGACTTTTCCTTTTATTTTCCCTTTTGCACCATTTTGTGCGCTATTACGATGGGGCCCACTTGTTTGAAGGGGTTTTTCAAAGTCCTTTTAAAAAATTACAACTGCATTCTTTTTTTTTTTTTCTAGTTCATTTAGGACCTTGTCGTAGTGGGCCAATAGTTTTGGGCAGACAGGGGCGACCTTTCTAAAACCCATGTTGGCCCCGGGGTTTTGTAACTGATGGGTTTTTAGAAACGTGGGGTCTTGCTTCTTAAAGGGCCCTTTTTAAAGATTTTTATGATATGGGGTGTTTTGTGCTATTGGTCTGTAGTTTTTTTGCTGTTTCTTTACGCCCCTTTGTGGAGTGGGGGCCAGGTTTTGGTGGGTTTTTGTAACTTGGGACACCCCCGTGTCCTGCTCCCTCTCCATAGGAAGGAAAAGGGTGTGATAGGGGTTCTTGCCCGTTCTTGATGAAACCACAGAGTTCCATGAGTCTTGGGCCCCAAGGGGCAAAAGGGGATGGGGAAAGTCATTTACCCCCTGGGTTTGAAAATCATTTTGGGGTCAGGTAACAAGGGGTTTTGGTTTGTGTTAATCAAATTTTGTGGGGTCTCTCATAAAAAAATTCCTTTGAAACTTCGACTCTCAGTCCCGGTTAGCGGCTTGCTAAAAACGGCATATTGGGACTTTGGGAGCTCACTCCCTTTCCCCTTTTTGTCATCCCGTGAAGGGCCCATCCCTTTTTTAAGTAGGGGCCCAAACTTGGAAAGTTGTTTTTCGATTTTGATTTGGGCCCTAGGAAAGAAATCTTTTGGGGTTTTTTTCGATTTCATTTATTTTCTTTTTGTTCTTCCCCCCGATTCCTGACTCCTAAAAGGAAATTTTTTTAGTTAAGGGTTTGATGCTTGCCCATTTCTTGACCCGTGTCTCCCCCACGCAATTTTAGATATTGACCTCTTTTTTGCCGCTTGTTATTCTTTCCCGTCGCCCGTAAAAAGGGGCGGCCCGTTTTTTTCTTTTTTACATCTACTCCTCCTTTTTTTTTAGAGGAAAAGCCTTTTGGGATACAAACGAAATGCTACCGAGTTAATTGTTCTAGGGAAAAGTTTGGGTCTGTGTTCTTTTTTATCTTTTTCCCGCCCTTTTACGGGTTTGGACTTGGTTTACTTGGGGCCCACTTTTTGGGTTTTTGGGGGGATTGAAATTGAATTTTTTTGAATGTCCCTCGGGACTAACTCCTTATGTCGGGCTGGGGCCCCCGGCGCATACATGACTGAACCTCAATTAAAAGTTGTGATCTGAGGGATATTGTTTTTGGGTATGGGGATTTTTTATCAGATCATCAATTTTTAGTGGAAAATGAGGTTAGTGTAAATTTTCCCCTTTGTAGGGCCCATTAATTTCTTGGGTTTTTAAAAAAAATTTTGTTTCGAGGGTTTTTAAAAACTCGCGTTTAAATGTGAGTTTTCATCAGAGCTGCCCCCCCCCCGGTGTTTTACTGCAAAAAAATTATTTTTCTATTTTCCCCATTTTAGGTGCCCCTTTAAATTGAAAATCCCCCAAGGGGCAAGATGTTTGGGGGCCCGGAGGGGGGAAGGGGGTTCCCCAAAAAGTGGGCAATTTTTTTAAAAGCTGTTCCCGGAATTGCGGGATGTTGCTTTCCCGGGGGCTTGTAGACTATTTACAATGACTAGGTTTTTTGGGTTTTCGACCTTTACTGCTAAAAATTCCATTTCCTCATTTGAGGCATTTGCAGTTTGGGCCCAAAAAAGGGGACTCTGCAATGTACAGGGCCCAACCCCCCCCTTTTTTCCCCGTTCACTCTGTTTAAAATCTTATAGGTTGTAACCTGGGATCCATTTTCCCTTTTTCCCAAATGATCCTTTAAGTGGGCTCAGTGAAAACCGCGAAAAAATTGCCTTTGCCCTTTTGCAAGCAGTCCCCCGGATAAAAGGGATTTTTTTTTGTTTGGGTTTCTGGCTTTAGACCCCCGTACTTGACTTAAGGGAAAACGAATGACACGAAATTTCAAATAAACCATACCCCCGGCCGGGATTTTAACCCGCGGGGTTTGGGGTTTTGAGGGAACTATGAAAAACGGGTTCTTTCCCCGGGCCGGGGGTTGGGTTTGGGTTTTTTGAACCCTTTATATTGCAAAAAAGAATGTTTTCGGACTGGTGGGAAAGTTTGGGACGGGGGGGGGTTTTTTTTCCGGATTAGTAACTGTTTTCTGTTGGTTTGGAGGGAGGCCATCGACTGTGGTTCCCCTCCGGGAAGACGGATTTGGTGTAAAGATTTTTGCCATTTTCCCGCCCGTTTTTTTTCCCTTTCCTGGGACAAAAAAACCCCTCCCTCTTAGTGGCTGTGGGTACCCCGGTTTTCCCAAGGCCTGGATGTTTTGTATCTTTTTGTCCCCCTTTTGATGGTAAAGGCCTGGCAATTTTTAAATTATAGCAAAAGTCTTTCCTGTACGAAGAGGTACAAAAGTTCAGGGTGAAAAAAATTACAGGAAGGGTTTTGCATTTTCCTGTTTTCAAAAGGGCATGGCATTTCCAAGGGTTTCATAGTTGCCGTCCCATCGTTTTTCCAGATTTCCCCCTGCCCGCAGATACCCAGTTCATTTTGTATGGCCCCAGGGTTGGTTTTTTCCCTTTGCCTTTGGGTTTCTGTGCTGATTCCCTGTTGGTGCATGTTTCCCTGTCTTTCTTCTATCCTCCTAGCACCCAAAAATGGAGCTCCCACCTTTGTTTTTGGGGAATATATCCTCCATTGCTATTTGGGGTCCTCTTGTTTGCTATTTCCTGCGGTTTTTTCTAGTTTGCAATATTTGGGTTTTTTCTTATCTTTGATCACTTTTTTCCCTCCTTTTGGCTCCCGTTCCCCTATGAGGTTCCAAATTTCCCTATGTATTCCTTTCCGCGTATTTTTTCCCGATACCTGGACAAAAACTCCAGCTTTCACCATTACGTCTCCCAGGACAGGGATTTTCCCGCTTCCCCATTACTGTCTCCAGGACAGCATTTTTCCCGGGTTCACCATTATGGGCCCCAGGACAGCAACCTCCAGCTTCCCCCATTACCCGTCTCCCAAAACAGCACCTCCGCTTCCCCATTTCTGTCTCCCAGGACAGCACTTTTCAGGCCCCCCCCTTTACTGACTACCAGGGCATCTCTCCCCGCCTTTTCAGTTTCTGAAATACAGGGCCCGTAAACAAGGGAGTACCATTCACCCCGGACTTTTTTATGATCCCAACCCGTTTTTAGAAAGCTTCCGGTTTTTTTTATGAAAGCAGCTTTTATGTTGACCTCTTTTAAAAACCCCTTTTTGATTTTTTTGTCCACAGATTTATCTCATTTTTGGGAACCCAAAAACACTTCCCCTTTTTTAAAACGGTTTTGTAGCTAGTTCTTGGATATCTGCCAAAGGGGGGTGACACCAATTTCCCCAGAAATGACCAAATTTAAAGCATGTGGAAACCCGTTTGTTTTGACTGGGCCCCAGACTACCACAGCTTCATAATGATTTGAATGGTTTTATTTTCTGCCAAATTTTCCCAGCAAGAGCTTAATCGTACCCCTTGTTAAAAATAATGGTTGATTGGGGTGTTTACGGTGAAGATAAGGTAGTTTAGTGAAATTTTGGGGAGGATAAAGTAGGGTTAAAACATTAAATGGATTGTTCCCTTTAGCACCAAAATTTCTGCCCCACAGAGAAGTGAATTATTATTATTTTGAATTTCTGTATTAATTTTTAAATTTTCTTTGTCTTATCCCCCTAGACGTTTTTTTTTAAAAAAATTTAAATTTAAAATTTTTTTTTCTCTAGTAAGGCCTACCAGTTTTTAATCCTGAACCCTAATAATTCTTATTGAATTCAATTGGATAATTGGACCAGGATACTGACTAATTGTTACGAAAACCCAGTAACAGGCTGGATGCTAGCAGGACAGTCCTTTCTAGTATTCACTGGAGATCTCTAAGCTTATTAGAAATCGCGTTTTTTGTAACAGAGAGCGTAAAAATTATAGGGGAATAAGTCTGTTAAGTATACCTGGTAAAGTGTATGGTAGAGTTATTATTGATAGAATTATGAGTAAGAATGAGCAGAATAGCCGATGAACAAGGAGGCTTTAGGAATTATAGGGCGGGGGTGTAGACCAAGTGTTTACAATGAAACACATAGGTGAACAGTATTTAGATAAGGGTAAAGATGTTTTCGTGGCATTTATGGATTTGAAAAAGGCATATAACAGGGTGGATAGGGAGGCATTGTGGCAGATGTTGCGAATGTATGGAATAGGAGGTAGGTCATTGAAAGCTGTGAGAAGTTTTTACGAGGATAGTGAGGCTCAGGTTAGAGTATGTAGGCGAGAGGGGGATTATTTCCCAGTAAAAGTAGGCCTTAGACAGGGTTGTGTGATATCACCATGGTTGTTCAATATGTTTATAAATGGAGTAATAAGAGAAGTGAATACTCGAGTGTTGGCAAGAGGTGAGGGGTTTAAAGATAAAGAATCTAACACAAAGTGGGAGCTGTCATAGTTGCTCTTCGCTGATGACACTGTGCTTTTGGGAGATTCTGAAGAGAAGTTGCAGAGGTTGGTGGATGAGTTTGGTAGGGTATGCAAAAGAAGGAAGTTAAAAGTGAATATTGGAAAAAGTAAGGTGATGAGGATAAAAAAAAATTAGGTAATGGAAGATTGGATATCAGATTGGAGGGAGAGAGTAAGGAGAAGGTGAATGTGTTAAGATATTTGGGAGTGGATGTGTCAGCAGATGGGTCGATGAAGGATGAGGTGAATCATAAAATTGACGAGGGGAAAAGGGTGAGTGGTGCACTTAGGAGTCTGTGGAGACAAAGAACTCTATCCATGAAAGCAAAGAGTGGAATGTATGAGAGTATAGTTATACCAACGCTCTTGTATTGGTGTGAGACATGGGTTGTGAATGTTGTAATAAGGAGAAGGCTGGAGGCAGTGGAGATGTCATATCTGAGGGCAATGTGTGGTGTGAATATAATACAGAGAATCCGTTGTTCGGAGATTAGGAGGAGGTGTGGGATTACCAAAACTATTATCTAGAGGGTTGAGGAGGGGTTAAGACGGTTTTTGACATGTAGAGAGGATGGAACCAAATAGAAGGACTTCGAGAGTATACAGTTCTGTAGTGGAGGGAAGGCGGGGTAGGGGGCGGCCTAAGGAAGGTTGGAGGGACGGTTGCGTGAGCGTGTTAGGCAGGAGGGAATGGAGACAAATGGTTTTTAGGAGTTGACGTGCTGTTGTAAGGTAACATTTATGAAGGGATTCAGAGAAATTGGCAGGCCGGACTTGAGTCCTGGAGATGGGAAGTACAGTGTCTGAAGGAGGGGTGTTAATGTTGCAGTTTTAATTAAAACTGTGGTGTTGGCATGCCTCTGGCAAGACAGTGATGGAGTGAATGATGAAAGTTTTTCTTTTTCTGGCCACCCTGCCTTGGTGGGAAACGGCCAGTGTGTTAATAAAAAAAATAAAAGAATTAATTAAAAAAAAACCTATGGCCTCATCATGGTGGTCAAGCTGGGAGAGAGATTTTTTTTTGGCTGGACCAGGTTTCCAGGCTACCCGGGTGCTGGACCAGGTTTCCAGGCTACCCGGGTGGATGTGTTTACTGGGCGCAGATATTTGTGTGTCCTCCCCTGTTATTACATCTACCTGTATATATATTGATATTATAGTACTTGTGTTGTAATATATGGACAGTACTGCATGAAGTTGCCACATATAAAAAGTTAAGTTCTTCTCTGAGGAAATACTGTGTTTGTAAGTATAGAGAACATTATTACACATGAGTGCTGAGAGTATATGTGAGTGAAGAGCACATTATTAAATATTAATAGTGTTGAGAATGAATGTGAGTGTAGTGACGTGAAGTGTCAGGTGAGGAATGGTGAAGAGGTTGGATCTGAGGAAGTGCTGCTCAGGAGGGGCCCGTAGGTTTACTGCTATTTAGGATGATAAAAAGAAAAAGTTTCCGGGAAAGAGGTTCAGCTTATGTAAAAGCTGTTTTCTGTTTTTTTCCCCTGGCGAGAGGTCTTGCGTCACTGTGTTTTTTTAAAAGGGTTTAAATGGGATTTTGCAGTTTTTAAAAACAAGTTGTTCCTCAAGTCGTTCATTCTGCTGGCGTACGGGTTTGTTCCAAAATACGTGTTTGGGGGGTCTCACGATGTTTCGCTCTTGGAAAATTTGGTTGTTTTTCGTCGAAAGGGAATTACGAATCCCAGGGCCCAGGGGGTATTAAACCTGGGGGGGTGTCCCTTCCCTGGTGTTTGTTTTTGTTTGGGGTTGGATTTTAGAGGTAGATACTTGGAATGGGGATATTGGAAAAGATTTTTGGGAGGATTTTTTTCCCCCGGGATTTAAAGTGGGGAGGTTGTGTATCTTTTGGGGTTTGGGTTTCATGTCTGGGTGAGATGTTATTTTCACAGTGTCTGCGCTTTTGAGGGAAGTGATGGGAAAATGAATTTTGGGAAAAAACATTTGGGTTCGGGGAAAGGGTTTTTCCCTAAAGGGGAATTCACTACTGAGTTTTTGGGGGGCCAAAGGGAAAGGGGGGGACTATAAATTTATCCCCAAAATTAAATTTTTGGGTAAAAGGCTCGTGTTATTTGGTGGGGGTTTCAGTAGACTTTAAACAAAAGTTTTTAAAAACATAGCTAAAACCCTCTTCCCGGGAAAAACGTCTCTGTTACCCTTAAATACAAAAAACCTACTACCCCATGCCGGGGGTTTCCTTTCAAATCCAACCCCAGAGGTCAACTTAAACATTTCCCCAACCTAAAACCCTTCAGTTACTAGGCTTCCTTTTAATACTTAACAATTTTCTGCTCAGGTAGATTTTTTTTGTTGCTTGAAAAACCCCACTTTTTGGGGCGAAACATTGTTAGTAAAGGCTCTTCATTATAAATTGTGTGTCAATTTCCATCGTGTCGGTATTGTTTTCCCATTTATCTTTTTATTATTTTAATTGCGTTTCCCCATAATGTAACTTTAATTATTACATAAAAAAATTTATTGACAAAATAGGTAAAAAACATAACAATCAAAACAGGAATTAAATACTCTCCCCCCCAAAGAAAAAATAGAGATTTTAAAACAGCAGGAAGTTGGTGGTCAAGTTGGGTCATGGGAGTAAAGTGTTGGGTAACCAGGTCAAGGGTGTTGGTTAAACCAGGTAAATTTTTTTTCCCGGGAAATAGTTAAAAACTCACGTTTTTTTTCATTCAGACTGATAAATTTACTTTGGGGTGTAATTATTCATTCAAAAATTCAACTCACAATTTTTTTTGGGTTTATATGCTTTTTACTATATGAGTTTAAAAGGGCCCAAAATTGTGACAAAAATTTAAAGATTTTTGCGTCACTGTAAACCCCTCAGGGTTATTCTGGTTAAAAGCCCGGGCCCCCTGGGGGTTAAAGTGATTCAGCATGCGGTTCACTCACCCACTTACTCTATGAGGAGATCCTGAAGGGATAATTTTAAAGGGGTTTTAAAATTTAAAATATTAACTGGGTTTTTTTTCCTCTTCGAACTTTGTCAATATGAAATGGTTGATGATTTTCCCGGAAAGAATATTACCCTTTAAGTTTAGTTTGCAAAGGAGGCACAGGGGGTCAAAAAGTAAAATATTTTTAAAAATTTGGGAATGTTTGGGGGTAGTTCAAAAAACAAAAATAAAATGACCCCTGTCATATACTTAAAAAAAGATGTTTTGGGTTACTCTGAAGTCGGATGTGAAAAGCCCAACTGAGTCTCAGTGATGTGTGTGTTGTGGAATCAAAGCCAAGATACATGTCAAAAGGATGTGATGTCACTATGTGTTTAGCGGGTTTGTATGACCCCTTTTTTGTCTAAACAAAGGACACTGAAATACAGAGCAAAGTTTCACGTAAAGGCTTTGTGTCGCCAAGTTACAGTTTAAACCTTGATTTAGCTCAGCATTTTTTTTAAAATTAATAATAATAAAAATAAAAAATTTAATAATAATATAAATAAAAAAATTTTAAAATACTTATTTAGAAACCTCTGTTTATACATGTCATTTCGGGCAACAACATCCATTTTGGGGAACAGGACAGCAGGGGGGAAAGAAACATGTTCAAATGTTAAGGAAATCTTTTTTTCCAGGGGTCGCCCCGGCAGGTGTGAAAATTTTTTTCCTTACGGGTTTGAAAAAATAAAAATTCTTTTTATATATTATATTTAATAATTTATTTTTTTTAAAAAATGATTACTTTTATTTACTAAATATTTTTATTATTTTTATTATTATTATTATTATTTTTATTATAAATGGAATTTGTAGTAGGCCAGTGGTTCGCCCGGAGCCCTTTCTGTGTCCCTAGATGTTCTCTCCCCCAAAATCCTACCCTCAGCAACCTACTTCCCACGTCCAGGGGTCCATCTGGCCCCCTTCAGATGTTCTTCTTCCCCCCATCCACACTAAAGCAAATCCACTTTCTCACGTAAAGGGGTTTAATCTGTTTCCCCTCAGTGTTCTTCTTACCATCCTACACTCAGAAATTCCTCCCTTTTCTCACTTTCCGGGGGTTCCCTTCTGTGTCCCCTCAGAGGGTTTTCTTTCCCCCTTTCTAAAATAAAGCAACCCTCCCTTTTCCCCCCGTCCGGGGTCCTCTGTGTCCCCTAAAGTTTGTTCTTTTTCCCCCCATCCTACATCAGCAATCCTCCCTTTCTCACGTCCAGGGGTCATCGGGTGTCCCCTAAAGATGTTTATCTTCCCCCACCTACACTCAGCAATCCAAACCTTCCTCCGTCCAGGGGCCCAATCTTTTGCCCCCTTTCAGATGTTTCTTTTTCCCCCCCTTTCCTACACTCAGAAATTCCTACCTTTTAAAGCCCAGGGGTTTTTCTGTGTCCCTATTGTTTCTTTTTCCCCCAAATTCCTTTAACTCACCCAATCCTACCTTCCTCACGCCCCAAGGGGTTCTTTTCTGGTCCCCTCGGGATGTTTTCTTCCCCCTTTTTTTACACTCAGCCAATCCTACCTTTTTCAGTCCAGGGGCCCATCTGTTTTCCCTCAGATGTTCTTCTTCCCCATCCTACATAAAGCAACCCCAAACTTTC
Organism: Cherax quadricarinatus; assembly: GCF_026875155.1. Lineage (NCBI taxonomy): Eukaryota > Metazoa > Arthropoda > Malacostraca > Decapoda > Parastacidae > Cherax > Cherax quadricarinatus. Next base: position 15,168,843 of record NC_069497.1, on the reverse strand, counting down.
TAAACTTTCCGGGGCCCAACTGTTCCCCTCAGATGTTCTCTCTTCCCCCCCCTTTCACCTCAGCAATCCTCCCTTTCCTCCTTTCCGGGGGTTCATCTGGGCCCCCTCGGGGTTTTCTTCCCCATCCTACACTCGAAAATTCCTCCCTTTCCACTTTCCAGGGGTCCATCTGTGCCCCTCGATGTTCTCTTTCCCCCCACCCTAAAATCGAAAACCCCCCCCTTTCTAAACGTCGGGGTCCACCCGCGCCCCCCTCGGGATGTTCTCTTTTCCCCCCTTCCTAACTAAAGAAATTTCTCCCTTCCCTTCACGTCCGGGGGTTTCCTTTCTGTGTCCCCTCAGATTTCCTCTTCCCCCTTTCCTCCCCTCGCAATTCCCCTTCCTCCGTCCGGGGTTTCCCTTCTTTTGCCCCTCAGATTTTTCTACTTCCCCCATCTCCACTCGAAATTCCCCTTCTAAATTTCCAGGGGCCCACCCTGTGTCCCCTCAGTTGTTTCTCTTCCCCATCCTACACTCAGCAACCTACCTTCCTCACGTCCAGGGGTTAACCCCTGTGCCCCCTCAGATGTTTTCTTTTCCCCTCCTCCCAATCACCCAATCCTACCTTTCTCACGCCGGGGGGGCCCAAATTCTGTTTTCCCCTCAGATGTTCTCTCTTCCCCCACCCTACACCCCAGCAATCCTACCTTCCTCAGGGCCCGGGGTTATTTGCCCCCTAGATGTTTTCTCTTCCCCCACCCTCCCACCCCAGCAATCCTCCCTTCCTCCCCGGCCGGGGGTTCCTCTGTGTCCCCTCAGTTTGTTTTTCTCTTCCCCCATCCAAACACTCGCAACCCTTACCTTCCTCACGCCCCGGGGTCCACCCTTTTGTCCCTCAGATGTTCTCTTTTCCCCCCATCCTACCTCAGAAACCTCCCTTTTCTCAGCCCCAGGGGTCCATCTGTTCCCTCTTGATGTTTTTTTTTCCCCCACCCTACACTCAGCAACCCTTTCCTTCCCCCCGCCAGGGGTCCTTTTCTGTGTCCCCTCAGATGTTTTCTTTTCCCCCCACCCTACACTAAAGCAACCCTCCCCTTCCCCCCCGCCCGGGGGCCCCATCTTTGTCCCCTCAAAATGTTCTCTTTTTCCCCCATCCTACACTCGAAATCCCCCCCTTTTCACTTTCCAAAGGGGGCCATCTGTGCCCCCCTTCAGAGTTCCCCTTTTCCCCCCAACCTACCCCCGCAACCTCCCTTTCTCACGCCCGGGAGTCCATTTTGTGCCCCCCTCGTTTTTTCCTCTCTGCCCCCACCCTACACTCGCAATCCAAACCTTTCTCACGTCCGGGGCCCCATCGTGCCCCCTCAGTTGTTCTCTCTTCCCCCATCCTACATTTCGGGCAACCCTTTCCCTTTTTTCACGCCGGGGTCCATCTGGGCCCCTAAGTTTGTTTTATCTTCCCCCACCCTTCATCAGCAACCCTACCTTCCTCAGGGCCGGGGGGCCATCTGTGTCCCTCGTTTGTTCTATTTCCCCCACCCTAAAATCAGAAATTTCCAAACCTTTCCCTTCAGCCCGGGGAGGTAAATCTGTGTCCCCTCAGATGTTCTCTCTTCCCCCCTACACTACCCCAATTTCCAAATTCCCTCACGCCCAGGGGTCTCTGTGTCCCTCGATGTTCTCTTTTCCCCCCTTTCCAAACCCCCAGAACCCTACCTTTCTCAGGGAGGGGCCCCATCTGTGTCCCTCAGATGTTCTACCCTTCCCCATCCTACACCCAGAAATTTCCTCCCTTCCCCAGGCCCAAGGGGCCATCTGTGCCCCCTCTAAGGTTTTTCTCTTCCCCCATCCTACACCAGCAATCAAAACCCCCCCCAGGAAGTCCATCTGTGTCCCCTAATATTTTTCCCTTTCCCCCCACCCTTTACACTCAGCACCCCCTCCCTTTCCCCCCGGGGGCCCAGGAGCCCCATCTGTGTCCCCCCCTTTTATTCCCCTTCCCCCTATCCTACACTCAGCAACCCTCCCTTCCCGGGTTTCCAGGGGTCCACTGCGTCCCTCGGATGTTCCCCCCTTCCCCCCATCCTACACTCAGAAACCCTTTAACCCCCCCCAAAGGTCCAGGGCCCCCCATCTGTGTCCTTCAGTGTTCTCCCCTTCCCCTTTTCCCTCACTCAGCAATCCTACCCTCCCCAGGTTCAGGAGTCCATCGGGTGCCCCTTCAGTTGTTCTCCTTCCCCCATCCTAAACTCAGTTTTTCCAAACCCTCCCCGGGTCCAGGGTCCATCGGGGTCCTTCAGTTGTTCTCCCTTCCCCCACCCCTACACTCAGCAATCCCTCCCTTTCCCCCAAGGCCAGGGGTCCATCGGTGTCCCCTCAGATGTTCTCCCTTTTCCCCCACCCTTCCCAATCAGCAATCCCCCCTTTCCCCCAAGGCCCGGAGTCCATCTGTTTTCCCCCTAAAGATGTTCCCCCTTTCCCCCACCCTTTACCCCCCGCAATTTTCCCCCCAGGTCCATGGGCCCGGGAAAGTCCATCTGCCCGCCTTAAGATTTTCCCCATTTCCCCCACTTCCCCAAAGGGTTTTTTTCCTTTCCGATTTTCCCAGGTAGGGTGTCCGGGAATCCATCCGGGGGCCCCGGATGTTCCTTTTTCCGGGAAATTTTTTTTTCCTTATTTTGATTTTCCCCTAGTCCCACCCCCCAGACATAAGCGGTCCCACTCCAGGCCCCGATTCCAGGTAACCCCCTTCTTTAAACTTCGCTGAGGCCCAGCAGTCTCCCCACCGGTCAGTGGTTCCAGGTATTCAACCTTCCCCAAATTTTCCTGAGGCGGGCAAGTCCTACCCCGGTCAGTGGTTCCAGGTATTCACCCTTCCCCACTTCCCTGGGTCGGGCAAGCCCCACACCTGGTCAGGGGTTCCCGGGTTTATTAAACCCTTACCCCCTTCCTGAGTCGGGCGTCCCCCCCAGGTCAGGGGTTTCCCCAGGCTTTAACCTTCCCACTTCCCTGGGGTTTCAGAAAGGGCCCCCCCCCGGTCCGTGGTTTAAAGGTATACAACCTTCACCATTTCCCCTGGGGTTTCCGCAAGTCCCCCCAGGTCAGGGGTTCCGGTATTAAACCCTTCCCCAAATTCCCCTGAGGTCGAAAGTCCCCCCCCAATTTCCGGGGTTTCCCAGGAATACAACTTTTCCCCCACTTCCCTGAGGTAAAGCAAGTCCCACCCCAGGTCAGTGGTTCCCAAGGTTTTCACCCTTCACCATTCCCCTGAGGTCGCAAGTCCCCCCCCGGGGCAGGGCCCCAGGTATTCCCCCCTTCACCCCCTTCCCGGGAATCAGAAAAGTCCCACCCAGGTCCCCCGGTTTTTCCAGGGTATAAACCCTTACTACTTTCCGGTGGTCAGAAAATTCCCCCCCGGCCCGTGGTTCCAGGTTTTAAAAATTCCCATTTCCCCTGGGGGGTCGGGGCAAGTCCAACCCAGGTCCGGGGTTCCCAAAGGTATACACCCCTTTTCCCATTTCCCCTAAAGGGTCAAAAAAGTCCCCCCCCCCGGGGCCCGTGGATCCGGTTTATCCCAACCCTTCACCATTTCCCCAGAGGTCGGGAAAGCCCCAACCCCGGGGCAGTGGTTCCTTTTTATGCAACCTTTCCCCAAATTTCCCCTGAAGTCAGAAAAGGTTCCCCCCCAGGCCCGTGGACCCAGGTTTTAAACCCCTTAAACCACTTCCCTAAAGGTCAGCAATTTCCCAAACCCAGGCCCGGGACCCAGGTTTCCCCCTTCAAAACCCCCTTTGAGGTCGCATGGCCCAACCCCAGGCCCGTGGTTCCCGGGTTTATACAACCCTTCACCATTTCCCTGATGCCCGCAAGTCCCGCACGGTCTGTGGTTTCCAGGGATTCCCCCTTTCCCACCACTTCCCGAGGTCGAAAAGTCCCCCCCCTGGTCAGGGGTTTCCCAGGAAATTAAACCCTTCCCACTTCCTGAGGTCAGCGGGCCCCCACCCCAGGCCCAGGGGTTTCCGGGTTTTTCCCACCCTTCCCCACTTCCCTGGGGTTTCAGCAAAGTCCCACCCCAGGCCCTGGGGGTTCCAGGTATACAGCCTTAAAAAAATTTCCCGGGGGTTTCCGCAAGTCCCCCCTTGTCCGTGGGCCCTTTGGTTTTAAAACCCCTTCACCATTTTTTTTTCCCTTTGGGTCAGCAAGCCCCACCCCGGGGGTCAGTGGTTCCAGGTATTAAACCATTCAAACTTACCTTTAGGTCGCAAGTCCCCCCCCGGAAAAGTGGCTCCAGGAAATTCCCCCCTTTTTCATTTCCCCGGAGGTCAGCAGTCCCACCCCAGGTCAGGTTTCTGGGGTATTCACCCTTCCCCTTCCCTGAATTCGGGAAAAGTCCACCCCGGTCCCCCGGTTCCAGGTATAAAACCCCTTTACCCCCTTCCCTGAGGTCAGAAAGTCCCCCCCCAGGCCCGGGGTTTTCCAGGTTTCCCAACCCCTTTCCCCCACTTCCCTAAAGGTCGGGAAAACCAAAAAACCCCCGGCCCGTGGTTCCAGGTATACAACCCTTCCCAAATTCCCCTTAAATTTCAGCAAGTCCCACCCCAGGCCCTTTGGTTCCGGGGATACAACCTTTTTTATTTCCCCTTAGGTCGAAGCCCCCCCCAGGTCCGTGGACCCAGGATAAAACCCCTTCACACTTCCCAGAGGTAAGAAAGTCCCCCCCGGGTTTCGGGTTTTCCAGGTATTACAACCTTTCCACACTTCCCTGAAGTCACAGTCCCACCCCGGTCCGTGGTTCCAGGTATAAACCCTTCACACTTCCATGAGGTCGGGAAAAGTTCCCCCCCAGGTCCGTGGTTCCAGGTTTTTCACCCTTCACCACTTCCCTGGGGGTCACCCAAGTCCCCCCCCCGGTCCTTTGGATACCAGGTTTTCACCCTTCCCCATTCCCCTGAGGTCGGGATGTCCCCCCCCAGGTCCGGGGGATCCGGGTTAAAAAACTTTTTTTCCCATTTTCCCGGGAGGTCAGCAAGTCCCCCCCCCGGTCCGGGGTTTCCGGGGGAAATTTCCCCTTCAACATTCTCTGAGGTCCCAGCCCCAACCCCGGGTCCGTGGACCCGGGTTTATTAAACCCTTCCCCATTTCCCCTAAAGGGTCAGAAGGGTCCCCCCCCGGGGCCCGTGGATCCAGGTTTTAAAAACCCTTTTACCCTTCCCTGAGGCGGGAAAATTCCCCACCCCAGGCCGGGGTTTTCCAGGTATTTACCTTCACCCTTCTCTGAGGCGCGCCCACCCCAGGCCCCTGGACCCAAGGATTCACCCTTCCCCCATTTCCCCCTGAGGCTGCGGGTTTTAACCGGCATTAAAGAGGGCCTTAAAATTTGATATTATACAAAGTGTTTTAATATCAGTATACAGGGGAAAGATGTTTTTTATAGGGAGGAACGCGAAAATTTTGTCTCTGTAAAAAAAAATTTTGGGAACTTATTTTTTAATTTAATTTTACCATATGTCAATTATTATCGTGTTCTTTTAAATTTTAATTTTGTAAGTGGGATTTGTGAAAGTTTTTATAGCGAAAAAAATTTTGGGTGGGGTGTGTGAACTTTTTTGTTCCTGCATGGGTTAAAAGTTATTTAAAATTTTTTTCGTTAAAATTTTTGCCCCGTTAGTGTTTTCACAGTTCGCTAAGGTTACAGCGCCCCACTCTTCTAAAAACTTTAATTCTGGGATTTCCACTTTCAAAACCCCACCCCCAAAACACAAAACACAAAAGACGCACGAATAAAGCCAAAACCACAAAATCCTCTGTATCCAAAAAAAACAATACATTTATTCAAACCCCCTGAAAATTTTAAATCCTCTCTTTTCAGTTTTTTAGTATATAACCACAAATACCACGCACCACACCCTTCATTTTAAACCTCTACGTACACACAACCCAAACCACACATGTCAAATTTAATTTTGTAAATAAAAGTGTGAAACACTGACACCCTTTAGGAGAGAAGGACGGGGGTCACCATTGGAGAAAATCATGTTTTAAAAACAGACACCAACTGTAAGGTTTTTCCCAAATTCAAAATTCGAACCCAAAAATTTTTAAATTTTAAATTTAAATTTAGCTCCAAACCCCACAAAACTTTAAGACTGACACAAGTATCTGGGTGTACAAATCACTAGCACACTTCACTGAGGGTTTTCCGGGCAATATATATGTTCCCTCAAAAACTTCACACCAAAACAGTGGGTACAAAGCTTTAGTTAATAACACTAAAAAATGTCTACAGTGTTTTGGGCAAAAATTTATTAAAATCTTGCTGCAGAAAAAACCCTTTGCCCTCACATGAGTGGGTAACACTAAACACTCTTAAAATAATAAAGTGGTTTAAAAAATATTTATCATATCATAAAATTTCCATTTTGGAAATTGTTCTCAATGTAAAAACATTTGGGAAAAAAATATCATTATTCAGGAGCATTTTACAATTGCTGTTTCAAAAAATCCCTAAAAAGGGGGTTGGGGAACAGAAAATGTGAGTCTCTGTTTAAAAAAATTTTAAAGTTTGCGTTTTGTTGAAAAATACCTGAAGCCTTTTTAAAGTAGAAATTTAAAAGTACTGAGTTTTAATTTTTATCTTTTTTGTTAGTAAATTCAGTCTTCACAAAATCTATCTTTGTGTCCCCACTTTTCTTTAATACAAATTTCAAAAGTGGCCCGACACAGTGTTTGAATTTTAAAAAAAAAATGTAGGCAAGGTACAATAATGTTTGTGTTTGTTGTTGAGTAACTAGAAAAAATGTATATAGAACTGTTTATTTTTCAAGTGATGGAAAGCAAAGTTTAAGTTAAAGGGAAAAAAGAGACTAAAAAAGGGAAAGGGGATGCAATTTGGCAAAATTTAAAATTACAATTAAATTTAAAATAGCAAGAAACGCATCTTGCCCAAAAAAATATATTTTTGTTTTTGAAGTTTTGAAAAAGAAAAGAAAAGCAAATATTGTTCATAAAAAAAGCAAAATTTTCCCGACAAAAAATTTACTCGGGAAATTTGGCCCAGGTTGAAGAATAGGCTGATAAAATTTTTTTTTGTCAGACGAGACTACTATGCAGTTTTATTTCCCGGAGAGATATTTTTTTTTTTGTGTTATTTTTTGTGTTATTTGTATTAACTATGTTTGAGGAGTTTAAAAGTGGGTTTGGGGTGGGATATTTAGTTTGAGAATTGTTAAGTGAAAGTTTTTGGGGAATTTTTAGTCGACTTTAAATTTTTTGGAAGACAAGGGGACAATAAAAGGAGAAACTAACGTCGAAGGGTGTCATAGGGAAAAAACAAAATAAAAGGAAACACTTTCTTTTTAAAACAAGGGAAAGACAAACCCGGGAAAAAAATTAAAATGACAAGTAAGAAAAAAGTTCAGAGACAAATAAAAGAAAACCCCCGTAAACCACAAAAAACCCGGAACAAAAAAAAAAAAAAAAATTTTTCAAACAGGAAGAACAGCCCAAGTAACATATAAGGAGAGTTCAGGAATATAATGAAACAATACTTAATTTCCCCATGTACAATAGCTTTAAAAAAAAGTGGGGGACCAAGACATTTGTAAAAAAAGACAAATATTTCAGTTTTAAAACATAAAAACAATACATTAAACTCGGAGGAGCCAATTTCAGCAAACACACGAGAACTGTCCGTTTAAAACAAATTAAAAGTAACTACAAAACAAAAAAGAAAAAATCAAGTATGTACAAAAAAACATTTTATTAACAATACAGTAAAAAAAATGGAAAAAGAAAGGTTTAAAAAAAAGAAGAGTTATTAATTGGGCGCTGGGAAAAATTTTTTTTTGTTTAGGAGATCGAGTCCCTGGGTTTTAGGTTTTATCTTCTTTACCAGGTTTTATTGTTTTATTTGGAAATGTGGAAGGGGTTTGGTTCCAATGTTTTCTTATAATTCAGAAGATTTTCAAAAAAGTGAAGATGAGAAAAAAAGGGGACAGAGACGTATTTTAATATTTTTTCCTCGCCCTCTTTACTTTGGAAAGATTATTTTTCTAGCGTTACTTTTCTTTATCTTTAAAAAGCGTTGATTTTTGCCTTGAAATTTCCCCTTGTGGTAGAGCATTTAAGTTGTTGTATTGTTTTTCAGGTCGGTTTGCCCTTTGTGGGCATGTTGTTGAATTTTCTTCACAATCAAAAATCAGTTCCGGAGGATGTAAAAAAATGCCGATCATAAAGTAGAAAAAAAAACTTTTAAATTTACATTCACTGAAAAATTTTGTTAAATTTTAAAAGGGAACCTAAAGGAAAAACTTACTAGGAAGCATGAAATTATATTTAGGTACTGGTTAGAGGGATCTTTAAGAAGTTGCCGGATTTTTTCTTTATTGTTTCTTCTTCGTCCAATTGTTATAAATTATTTCTCTCGTAACTCAAGAACGCCTCATACAATCGACTTCCAAACTTTCAATGTTTTTGTACGATAACGAGAAGCATATTCATGGAACAATTGGCATGTTAACATGTCCTATGACCAAAATTAGTGAAATCATTAACATTATCCTGGAATGACTGAAATATCTTTCAAAACACTGAGTAGCTAAGCTTCAAAGCTTCACAAAAACTGCCACATAATTCGATGACGTTGGACACCGACATGTAAATGTGTGGTTGCGGATTTGGCCGTTTATGTAAAAAGTATTGCGGAATTTTATTCTCCTAAAGCAACACACACACACACACGCACACACACACACACACACACACTCACACACACAGTGCAAAGTCATGAAGATTGGGGAAGGGCAAAGAAGACCGCAGACGGAGTACAGTCTAGGGGGCCAGAGACTACAAACCTCACTCAAGGAAAAAGATCATGGGGTGAGTATAACACCAGGCACATCTCCTGAAGCGCACATCTACTAAATAACTGCTGCAGCATATGGGCGCCTGGCAAACCTCAGAACAGCATTCCGACATCTTAATAAGGAATCATTCAGGACCCTGTACACCGAGTACGTTAGGCCCATATTGGAGTATGCGGCACCAGTTTGGAACCCACACCTAGCGAAGCACGTGAAGAAACTAGAGAAAGTGCAAAGGTTTGCAACAAGACTAGTCCCAGAGCTAAGAGGTATGTCCTACGAGGAGAGGTTAAGGGAAATCAACCTGACGACACTGGAGGACAGGAGAGATAGGGGGGACATGATAACGACATACAAAATACTGAGAGGAATTGACAAGGTGGACAAAGACAGGATGTTCCAGAGATTGGACACAGTAACAAGGGGACACAGTTGGAAGCTGAAGACACAGATGAATCACAGGGATGTTAGGAAGTATTTCTTCAGCCACAGAGTAGTCAGTAAGTGGAATAGTTTGGGAAGCGATGTAGTGGAGGCAGGATCCATACATAGCTTTAAGCAGAGGTATGATAAAGCTCACGGCTCAGGGAGAGTGACCTAGTAGCGATCAGTGAAGAGGGGGGGCCAGGAGCTTGGACTCGCCCCCCGCAACCTCAACTAGGTGGTAAATAGGTGAGTACAAAACCCCAACACACACACCCCACACACCACACACAACCCCACACAACCAACACACACCACACACTCAAAACACAACACACCACACACACACACCCCAACACACACCACACACACACACACACAAAAACACACACCACACACACACACTCACAACACCCCCAACCACACACACACAAAACACACCCACCCACACTCACACACCACACACACACACAAAACCACACACCCCACCACACAAAACACCCAAACAACACAACACACACCCCACCACACACCACACACACACACACAAAAACCACACACACAACCACACTACACCACCCCACCACACCCACCACACACCACCACCACACTCACCCAACACACACACACCCCCCCCCCCCCCCCCCTCCCACACACACCCAAACTCACCACACACACCACCCCACTCACACACACACACCACACACACACACACAAAACACAACACCACCAAAACACAACCACACACCACCACACACACAACACCCCACACACACACACACCCCAACCACACACACACAACACACTCACCACTCACACCAAAAAACCACACACACTCACTCCACCCCACACCACCCCCAAACCACACTCCACACACACACTCACCCACACCACACACACCACACACAACAACACACACACACAACACACACACACTCACACACCACACACACACACACCACACCAACTCACACACACCACACTCACACACACCAAAACACACAATACAACACTCCAGGGAGTATTAATCACCCGGGGTTACCTGAGTATTTCAGTATGATAAGTAAGATACTTGTCTAATGTAGGTATTTTTTTTACGACAATTTTCCTACAAAAGTCATTGATGCTGCCCCCTCTGTTTAACAGAAAAAGTCTACCGCACTTCTTCTTGCAATCTATGTCTGTGAGGTGATATTTTTCGGAATAAAGATATTTTGTCAGTTTTGAATCCCTTAAATACTCGAAATTAAGATTTCCTGGGTTTAATCGATACTACGACAAGTTTTCTTCCGTCCAGCTGATCAAGAGTTTCTTCAGTGTTCTGTTAGTACTTATTGTAATTATACTTTCATTTTTAGGTATTTTTCTGCCTCTAAAATGTTCTCTGTCTTGTAAATAATTGTTTCAAACATCATATTTTTCACTAGTTCCCGCAGTGTCTGGCATTCTGTTTTCCGTCTGCCCCTGTTTTCCAGCTGTTAATTTTTTAATTTTTCTCTCCGCCCGCCTAGTATAATTTTTAAGATTTTTAGAAGTTCCCCAAAAGTGTAATTTCAATTGTTTAATCCAGTAGTGTAAGTCGTGGTGTAAATCCCGTAGTGTAAGTACGTGGTGTAAGTCAGTAGTGTAAGTACGATGGGGTAAATAAGTAGTATAAGTACGGGGGAAAATCCCGTAGTGTAAGTCGTGGTGTAAATCCCGTGTGTAATACGATGGTGTAAGTACTTAGTGTAAATACGATGGTTTTAAAATCCCGTGGTAAGTACGATGGTGTAAGTCCAGTTGTTTTACGATGGTTTTTAAGTCCCGTAGTGTAAGTACGTGGTGTAAATCCAGTGGTGTAAGTACGATGGTTTTAAGTAATTTTGTGTAAGTACGATGGTGTAAGCCCGTAGGTAAGTACGATGGTGTAAGTCCAGTAGTGTAAGTACGATGGTGTAGTCCCGTAGTGTAAAGTACGATGGTGTAAGTCCAGTGGTGTAAGTTTTCGATGGTGTAAGTACATTAGTGTAAGTCGATGGTGTAAGTCCGTGTGAAGACGATGGTGAAGTACAGTGTGTAAGAACGAGGTGTAGTACAGTAGTATAAGTAAAAGGTGTAAGCAGTAGGTAAGACGATGGTGTAAGTCCAGTAGTGTAATACGATGGTGTAAGTCAGTAGTGTAAGTACGAGGGTTGTAATCCAGTGTGTAAGTACGTGGGTAAGTCCGTAGTGCAAGTACGAGGGTGTAAGTAGTAGTGTAAAAAACGATGGTTTTAAGTACAGTAGTTAAGTACGTGGTTTTAAATCCGTAGTGTAAGTACGATGGTGTTTAATCCTAGGTAAGTACGATGGTGTAAGTCAGTAGGTAAGTACGATGGGTTTTAAGTCCAGTAGTGTAAGTACGATGGTGTAAGTTTTTCCAGTATGTAAGTACGATGGTGTAAGTCCGTAGTGTAAATACGATGGTGAAGTCCAGTAGTGTAAGTACGATGGTGTAAGTCCAGTGTGAAGTACGATGGTTAGCCTGGTTGTAAGTCGATGGGTTTTAAATACATTAGTGTAAGACGATGGGTAAGTCCCCGTGTGTAAGTCGTGGTGTAAGTCCCCTAGTGTAAGTACGATGGTGTAAGTACGTTGTATAAGTACGTTGGTTTTTAAGTCCCCTAGTGTAAGTACGATGGTGTAAACCCCGTAGTGTAAGTACGATGGTGTAAGTCCAGTAGTGTAAGTCGAGGTTAAGTCCAGTGTGTAGTACGATGGTGTAAGTCCCCGTGTGTAAGTCGATGGTGTAAGTTCAGTAGTGTAAGTAGTGGGGGTAAGTCCAGTAGTGTAATACGATGGGGTAAGTCCGTAGTGTAAGCGATGGTTTTTTTTTAAATCCGTAGTGTAAGTGTGGTGTAGTCCCGTGTGGTTTTTGCGATGGTTTTTAAGCCAGTAGTGTAAGTACGATGGGGTAAGTCCGTAGTGAAGTACGGGTGTAAATCCCGTAGTGTAAATACGTGGGTGAAGGTTTTGTGTAAGTACGATGGTTTAAGTCCGTAGTGTAAGTACGATGGTGTAAGTCCCGTAGTGTAAGTACGATGGTGTAAGTCCGTAGTGTAAGTACGATGGTGTAAGTCCAGTATGTAAGTGATGGGGTAAGTCCCGTGTGAAATACGATGGTTTTAAGTCCCCTAGTGTAAGTACGATGTGTAAATCCGTGGTGTAAATACGATGGTGTAATTATTGTGTAAAAATCATGGTGTAAGCCCCGTAGTAAAGTCGATGGTGTAAATCCCGTAGTGTAAGTCGTGGTGTTTAAATCCCGTGTGTAAGTGATGGGTAAGTCCGTGGTGTAAAACGATGGTGTATACATTTGTGTAAGTACGATGGTGTAAGTCCAGTAGTGCAAGTACGTGATGTAAGTCCCGTAGTGTAAGTACGATGGGGTAAGTACGTAGTTAAGTACGTGGGTAAGTCCAGTAGGTAAGTACGATGGTGTTTAAACCTAGTGTAATACGATGGGGTAAGCCAGTAGTGTAAAGTCGATGGGGTAAGTCCAGTAGTGTAAATACGATGGTGTAAGTCCAGTAGTGTAAGACGTTTGGTGTAAGTCAGGTGTAAGTACGATGGTTTTAAGTCCAGTGTGTAAGTACGATGGTGTAAGTCCAGTGTGTAAGTCGTGGTGTAAGTCCAGTGGTGAATACGATGGTGTAAGTACATTAGTGTAAGTACGATGGTGTAAGTCCGTAGTGTAAGTACGATGTGTAAGTCCGTAGTTAAGTACGGGTGTAAGTACAGTAGTATAAGTACCCATGGTTTTTAAACCAGTAGTGTAAGTCGATGGTGTAAAGTCCATAGTGTAAATACGATGGTGTAAGTCCAAATAGTGTAAATACGATGGTGTAAGTCAGTGTGTAAATACGATGGTGTAAGTCCAGTGTGTAAGTACGTGGTGTAAGCCAGGTGTAATTCGATGGGGTAAGTCCAGTAGTGTAATAGATGGGTAAATCCGTAGTGTAAGTACGATGGTTTTAAGTCCAGTAGTGTAAGTACGTGGTGTTGTAAATTTGTGTAAGTCGATGGTGTAAGTCCCGGAACGGGGAAAAGGTTTGGTTTTTCCCTCTTCTGAGCTAACAATTCAGTCTTGTGTACAACGGTATTGGTAATCCTGAGATTTTTTTGATACGTCTGAAAAAAATATTTTAAGGGATTTACTTGGTTTATTGTTACTAGATGTTCATGTTGTGTTGATGTTTGAGTTATTAGTTGGAGAATTAACAGTTAAGGATATAAATAGTTCCTTCTATTCTTTGTGAGGGACTAGCATCTATAATACAAACTTTCTACTTTCACAAGAATCATGACTTGTAAACTAAGCTGTAATATGGTAGTTCTTCTTCAAAGAAGTTTAAAACAAAGATTGACTCTCTACGGTGGTACAGTTTCAAAATTATTGAAATGATACAGTCTAATCTTACCTTGACCTTCCAAGAGATAATCTACCTTATTAAAGACCTTCACTATTCATACAGTCCGTGACCAAGAAATTAACATTCCTTTTGAAGTTCTTTTGTTCATAAAGGTTTGTATGTTTCCATGGACATATTCAGGTTCTAGACACTAAAAATCTGCGGTTTCCTTCTAATCTTCTCTCAGGTTTATTATCGATGGATTCACAGTTCATTTATATAAATAGAGGTCCTCGAGCACTAATAATAAAGCATTTCGAATTCGGAATATCAAGGGAATCATGTGGAGTCTCAGGCATTCAAAAAACATCATATGGCCAGAGGGTCTATGCCAGTCAAGTGGTTTAAGATACAAGTTTCTTTAATATTGACCTTTACAATGGCATGTTGTGTTCGGACACTCCCGTTACAATTTGGATGGTATGGTGTAGTGAGAGAAGTTGAACATCCACAAGTTGATTAACTTGATCACTTAATTCAGAAGTAATTGCGTTTCTTGATCAGGAAGAAGAATTTCTCTGGGTATAATCTAACTGTGAAAAAATAGACAGTAATGCATCTGCAACTTCTTTTGACGTAATGGATTCAAGGATACCGTCTCTGGGAAGCTTAACGCTTAGTCATATATATTTATGACTCTGAATGATCGAGGAGTGACAGGAACCAACAATATCCATGCAACTATAGCAAATACGACTGAGAAATATGGCATTTTTACAACAGGGACTCTTATACTTCCCTTTGTGAGGAAAGTTGAAGTATGTGACACAAAAAACAATTACTTAAAGTGTCCGAAAAGACATCCCAAGACTGATGTAACAAGTCCTTATCTTCTAACAAGTCTTCCAATGCGAAAAATGGCCAGAGATTGGCAGATCATGAGAAATCTTCAAAATATTCTCTCATCTATTTTTAGGAAGCTTTATAAACAGATTTCTTCCCACGTAACTAGGATTTTCTGCTGACGCTTATTCTTGAAGAAGATTATCTTTATATACAAATTTTTATAAGAAAATTTCTTTTTTTGAATCACGTTGTCAGTTAACACTTAATTCAGGAGTTTCCTCTATGGAAGGACTAGTCTTTTGAAGACCTCTAATTCTGTGTGAGGAAGCCTTAAGTAGGATTTTCTTTGGAAATAAACACAAACGGATGTATAGGTTTTAACTTAGACTGTGCTCTGGTAAGGGACGTTAACGTTATGTATTACTTATAGGTATAAAGATTGAGGACGGAAGAAAATAACATGTGGTTGCCACACCAGTTATGGTATAATATATGTTTAACATTTAAACATTCTCTATACTTATACACAGTATTAATGTTACATTTTATCTGGCAATCACACATCACAAAACATTAGGCATATAACATAGTTCTTAGAGTCGTACTGTCCAGTGTGCTAACCAGCGACCATCTTAATTTTTTTTTGTCAAAGGATCGATATCCCAAGTGATTAGTTTTTTCATCCCATAAGTTTATAGTGTGTGTGTGTGTGTGTGTGTGTGTGTGTGTGTGTGTGTGTGTGTGTGTGTGTGTGTGTAGTGGTGTGTGTGTGCGTGCGGAGCTTATGTTTTATTATAGTTTCATTTATTAGAATTTCATACATAAGTGTCTACTTTACTGACCACACTAGTGTCTAAAACTAGTAACTTTTCACACCTTTTCACCAATGGTTGTCTTGGTGAAAATCCCGGAAACAACATTCTCCATCAGACATATTGCAATATATAAAGTTCGTGAATTCAGTAACAATTTAAGAAGAATGGATTTTTTTATGCTCCAAGTTTTCATTTGATTTGAAAGACAAACGTAATTTTTAACAACCGTGAAGGAGAGTGTTTTTCTGAATGGGGTACAAATTTGTGTACATATGTGTGTGTTATGTGTGTATGTGTGTGTGTGTGATATGTGTGTGAGTGTGTATGTGTGTGTGTGTGTGATGCGTGTTGTGTGTGTGTGGTGTGTGTGTTGTATGGTGTGTGTGTGTGTGTGTGTGTGTGTGTAGTGATTTCAAGGCATATTAGTGTAAGTGGCAGATGAGTGTGTTTTAACGTGTCTGTGTGCGCGCGCGCAAGTGCATAGATAGTTCTGTGTTTGTGTTATGATGGTGAATCCAGAACTGTGTTTGCGAAATGGCGCTCAAATGTGCCTTAAAAGTAAGAGAGTGTGTGGTGTGTGTGTGTGTGTGTGGAGTGTGTGTGTAGTGTGTTGGTGTTGTGCGTGTGGTGTGTGTGTGTGTGTGTTGTGTGTGGTGTGTGTGTATGTGTGTGTGTGTGGGTTGTGTTGTGTGTGTGGGTGTGTGTAAGTAAGTTGTTTAGGATACAGGTACACGTAAAATACAGTCTAAATAAATATTATACATAATAACATATGTGTAAATTACCCATATAACCCCAAAAAAAAGTCAGATAAGTGGCACTTATTTTATTGTGTCTTCGGCTCGAAATACATAAGATAAATAACCATATAAAACTAAAAGTTGAACACTTATTACAGTTCTGGTGGAGGTGAACAAATCATTAACACACAAACAATCATCATCACATAATTAAATATTCACAAAAACCAAACTGCTGATTAAGTACAGAAGTATTTTTAATGTAGATGAACTGTAGACATAATAGAACTCCCATATTTTCACTGAGTGGACCAGGCCTTGGTGCCGAACTGGGACGGTAGCTTGGCTGCGTCTGGTGACCCTACGGTTTAGATGTATTGGATGGTGTAAGTACAGGACCGCAGAGTTCTGCTGTGTCCCCCTCCTGTAATTCCACCCACCTGGACAGTCTCTACCGTGACAAGCTAAACAAGACCTCGTTTCTTATTCTGCTAGATCACTGAGGGTGCTGAGCTGACTTCGGATCTAAAACCTGGGGGAAGGCTGAGACTGGAGATATCCTAAGGAAAGTGAGGAAGGGGTGACATCCGGGGGCCCTCGGATGGATTCCTGGACACATGTCCTGGGAATAGGCGAGGTGACCTGCGGGAAGAGGGAAAGGGAGAATATCTGAAGTCGGACAGATGGTCTCATGGGACACATGGACCTGGGAAAGGCGAGGATACCTGGTCATTGAGGCTAACCATTGGGGAAGTGAGGAAAGGAGAATATTGAGGGGACACAGATGGATCCTGGACCATGGGCCTGGGAAAAGACGTGGATACTCGTCTGAGGCAAGACCTTGGGAAGTAAGGAAAGGAGATATAGTTGGGATCAACGACTGGGGTCTCCTGGGGACACATGGAATGGGTTAAGACGAGGATACTGGTTGTTGAGGGCGGACATAACCTTGGGGATGTGAGAAAAGGAGAATATCTGAGGGGATCATAGATGGAATCCTGGGACTCATGGACCTGGGAAAGAGGGGATGCTGGTTGTTGAGGCAGACCTGGGGAAGTGAGGAAAGGAGAATTATCTGAGGGGACAACAGATGGACTCCTGGCCACTTGGGACATGGGAAAGAGGGGATGCTGGTTGCAGAGGCAGACCTTGGGGAGTGAGGAAAGGAGATATCTGAGGGGAAACAGATGGACTTGGACAATGAACTGGGAAAGGCGAGGATTCCTGGAGAAGTGGGGAAACGCGAGAATATCTGAGGCGGAACAGATTGGACTCCTGGACACATGGACCTGGGAAAGACGAGGATACTGGTTTTGAGCAGTCCTTGGGGAAGTGAGGAAAGGAGAATATCTGAGGGGACACAGATGGACTCCTGGGAAAGGCGAGGATACCCTGGGGAAGTGGGAAATGGGAATATCTGAAGGCGACAGATGGACACATGGACCTGGGAAAGACGAGGATTCTGGTTAGTTGAGGCAGGACCTTGGGAAGTGAGGAAAGACGAATATTGAGGGGACACAGATGTACTCCCTGGGGCGCAGGACTGGGAAAGGCGAGGATACTGGTTGTTGGGCAGACTTGGGGAAGTGGGGAAGGGAGAATATCTGAGGGGACACAGATGGACTCTCTGGACAACATGGACCTGGGGAAAACTTCAATAACACAGTAATGGGGGAGGTGGGACCGTAAAGGACGAACCACTGGGCATCCACGTGGCAAGGTTCTGGTAACTCACAATAACTCTGAGGGTTGACAGTGGTCGCAATATTCAATTATGACTATTTCGATTTCTTATAAAACTGACATGTGATTTTTTTACATTTTGGGCGGCATTAAATTTACCTGAAACAAGGAAGACACGAGTTTACACTTTATGAAATCAGATGGATGTTCTCTCACACACGAACCCATGGCTTTTGCGGGCTCGACCTGGTTTGTCAGTATATAAAACACTTAATTTCAAGTATCAGTACAAGGTCAGATCTTTGGTAGAGTTATAGTAAACAGAATGGACTTGATTTCTCTCCACATCATCTCACATCTTCTACAAATTTTCTTGTTCAACCTCTTGGTTTCTAATTTAAAGTTATTTTTGCTGTGTTGCCTTTCCAATTGTCAACATCTACAAGGTGACCACAACTTGACTAAGATAACATTATGTTTAGTCATCGAAGATGAACAATAATGAACAGACCCACACGCGATGGTCATAAGAAAAAATCGTGTATTAAGGTATGAGAGACATATGAGTATCCATGTGAAATAATGTGATGGACCCTTGAGTAAAAATTTGCAAGTTTGAGTTAACTCATCAATTACTTGATCTAAGACAAGATTTTCGTATGATGAGTTTTTCTTAGAAATTCAATATGGCTGGAAAAACTTTCTATGATTTGAGATTCGCATTTAATGTCGATTGGGAAAGAACCACAGTACGGAACGACTGATATGGGTTTGACACATTTCTAATGAACAATGTCGGTGGTAGTGGACGGTTGGTAGTGGATGGTGGTAGTGGATGGTTGATTAGTGGATGGTTGGTATTGGACGGTTGGGTAGTGATGGTTGGTAGTGGATGTTTGGTAGTGGATAGTTGGTAGTGGATGGTTGGTAGTGGATGGTGGTAGTGGTTGGTTGGTAGTGGATGTTTGGTAGGGATGGTTGGTAGTGGATGGTTGGTAGTGGATGAAAACGACGGTTGAATAGTGGATGGTTGGTAGTGGATGGTTGGTAGTGGTTGGTTGGTAGTGGATTTTTGGTAGTGGATGTTTGTAGTGGATGGATGGTTAGTGGATGGTTGAGTAGTGGATGGTTGGTAGTGGATTGTTGGCAGTGGATGTTTGGTAGTGGATGGTTGGGTGGATGGTTGGTAGTGGATGGTGGTAGTGATGGTTCGGTTTGTTGATGGTTGGTAGTTGGCATGGTTGGTAGTGTTGTTTTGGGTAGTGGATAGTTTGGTAGTGGTTGTTTTGGTAGGGGATGGTTGGTTGTTGATGGTTGGTTAGTGGATGGTTGTAGTGGATGGTTGGTAGTGGATGTTTGGTGTGGGTGTTGGTAGGGATGGTTGGTAGTGGTGTTTGGTAGTGGATGGTTGGTAGTGGATGGTTTGGTAGTGGATGGTTGGGTAGTGGATTCGTTGGGAGTGGATGCTTGGTAGTGGACGGTTGGGAGTGGACGGTGGTAGTGGATGGTTGGTAGTGGATGCGCTTGATAGTGGATGGTTGGTATTGGTTGGTTGGTAGTGGCATGGTTGGTTTTAGTAGTGGGATGGTTGGTAGTGGTTGCTTGGTAGTGGGACGGTTGGTAGTGGTCGGTTGGTAGTGGATGGTTGGTACGTGGTGGTTGATAGTGGATGGTTGGTAATTGGATGGTTGGTCGTGGATGGTTGGTAGTGGATGTAAAGTAGTGGATGGTTGGTAGTGGATGGATGGTAGTGGTTGGTTGGTAGTGGATGGTTGGTAGTGGATGTTTGGTAGTTGGCATGGTGGTAGTGGTGGTTGGTAGATGGTGGGTGATGTGGTTGGTTGGTGTGGATGGTTGGTAGTGGATGGTTGGTAGTGGATGGTTGGTCGTGGATCGTTTGTAGTGGATGGTTGGTAGTGGATGGTTGGTAGTGGATGGTTGTAGTGATAGTTGGTAGTGGATGTTTGGTAGTGGATGGTTGGTAGTGGATGCGTTGGTAGTGGATGTTGGTAGTGGATTGGTTGGTTAGTTGTGTTTGGTAGTGATTGGTTGGTAGTGGATGGTTCGGGTAGTGGGGGATGGTTGGTAGTGTATGGTTGGTAGTGGTTCGGTTGGAGTGGATACGCTGGTAGTGGGGACGGTTGGTTGTGGACGGTTGGTAGTGGATGGTTGGTAGTGGTTGGTTGGTAGTGGATGGTTGTGTGGATGGTTGGATAGTGGATGGTTGGTAGTGGGATGGTTGGTAGTGGTTGGGTTGGTAGTTAATGTTTGGTAGTGATGAGTTGGTAGTGGAAGGGTTGGTAGTGGTTGGTTGGTAGTGGATGGTTGGTTACGTTAATGGTTGGTAGTGGATGGTTGGTAGTGGATTGGTTGGTAGTGGATGTTTGGTAGTGGATGGTTGGTTGTGGATGGTTTGATGTGGATGGTTGGTTAGTGGATGTTGGTAGTGGATGGTTGGTAGTGATGGTTTGGTAGTTGGATGGTGGTAGTGGATGGTTGGTAGTGGTATGGTTGGTGGGATGGGTGGTAGTGGATGTTTGGTAGTGGATGTTTGGGTAGGTGGATGGTTGGTAGTGGATGGTTGATAGAGGGTGGTTGGTAGTGGAATGGTTGGTAGTGTATGGTTGGTAGTGTGGTTGGTAGTGGATGTGGTAGTGGATGGTTGGTAGTGGATGGTTGGTTGGTGGTTGGTAGTGGATGGTTTGGTAGTGGATGTTTGGTAGTGGATGTTTGGTAGTGGATGTTGGTAGTGGATGAGTTGGTAGTTGATGGTTGGTAGTGGATCGGTGGAAGTGGATGGTTGTAGAGGATGGTTGGTGTGGATTTTGGTAGTGGATGGTTGGTAGCTGGATGTTTGGTAGTGGATGGTTGGTAGTGGATGGTTGGTTAGTGGATTTTTGGTAGTGGATGTTTGGTCGCGGATGGTTGGTAGTGTATGGTTGCGTAGCAGCTGTTTGGGTAGGTGATGGTTGGTAGTGGATGGTTGGTAGAGATGGTTGGTAGTGGATGGTTGGTAGTGGATGGTTGGTAGTGGAATGTTTGGTTAGTGGATGGATTGGTAGTGGATGGTTTGGTTAGTGGATTTTTGGTAGTGGGATGTTTGGTAGTGGATGGTTGGTAGTGTTATGGTTGGTAGGCAGATGTTTGGTAGTGGATGGTTGGTAGTGGATGGTGGTAGTGGATGGATGGTAGTGGATGTGGTAGTGATGGTTGGTAGTGGGATGGATGGTAGTGGATGGTTGGAAGTGGATGTTTGGTAGTGGATGGTTGGTGTGGATGGTTGGTATTGGATGGTTGGTAGGGATGGGTGGGTAGTGGATGTTTGGAGTGGAGAGTTGGTGTGGATGGAGGTTGGTAGAGGGAATTTTTGGTAGTGGATGTTTGGTAGTGGATGTTGGTAGTGTCGTATGGTTTGTTTGTTGATTGGTAGATAGTCTGTAGAGTTGTGTGTGTTAGTGTTTGTGTGGATAGCTTTGCGTAGTGGGTGTGGTCCGCGAGAGTAGAGTGAGAGAAGTTATGTGTGATTAGCAGAGGCTCACCGCTGGCGCTCTCGCCCGGTCTGGTGGCGTGGTTTGAGTGGTGTGTGAGGAGGCGCCTTCGCGTGGGTAGTGGATGGTTCGGTAGTGGATGGTTGTAGTGGAGGGTTGGTAGTGGATGGTTGGTAGTGGATGGTTGGTTGTGGATGGTGGGTAGCTGGATGTTTGGTTAGTGGTTGGTGGGTTGTGGACGTTGTGGTATAGACGGTTGATGGGTAAGATGTTGATGCGATATTTTGTCTTTACCTTTCACTTTCAAGTTGGGATCTTACCTAATTCTGGACACACACAGTAGTTTTGTGTTGTTTACCTTCATCTTCTGTGATTCATAATTTCGGACACACACTTTACCATCACTTCAGTGATCATTTTTTTAATTCTGACTCTGACACACACTTTACCATCACTACAGTGGATCATAAATTTCTTTGACACACACTTTACCATCACTTCAGTGTTCATAATGCTCGTCACACCCACCACGTTACCATCGCACTTCACTGGATATAATTCGGACAACACAACTTTACATCACTTCACTGATCATAATTTTCGGACACACACTTTACCATCTTTCATGCTGATCATTAATTATGACACACCCACGCTTTTTCCGGCACTTCACTGATCATATTCTGACACACACTTTTACCAAATTCACTTCACTGATCATAATTCTGACACACACTTTACCTTCAATTCACTGATCATAATTCTGATCACCACACACTTTACCATCACTTTCAGTGATCATAAATTCTGCACACACACTTCACTTTTACCGTTCACTTCAGTGATCATAATTCTGGACACACACTTTACCATCCTCACCTTCAGTGGTGATACATTAAATTCTGAACACACGTTACCATCACTCTTCACTGATCATAAAGTTGACACACACTTTACCTTTCACTTCACTGATCATTAATTCTGACACAACCTTTTACCATCACGTCATCTGAACATAATTCTTGACACACACGTTACCTCACTTCATGTTCATACATTATGACACACACTTTATGACATTAACTTCAAATGATCATATTCCTGAAACACACTTTACCCATCACTTCTCTGATAATACTTCAGACACACACTTTACCCATCACATCAGTGCTAATAATTCTGACACACACTTTACCATCACTTCAGTGTCATAATTCTGAAATAACTTTACCAATCACTTTACTGACACATAATCTCAGACACACACTTTACCATCACTTTATGTTCATAATTCTGAACACACTTAACCATCACTTCACGATTCTATTCTCGACACACACTTTACCATCCACTTCAGTGATTCAATTCTGAAACAACACTTTACCATCACTTCAGTGGATCATAATTCTGACACAACTTTACCATCACCTTCACTGATCAGAATTCTGACACACACTTACCTGGTCTGGTCAAAATTATTATTCCATTATAAATTATTACATTTCTTTAAAAGTTTTTCCCCTTTTCTTCTTTATAAACTTTATGAACCAAAATCAGAACTATTCAATACTTTATTACAACTGTGTCACCACCACTTTATTCTTAATACAATTCTAAATTTCATACTGACTGAATGACTCTGCTGACATTGAGTCAGCCAGGACGACAGTAGAGTCAGCCAGGCTGACAGTAAGAGTCAGCCAGGCTGACAGATAGAGTCGCCAGGTCTGACAGCAGAGTCACCAGGCTGACAGGCAGTCACCAGGCTGACAGCAGAGTATCCCAGGATGACCACAGAGTCCGCCAGGCTGACATGCAGTCCCCAAGGCTGGACAGCAGAGTCACCCAGGCTTGACAGCAGAGTCTGTCAGGCTGACTGCAGAGTCAGCCAGGCTGACAGCAGAGTCAGGAGGAGGGCTATTACAGCGTCCAGGCTGACGCAGAGTCAGCGGATGACAGCTGTACACAGAAACTGCGTTTCTTCTTTATTGTGAATTATTATGTCAGTTCATACAAGTTTTCTTTGATGTTTACTTTTCATTTGTTTACACATAAACATCACTCAAACACCATGCTACCAAAACATAAATATCACAACAAACACCATGCTACCAACATACAATCACTCAAACACCATGCTACCAACCATAAACATCACAACAAAACACCATGCTAACCAACATAAATCATCACTAAAAACCATGCTACCAACATAAACATCAATACAAAACACCATGTACCAACATAACATCACTACAAACGCCTGCTACAACATAAACATTACAAACAAACCACCATGCTTTCCAAACATAACATCACAACAAACACCATGCTACCCAACATAAACGTCACTTTACGAACCACCATGCTACCAACATAAACATCACTACAATCACCATGCTCACCCAACTATAAACATCACAACAAAACACCATACTACCAACATTATACATCACAACAAAACCCATGTTTCCAACATTAAACATCACTACAAACACCATGCTACCAACATAAACATCACTACAAACACCATTGCTACAACATAAACATCACAACAAACACCATGCTACCAACATAAACATCACTACAAACCCATGCTACCAACATTAAACATCACTACAATAAACATGCTACCAACATAATCATCATACAAACACCATGCTTACCAACATAAACATCACTACAAAACACCATGCTACTAAAATAACATCACAACAACACCATGCTACAACATAAACATCACTACAAACACCTGTACAACATAAACTCACAGCAAAACTACCTTGCTACCACATAAACCTCACAACAAACCCATGTACAAACCTTAAAACATCACAACAAACACCATGATACCACACATAACACATCACTACAAACACATGCTAACAAAATAAACATCACAAAACAAACACCATGACCACATAAACATTCAAACAAAAAAACACCATGCTTCCAACAAAACTCACTACAAACACCATGATACCAAATAATCATCACTAAAAACACCATGCTACCAAAATCAAAATCACATACAAACCACCATGCTACAAACATAAACATCACAACCAAAGCACCATGCTACCAACATGAACATCACTACAAAACACCATGATACCAAATAAACATCACAACAAACACCATGCTACCAACATAAACATCACTAAAAATCACCATGCTAACCAAATTAAAAACATCACAAACAAACACCATGTACCAACTTAACATCACTACAACACAATGCTACCAAATAAACATCACTACAAACCCATGCTACCAACATAAAAATCACAAACAACACACCATGATACAACATAATCATCACTACAAAACACCCTGAATACAAATAAACATCACTACAAACACCATGCCTGCAAACATAAACATCACAACAAACACCATGCTACCAACATTAACATCCAACAAACACCATGCTACCAACATAAAACATCATACAAACACAGGCTACCTACATAAAACATCACTACAATAAACCATGCTACCAACATAAACCTCACTACAAAACCACCATGTTACCAACCATAATCATCAACCCACACACACCCATGCTACCAAACATAAACATCACTACAAGCCCCATGCTACCAACTTAAACATCACTTCAAACACTATGCTACCAACATAACTTCACAACAAACACCATGCTACAACATAAACATCACTACAAACACCATGCTACCAATATTAAAACATCACTACAAACACCATGCTACAACACACATATATACATAAATGTGTGAACGTTTCGTAAGTATATCTACGCTCTCACACCATTGTAGAAATAACAATAATATGTAATATTTTAAGAGGACTTAAGAAAAATTCTTAATTATATAATTTCAAATTTCTTAAGAAAAAGTGAATGAGGGTTACACTTTTAGATGAATTATTTTGGGAATGGATTGCTTCAAGGGAAAGATCTTGGGTGACCAATTATCACCGAGCATGTCTCCGGCAATGCAACATCAACCAGATAACTGCTGCAGCATATGGGCACCTGGCAAATATGAGACAACGTTCCGATACCATTAGTATAGTACTCGAATAGTTCTAGACCACTGTCAATGTGGTACGTCAGGCCCATACTGTGAGTATTGTCAGCGCCGTTTGGAACTCTCATCCTTGTCAGCCACGTCAAGGAATTAGAGAATAATACAAAGGTTTGAACACAAGGGTAGATTCCGGAGAGCTTAGGGTAATATTCCTACGAAAGAAAAGTTGAGGAGAAATTGGACTGACGACAGTGGGACAAAGACAGGAGGGTCAGGGACACACATAATAACGACATAACAAATACTGCGTGGAATAGATAAGGTGGGTCAGAGACAGGATGTTCCTGAGAGGGGCTCACATGAATAAATGGGTCAAATTTGGAAGCTGAAGGATCAGATAGTCACAGGGTTGTAGGAATATTTCTTCAGTAACATAGAGTCGTCAGGAGTGGAATGCCAAGCATTGTGATGTAGTGATGTAGGAACCATACACAGCTTAAGACAAGCGTATGACAAAGCTCAGGAAACAGAGATAGGGGACTAGTAACGGATCAGTGAAGAGGTTGGGGCCAGGAGCTGAGTATCGGACCCCTGCAACCACCAATAGGTGGTACCACACCACAATCACACACACACAACACACACACACCACACCACACACACCACACACACACAACACGACACACACCTACACACACACACACACACACACACACAACGCATACACGCACTTTTAACATACACTCACACAAAATACACAAATACCGACACACACATACTCACACCACACAAACACACACTTACAACACACATACACACCCCACGCACACCACACACACGCGCTGCGCGCACACACACACAACACACCCACACACACCACCACACACCGCACACACACCACCACACACCACTCACACGCACCGCACACACGACACGCACTCACGCACACAACAAACTCACGCACACACACACACACACACACGCACGCACACACACGCACACACACACATACACACACATACAACACACACACACACACACACACACACACACACACACACACACACACACACACAACCAGCAGCCAACATGGTTTCAGGACAGGAAATCCTGTGTCACAAACCTACTGGAGTTCTATGACATGGTGACAGCAGTAAGACAAGAGAGAGAGGGGATGGGTGGATTGCATATTCTTGGACTGCAAAGGCGCTTGACACAGTTCCACACAAGAGATTGGTGCAAAAACTGGAGGACCAAGCAGGGATAACAGGGAAGGCACTACAATGGACCAGGGAATACTTGTCAGGAAGACAGCAGCGAGTCATGGTAGGTGGCGAGGTGTCAGAGTGGGCACCTGTGACCAGCGGGTTCCCACAGGGGTCAGTCCTAGGACCAGTGCTGTTTCTGGTATTTGTGAACGACATGACGGAAGGAATAGACTCTGAGGTGTCCCTGTTTGCAGATGACGTGAAGTTGATGAGAAGAATTCACTCGATCGAAGACCAGGCAGAACTACAAAGGGATCTGGACAGGCTGCAGACCTGGTCCAGCAATTGGCTCCTGGAGTTCAATCCCACCAAGTGCAAAGATTGGGGAAGGGCAAAGAAGACCGCAGACGGAGTACAGTCTAGGGGGCCAGAGACTACAAACCTCACTCAAGGAAAAAGATCTTGGGGTCTCAGAGTGTAACACCAGGCACATCTCCTGAAGCGCACATCAACCAAATAACTGCTGCAGCATATGGGCGCCTGGCAAACCTCAGAACAGCATTCCGACATCTTAATAAGGAATCGTTCAGGACCCTGTACACCGTGTACGTTAGGCCCATATTGGAGTATGCGGCACCAGTTTGGAACCCACACCTAGCCAAGCACGTAAAGAAACTAGAGAAAGTGCAAAGGTTTGCAACAAGACTAGTCCCAGAGCTAAGAGGTATGTCCTACGAGGAGAGGTTAAGGGAAATCAACCTGACGACACTGGAGGACAGGAGAGATAGGGGGGATATGATAACGACATACAAATACTGAGAGGAATTGACAAGGTGGACAAAGACAAGGATGTTCCAGAGATTGGACACAGTAAAAAGGGGACACATTTGGAAGTTGAAGACACACATGAATCACAGGATGTTAGGAAGTATTTCTTCAGTCACAGAGTAGTCAGTAAGTGGATAGTTGGGAAGCGATGTAGTGGAGGCAGGATCCATACATAGCTTTAAGCAGAGGTGAGTACAACTAGGTGAGTACACACACACACACACACACACACACACACAAACGCACACACGCACACACATGCAACACACACACGCACACACACGCACACACACACACACACACACACGCACACACACCCCACACACACACCCCCAAACACACACACACACACACCCCATGAAACACACACACCACGCACACAAACACACCACACACAAACACACACACACACACCCCCACACACATTTTCCACACACCCCGCAACCAACACCCCACACACACACACACACACAAAAAAAAACCAACACACAACACACACACACAAACACACCCCACAAAACACCACAACACACGACCACGCACCCCACACACCACAACACCACAAACACAACCCCCAAACAAACACACACAAAACACCCACCACACACACACACCCACACACACACCCCACACACAAACACCCACACCAAAACCACACACAACATGAAAAAACAAATCTACGGGTTCCCTCTGCTTTGAAGAATCTTTTTGGGTTTTTTTAAAAAGCGTTTGGTGAGGAACATTTTTAAAACCCAAGTGTTAAGGGAGTGCTGAGTTGAAATGTGAGTGAAAACATTTTTAATAACAGTAGAAAGTGATGTTTTTCAAACAGAGGGGGCCTTCTACAGAGGGGGCCTTTTCCCTGAGCGGTCCTTCTAAAAGAGGGGCCCCTCCTAAAAGGGCCCTTTCCCTACAGAGTGGCCCATTCTACAGAGTGGTCCTTTTCACACCTATATCTAATGACCACGACCCCCCCTGACCCCCCCCCAAAACCCCACCCACGCCCCTCCACCCACGCCCCCCCCACCCACGACCCTCCACCCACCCCCCACCCCCGCCCCCCACCCACGCCCTCCACCCACGACCCCCCCCCACGACCCCCCAACCCCCGTCCCCCCCCCCCCGCGACCCCCACCCACCCCCCCCT
Organism: Cherax quadricarinatus; assembly: GCF_026875155.1. Lineage (NCBI taxonomy): Eukaryota > Metazoa > Arthropoda > Malacostraca > Decapoda > Parastacidae > Cherax > Cherax quadricarinatus. The sequence goes on along the minus strand of NC_069497.1, from coordinate 15,140,442 downwards.
CGCCCCCGAACCCCCCGCCTGCCGCGCCCTCGCCCCCGCCCGCGCCCCCCCCCCAAGCCCGCGCCCTCGGGCCCCCCGCGCCTTTCCCTGTCCCTTTTTTGCAGTGCCCCGTCCCGGATCGCCCGATTTTTTTTTTGGGTTTTTTTTTTCAAATTTTTTTTTGAATTTCATTTCTTTTTGGTCCCCCTCGGATCAAATTTTTGGGTTCCCCCCCACTTTTCCCCCCACCCCAAAATTTTTTTTTTAATTTTTTTTCTTGTCCCTCTCCTCGGATCAAATTTTTGGGGTTTCCCCCCCCCTCCCACTTTCCCCCCACCCCCTTTTTTTTTTTCTCGAAAATTTCAAAACTCTATTTCCCTTGGGAAATAAAGTTTTTGACCCCCCCCCCCGTTTGGGGTTTCAAATTTTTTATGATATCCTTTGGTAAAGGGTTTTTTCCCCTCCATCTCCTCGGATCAATTTTTGGGGCCCCCCCCTTTCCGGGGGTAAGCATTAAAAGAACTCCTATGGGGCATGGTACTTTCTCTTATTTCCCGGGTCCCCCCATTTTTTGTGAGTACCCCCCCCTTTGTGTTTATCGGCGGTAAAGTAAACGTACGGGGTAAACCTAAAACATACGGGCCCTGAATCGTCGACTTCCCCCCTGTGTCAGTGACGTAAACGTGATGCCCCCCCGCCCCACAGCTGAATCTTGTCGTTTTTCCCCTACACTTTTCTTTATACACATAGGGAAAACATTTTCACTTTTAACCCAGGTTAACCCAAATAAATTTCACTTTTCAGGATAACATAAACACAATATTTTCATTATTTATTTATTATAAAACCTTTACATTTCATATACTTTCTGGTAAAAAAAAGGGGGGAAAATTCACTCCTTATTCCCCAACGTTTAGAGGGTTTGGAATTTTCATTTTTCCCCATAAGCCAAGGTTTTATTAGTATTAAAAATTATCCCTTTTTACATCTAAGGCTGAAACCCCTTCTTGTTAATTCTTACGGTACATTTTTCAGCTTTTACGTTAGTTATAGACTTCCCACGTGAAAAATTTCCCCTATCTACATTTTTTAAAAAAACATTCTTTACCCTTGCTTTGATTTAAAAATTGGCAAAAAATTGTAAAAGGATCCCTTTGGTTTCGCTGACAGTATTTGATCTTCCGCAATCTTTACGTTTACTTTTTAAAAGCTTTCAGTGTTTATCAACTCACTAATATGTTTATCACACATTTAAGTTTTAAATTTAACCCCCCCAAGCTCACCTTTTCTACAAATTTTTCATAAAAGGGATGATCACGACGGGAAATTTTGAAAAACCCATAATCCTAACAAAAAATTCACTTTTTAACTGGGTGTACAAATCTTACTTTTTTAAAGCTAAAAAAAAATCGATTTTTATCGGTTTTAAAAGGAAGTCTTACATATCACCATAATGCTTTTTTTAAAACTTTATCCCAAAAAAAATGATACAATTTCTTTTTAGCAATCTCAAGAATTTGAAAACCGAGTTTTAAAGGGGTTGTTTAATTTAATTTCTTTTTAAATTGAATTTTACAAACCCAATCTTCTGATTAAAATGTTTTGAAAATTTTTTAAAAAAGGAAAATTTTTTAAACCTGCTCTATCAAATGCTTCCATTTTGATATAAACTTAAAAATTCAAGCAAAAACTTTTTTTAATTTTCCCAAAAAAATGTTTTTCCCCCATAAAAGGGGCGTTATTATTTAAATTTTTTAAAAGCTTTTGACTTAAATAGGCCCCATCGTTTGGTGTTCTTTTTGTGAAATTTTTGTTGTTAGGGAAAGGGTTTTTAAAAATTTTTTTTGACTGAGAAATTTTTCAAAATAAGGTATAAACCCTTTTTCCACCTCAACCCCCAAGTTCCAGAAATAACTGAAAAACAAATCTAGCTGAAAAAAAAATTTTTTGAGGGAAAAATAAACGGGCCCCTAATTTCGAATTAGTTTTGGGGGGATCTTTCTTGCTTATTTTTCAATATAGTTTCCCTTTTTTAAGGAAGGTAGCACACCTTCTGATATATTTTGTTTTGAAAATATAAAAGGGAAAAAGTTCATCATAGTTTAACAAACTGGGGGAACAGGGGGTTTTGGTATCACTTCTATCCAATACCCCTTTTTGTCTCATCTTATCCTCCTGTCAATGGATTACATGATACCCCTTTTTCTATACTTTTTTTTTGTCCATTCCCCCACAAAACTTTTAAAATGAAATGATTAACACCCATATCCCCCTTATAACTCTTCTTACCCCATATTTTTCCTTTGCGATCAAATATAATATAACAATAGGCAATAGCTTTTTTTGACGAGACCCCCTTTTTTCCTGCCGGGAAAAGGGGTTTTTCTAATGCACATTCGAAACAAAATACACCGATAATTCCCCGGGAAATTGTGTAGACAAAAATTTTTTAAAGTGTCCCTGTGTTCCTTCCTGGGGGAAATACGAAATCTGATTGTTTTTTACTTCCTTCTTCGTAAATTATTAACTTTTTCCTGTGTATTCAATTCTCAAAAATATGACAGCGTTTCTTTTCCCCTTTTTCGGGAATTATCTTTTCAAACAAAACCCGTCAAAATCTTTGTTTTAAACCCAAATGACTTTTTTCATTAAGAAAAAAACCCCCAAAAAAATTTAAAATATTTTTCCCTTATATTTCTTATTCCCCTTACGACACACAGCCATAAAGGGTCCCACCTTGACCTTTCTTTTTTTTGAAAACATATAATGACATTTTTTTTTCCCTTTTCCCCTTAATTTTACCTAACTTATCCCGTTTTATGGGAAATCATCTAAGAAGTTTTTCCCATGTTTAAAGACATCTTTCCCTTTAGTATTAACTGTTTGGGGATATGTTTCCTTTGACATGTTCTTTTTAGGGACTTTGATAGTCAAAAAAACACGCAGTACACACATCCCTTCATTAATCTCTGGTTTCCCCCCCAAAAATTAGGCTCCCTCGCTTTTCCCTTGGGATATGCCACATTGATCCTACTTGTACTCTGAATTCTATTTTAACTTTTTCGATATGAAAGATTCGATTTGATCTAGATCCCCCGGGCCTTCCTGATTTCCCAAACTCTGTCCCCCGTATCTTTCTAATATTTTTCCCCCCCATCGATAAAAATTACTTCAGAGTTTTCCCTTTTCCCATTTTACTAACTAAAAAACGCAAAAATTTTTCAAAAAATTGCCATTTTGACATCACCCGATTTTTTTTTAACTTAATGTCCCTTATAACTATAATCGGGGGGATTTTGAGCACTTTGCTAGGGTGATCTATCATACAATCTCGTATCGTTTCTTAAAAAAAACCCTATAAGCATGAAAATTACATTTTTAAAAACTCCCTGTTGTAAGTTAAAGGGAACACATATTTCCTAAATGAAATGTCTCCCTCTAAATTTGGATGTATGTAAAAATTTTCCCTGGCCCTTCATCTTCCCCCCTCCACTTTTTTTGTGCGTTTTTTTCTGTCAGACCCCGTCATGTGGGGTTTTATTGCTCTCCATCATTTTTCCTTTAAATGGGGATAGAAGAAATCCACACCCCCTGCCGCAAAACCCGCTTTGTGAGGTCCCAAAACACTAGCAGATCTACCTCCCACTTCATCTTCATTCCCCCCCACACCTCCATGCTGGGGCGACATTACTCTCATTTGATTAAAAACCCTTTACCGGGTGTTTTTTCCCTGCAGGGGAAAAAAAAAGTAACCCCCAATTCATCCCCCAAAAATATTTTTAATTTTTAAATTTTTTCAATGATAGAACAAAATCTTTCACCCTTCCATTTTTTTCTAAAACGAATTATGATTTTAATGAAGGGAAAACAAAAAAAATTTCTTTCTGAGGGGATTTAATCATTTTTACGTTAATTTTTTTCACAACAAAAGAAAAAAAGACCCACAATTGGTTTAAATACCTTTTTTCAAACACCCTTTCTTCCAAAATTACATCTTTTGCTTCCCACTCTTTTTTAAATTCTAAAAACCCTCTCTTTTGCAAAGTACACCGCCTTTCTTGATTTCCAACGATCGTCGCCTTCAAATCGCCAACCCCTCCCTCTTCACTAATGTTTCCCTTTTTTTCCCGCGTATATTCTTTCTTATCCTTTTTTAAAGAATTTCACTTTTTTAACCCCACAAACCCATAAAAATTTCATCTATGCTCCAACAAAAAAAATTTTTACCCCAAAACCCTTTTTTTCCTCGTTATATCATTAAATTGTTAAATAATATCTTTTTCCCCATTTATCAAATTTTCAAAAATTTACAATTATCTTTTTTCCCATGATGTGGGGGTTCACCGTTAAAGATGAGGTCAGCCGGGTTGACGGAGGGAAACACAATCCTCGCTTGAGAGACCCCCTTAAACCTTAAGGGGTCCCCCCAAAGAAATTGAGTTTGTTTTTTTTCCCCCCTTTCCCCCCTCCGACGACCCCCATAAAATAGGGTTTTCCCCCACCCCAAGGTAAAAAAATCACATATCTCCCTTCCCGAACACCTGCGTCCCCTCGGGTCAGACAGACGCCAGGGAAATGCGGTTCGCACCCAAAGGGTTTGAAAATCAACGGCCTTTACGATCTTTTTTCCGAACACCCTTTGTTAATGGGTACCCAAAGTAAAAATTTTTTGGGTGAGGTAGTCCCGCTCCGCAACAGGGGGTTTAAATCCCTTTAAAAAAACTTAGCGGGTTAAAATATCTTAAAAACCCTTTTTAACACTTAAAGTGAAACAAGTCACCTCTCTATGGTAAACATAATCTCTTCGACAGTACAATAAACCCTTGAAACATAAAAATCTGTGACGTTGATTTTTTTTCCGTTATCCATAAAGGTTTTATCTTTCCCGGTTTTAATTCGAATAGTGGCAAATCTTTTTTCACACCCAAAATTATTAAAATTTATACCATGGGGAAATTTCATAAAACTTTTATCTGTGGTGACATCAATCCCTTAGAAAACAAGATTCAGAGATATCTCATAAATTAACATTAAGTAAAGATATTATCGCCCAAAACAAAATTTTCATTGCATCACCTGGGGAAAATAAAATTTTAAATTATTGTTGATCTTTTTTTAAAAGCTGGTAAAGTGAAATTTTTTCTCGAATTTTTTTACTAAAGGAAAGACCCATAAATAAGCATTATTCTGATTATTCAAAATAAAATTTCCGGAGGACGATTTTAGGCCTACCATGGTTTTAAACCCCACGCATTTTGCTTTATTTAAAATAAAGGGTTTTTGGGAAAGTAGAGTTTTGGGGCGACAAGTTTTCGGAAAAAATAAAAAATTTTTGTAAATTATATAAATCTGCTAAAATCGATCCCCCTTTTGGGTTTATTTATTCTTTAGCCCTTTAAATTTAAAATACCCCAGAAGCATTAAAATTTTTGCAAACCCAATGTTTAAATCAGGATTCCTACGAAATTTTTTATCCCAAGGACAAAACAAAAAAAAAATTAAAAAAGGTTTATGAGACCTGGTTCTGTGGGATCATTGTTGGTGTAAACGGGTTTTTTATAACCGTGAAAAAAGATTGATCCGCCCCAAAACCTTGAAAAAAGGGTTAGAAATTTCTTAAATTCAGAAAAATCATATACTTTTAAAGTTCTTAAACCAAGAAGTTTTTCCCCGTAGGAAAATAATTTTCCCCAAACCCCCCGAGTAATATTAACCTGCGATTTGGGTGATATGTCCCAAATTTTCCAGATATAATGATGGAAAATAAATACTTTTTCGTGTGATCCCATTTTTTTTTATGATATTTACAAGCATTCTCATGAAAAAGAAAAACGGAACCCAGCAAATTTACAGCATTACAAAAATATTGGAGAAAAGAAAAAAAACGAAAAAATTTCAACGAGATTATTTAAAAGATAAAGGCAGGGAGTTTCTAAATAAACGGTACGAATTATCTCCAGAGTTTAAACTTTTAAAGTTATTTTATGTATTTTTCGAATGAAAAAAAAGCTTCCATTGCGAGAGAGGCCTTTCAAAAGTTTGAAAATAAATTAAATTTCAAAATATATGACAAAATGCCAATACATTTTTAAATTTTTCAAAAGTGTTAAATGAATTGGTAAAATGGTTAATTCAAACCCCCCCCCCGGGGTTTGGGTAAAACCCCAAATTTCAAGTCCCCTTGGGTTTTACGACTTTTTAAAGATATAAGGGGAAACAGTTTCGCATAAATTTAAAAAAAATGGAAGATCCAATAAGAAAAGAATCGTAAGAAATTTGGTGTTGGAGACACAACAAGGGGTGACTCTTGAAAAATCATCCGCGTTTTAAAAAAGGGGTTTCACCAAAAATACAGAGGGGAAAAATTAAAATATATAGAATTAAAAATTCCAAAACCCAAACAACATATCATTTGAAAAAATTTGAAAGGTGAAAAGTTAAAGGAAAATTTTATTTGGGGAAAAAATTACCCCAGGGCATCCATCCCCGAATTTTATCCACAAGTATTGAAAAAAAAAAAAAAATTTGGGGAAATTACGCATTATTTTTGGGATCTTATAAAGGGGTTTTGGGTTCCCCTTTTAATTCGTGGACAAAGGGAGATTTGTTGAAAAGGGACAATGGAAAAAATTTATTATTAGAAAAATTTAAAGAATTAATTTTCTTACTTAAATCCCCCCACGCAATCAACGAAAAGCTTTTTACAACGTTTAAGAAAAACCAAAAAAGTTTTATCCCGGGATTTTTAAGAATTTGATCAAGGGAAAAAAAAACCATTAGACCTAAAAATTTAAAAAGTACAAAAACGAGATTAGATCATTAAATTGTAAGAAAATTTGGTTTTTAGCGTAAAAAGAAATATTTGCTATTATTATTTCAAGATTTTAAAAATATGAAAGAATTTAAACTTTTTACCAAAATTCACTTATGGGAAAAGCAAACCCCTCGAGTTAGTAAAAAATTTTGGGGGGTGAAAGAGAATTTAGGAGGAGGTGGATGCTTTTAAGCACGGGGTTTTAAAACCCAAAATTAACTCAGTTCCCCCCAGGGAAATTTTAAAAAACCCCCTGCTCTACCTCCCGGGGAAAACCCCCCAGAAAAACCCCCGATTTGTAAGGGTTCATGCACATAAGGGGGATTTCGAGGGAAAAATAGAATTTTGAAATCAAAAGTTAGATTATTGGGAAAGAAATCCTTTGGTGAGTTGGGATGAGAATGGGGGACCTTCTTACCCCCTTTTCTGGACTTAAAATTATTGAAAAATTAAATGTTTTATCAGAAAATTAAAAGTGAAAAACAGCGAGAAGAACGATTCGAAATTTTTAACAGAAATAAAGCAAATTTTTTAAAATATATCAGGAAAAACAATTTTTGGATTTTGTGAGGAAAACAAAAGTGAGAAACCAAAAAAATTTCATTTAAAAGGGGGGGGTGTAAGGGGAGAGGGGTCATCTGGATAAAAATTTTTTGGTGAGTTAAAAAAACTTTGTGATTGATAGGGTTTTTTCTTTAGTGTGGGGTTTAAAATGGGGGAGATGGGTGAAATTTTTCTTAAAGTCCCGTTGTGATTCCAGTCTTTATTTATTTCCCGCCAAAACACCTTAGCTTTTATTAAAAAAAATTTTATGATCCCATTTTATTGATAAAAAAATTGAATTTTTGAGGTTGCTCTGAAAAAAATAATTTAAACCCCAAGACGCTTTTATACCCAAAAGAATTTTAAAATTTTATTAAATATGAGAAATCTACATTTAAAAAAATATATCCCTAAAAATTTATAAGAAACAAAATTATTGGAGGTGATATGACAAGGAAATTTTAGACCCAATTAAAAGAGGTTATTAAAGTAAATCGCTAAATAAGTTAAAAAATACAACGGGAAATTTTATCCCCAAAACTCAATTGTTTTTCACATATATCCAGGAATAAAAAAGAGTGGTTAAATTTTCTTGAAAAAAAAACTTATATGCTTTTTGAATTTTTTACCAGTGTATGTGTGGGTTGGGGAAATTTGGGTAAAAAAGGAAGCGTTTTGTTAGGGGGGTTTTAGGTAATGAAAAATTTTTTATGTCTTTACCCCAAAAAAAAAAGTTTTTTTTTTAACGAGTCTGGTTGAAAGGGGTAAACCCTCCCGATCCCCCCGAATTTAATATTAATTAAATGTTAAAAAATAGTGATTTGATTTTATCCCATTTAATTTTTTTGGGGGTCAGTTGGTATCTCTTTTGGGGTAGTTGATATTAATACATTAAAAATCTAATTTTGGGCCCCCCAATGTACAAAACCCCTTAATATAAAATAATTGACAAAATGGTATTAAAACTCGTGATCAGAAAGGAAGGTTAATTCAATTAAAAGACAATTTTTCTACTGTAGTTTACACATTTAAGCCTAAAAAAACGAGAGTGAAAGATCAAGTTTAATTTTAAATTGAACGAAACCGTCAAGATGAAACCCGGTTTTTTTCCCCTCCTTTAGGGGGAATCATTCCCGAAAACCTTTTTTGATACTTTTTAGGGGGAAAGGGGGGGGTTTTGTTTATAAAATTTATAAAGCTAAAGGGGGGGGCGGGGATTAATTTTCTTTTCCCCGGTGGGGGTGGGCCAAAAAGCAAAAACCAAATTTATTTTTTTAAAACCTTGCTCCGGGAGTATTTCAATAAAGGACAAAATGTGTTTAACGATGTTAAAAAATGGTATTGCATTTTAAAAATTTTCGCGAAATAAGGTGTAGAAACAATGAAAGGTGGGCGGACAGAAGTTAAAAATCCGGGGGAAATAGAAAGATTTTGGGTTTTAAACGGGTTTAAATTTAAAAATAAAAAAAAGTGGAATATTTAATTAATTTTTTGTTTTTTTTTTAACTGTCATATTGTTTAAAAAATGTCGGCTGGTGCCTATACGTTACACCAGGGGGGGCAAAGCCCCCCCCCCCAGTTTTTTTTCATTCCATAAACTGATTGGGGTTCCCAAAATTACCCGGGAAAAAACGCCATTATTGAATCCCCAATAGCAGCTTGGGCGCACCTGTGAAATTTTACCAGTTTAAAACAAGGATCAATAAATTTTCCCCGAATTTTGGGAAACAAAGTTTTTGAAGGTCATTTTTTAGATTTTAAAGAGTCTGGGCCCTTTGGGAAAAGAACATAAATATAAAAAAGGAGGATGGGAGTGCACTGGGAGACGGAAAATAAGGTCAAAATTTTTTGAACTCTTAAGTCAGACAATATTTAAATTGTGTGTTTTTTATCTCAATAACAACTTTTAGAATCGAATCCATTTTTTTCATATTTGGGGTTTTATTAAAAATGCTTTTAAACTTTTCCCCCTCAAAATTAGATACAAGGGGAAAAATAGCAAATTTTTTCGTAATAAAGACACAGCAATATACATTACAACAGCTGATTTTTGATGATATTAAGAAAAACGAAGGAAAATTAACGAATTTAGTGAAAAACTTGTTTCCCTTTTTATTCTGGATGTGGGGTAGTTTTCACGAATATATCCTGGGTAGTGTCCCAAAGTCGACTGGGGACTTGAATTTCATTCCCCCCGCCCTGGGGAAATTTTTGACTCCCTTAAACGGAAAAAAAAAATTTAAATATAAATTAAATTTTTTTAAATTAGAATCATAAAGGGTTTTTTCCGTTTACGAATGCATTTTAAATTTCATTGAATTCAAGCTGGGGTAACCCGCAGGGGTGTGAATATCTGTTCAAGAAGGGCATTTTTTAAACATAATTCTGGGGATTTAAAACAAACCCCAATTTTAGGCAGATAATCCTTGTGGGCAAGTCATACCCGATAAGTTTTTTATTATAATAGTTGATATGAAAAACTTTTGTTTGGGGGATAAATTTTTTAAACCCTTATATTTTTCAACATGAAGATTTGAATCATTTCGGGGGTTTCAAATTTAAAAAAAAATGTTTTAATATTGATGTAAGTTTCCTACCCAAAGCGAGAGGTTTTATTACGCCCAAAACCCTTTAAATCTCCCGGGGTTTTTGGGGACGGTCAAACTGATTACATAAAGGTTTTCTCCCCAAAGGGAAACAAAATTTTGGTTTTTTTTTAACCCGAGAAAGGGGAAAAGGTTTAAGAAAACTAATCTGTGAGAAAATGGTAATTTGGGGAAAAAGATATGACATTTGGGGAAACGGGAAAAATGAGAATGAATTTTTTTCTGATGTTTTGGTTTAAACTAATGCGATTTTAAAAATAAAGAAAATAGAAAAAGTGATAGGTCTAACGAGTATAGATCATGAAATTTTGAAAGATAAATTTGCCTTTTAAACATCATAGGGGGATACGCCCGTATTTGGGATGTTTTGCCGCAAATAATTAAAAGAAGTTATTATGAGGATAAAAAGATAAGCCGGTAATTTTTATTTATTAAAAAATTTTAACGATCCAAAAATGAAAAAAAATTTTGGTTTATTGGATTACTTATTTGTGAACAAACACTATTATTAAAATTTTAATTTGTTTTCCGGGGGGATTTTAAAAAAATTATACAAAATATATATGAGAAAATTTTATACAAGAGAAAATTTTAAGTAAGGGGATTTAAAAAAGGGGGTTCAACAGAAAAAATTTATTGGGGTGCGTCTTTTATGCTATATATTTTGTGTATAAGTTAACAAAATTTTAGGGGTAAAAAAAATTTTTTAAAACCCTATTTGTTTAAAATTTTGGTAGAAAAAATTAAAGAATGGGCCAATTTAAAATTGAAATATGCATATGAGCATTTCAAAATACCCCCTTTTTCAAGTGTATTTGCTAATAAATTTAACCCGGAATTATAAAAACTGTGTAAAATATTGGAATTTTTCGTACGGGGGGGGAGAGGGTTTAGAGGCGGGGGGAAAAGGTTGGGGTCGGGGGGAAAGGTAAACGGGTGCTATAAATGCCCCTGCTGGGCACTCTTTTTAAACTACTGTCATTTAAAATAGGGGCAAGGATGAATCTAAATTTATACTTTTCCCCCGGGGTGTCTGCGAGGAGGAGAGAAGACTGCATCCCTGTGTATGTCGGGGAAAAATCCGCTGCGGGAAATGGTAATGAATAATTTTAAAAAAAAAACTTTTTTTTCACATAAAAGATTTTTTGAAGTGTAATGTATTAAACCCAAAAAAACTTTTTTTAAGCATTTAAAAAAAATACGCCCTTTTTTTCCTTTTTCTAATCGAGAAATTTTTTTGCTTTGCCAATGCGAATATTAAAGCGGTTGTTGGAAACTTATTCGCGCAAATCAAATCCCACAGGGGAAAAAGATTTTTTGAAATTATGGATTTTTTAGGAGCCCAGATCCCCCCAGTCCCCCAAACCCCTCCATATGGTGATGCAAACCCGCCCCCCCTGCCCATGGGGTTGATGTTAATGATTTTATCCAGGATTTGGGAACTCCTACCCACGCCCAGATCGGGACCTTTTCCCAGTTCATATGAGTGGAGAATGTGTTAGTTGTTTTTTTATTGCGATTTTAAAAGCGTTTTGGCGAGAAAGGAATATTTCATGACAAAATTTCCCCAAACCCACTTCTTTTATGGATGAGGATTTCCCCCCTAAATTATTTCCCTCAGCTTCCCCCCCTAAATTATCCACCAGCTTCCCGGGTGAGGATTCCCCCCTAAATTATCCCCAGCTTCCCCCCCCGAAGTTTATTTATAAAAAGAAAGAGGAAGAAAAAAAGGGCGAAACCCCGAACAAAAATGCACGGGAAAATTTTACAAGGAAAAAAAAATTACTTACGTTGATTTTTCAATGAATTTAGCTTTTTTTAAGAAAAAGTATTTGTTTTTTATTTTCCAGAAATGTAATGGCTTTTATAAAAAATAATGAAAAAAAAAAATTGTGTTTTAGTGTTATCCTGAAAAAGTGTCTTTTGAGGGTGAAATTTTTTCCCCATGATGGGAAAGGGATATGTCCCCTTATTAACTTTAAAGAACTAAAAGGGGCGGGCAAGTTTTAAACCCGTGTGCGCGTGACTCACTACTATTCCCCCTTTTTAACTTTAAAAGAAAAATAAAAGGGTCGGGCAAGATTCAACCCGGGTGCTGGGTTTAACAGTGACGTCCTGACATAGGGTCGACACCCTTCTTAGTTCATTTACTTGTTTAGACCTGTAGTAAGCATCTTTCCCCCAGAGGGGGGGTTCCCAAAAAATTTTATCCCGGGGAAATTTGGGGAATTTCGAAAACCCCCTAGGGGATCCAAAAAAAAAATTTTATCCAAAGGGGATGGAGATTTGATTTTTGAGAAATTTTGGGATGGGGTTTAAAGTGAGAGGGGGAACCTCAAAAAAATTTGGATCCGAGGAGAGGAGGGGCACAAAAAAAAAATAAATTCAAAAAAAAATTTGAAAAAAAAAAACCCGGAAAAAAAAAATTTGAGGCGCGGGCGATTTCCCGGGGGGCGCCGCAGAAGGGGGCCGCAGAAGGGCGGGGGGGCCGGGGGGGGCGTGAAGGGGGGCGGGCGGGCGCCCCGGGCGGGGTACCCGAAGGGCGAGGGCGGGGGCGTGGCGCGGAACGGTGGTCGCGAAGGGGGGTCGCGAAGGGGGGTCGTGGGCGGGGGTAATGGTTGGGGGGGTCAAGGGTGAGGTAGTCTCGAGGGCGAGGTCAAGGTCAAACCGGAAGTAACACCTAGGTGTGAAAAGGTGACCCTCCAGCCGCTGGTCCTAGACCGGATACACCGCTCAGAGGAAGGCCCTAGACCGGATACACCGCCCAGTGGAAGGCCCTAAACCGGATACAGCGCCCAGAGGAAGGCCCTAAACCGGATACAGCCCCCGAAGAAAAGTTGACTACTTATATATATATATATATATATATATATATATATATAATATATATATATATATATATATATAATATATATATATATATATAATATATGTCGTGCCGAATATGTAAAACTGGTCAGTTAGCAAGAACTCATTTAAAATTAAGTTCTTTCTGAAATTTTCTCTTATACGTTTAAAGATATATTTTTTTCATTGAGGTTAATGTAAAATTTTTTAATTTTGCACCAAAAGAATCTTAGAAAACTTACCTAACCTTATTATAACAAGCGTAATTTGTTTTAGCCTAACCCAACTAAATATATTTTAGATTTGTTTACAATAATTTAATACTAAACAAACACAGTGAAATATATTTTTTTCGTTACGTTCAGAATGATTTCGGCGAAATTATTGCATACACAAATTTTCGTTTGCCCTATATGGCAAGATGAGCGTTGCTATTTAAGCCAAGATCACAAAATCGGCCTATGTGGCACGACATATATATATATAAAATATATATATATATAATATATATTATATATATATATATATATATATATATATATATATATATATATATATATATATATATATATATAAATATATTATATATATATATATATAATATATATATATTATATAAATATATAATGTCATTTAACATTCACTTGTACTTGAACTTTTCCCTTTTATAGATTTGCACATATATATATATATTAAATATATATATATATATAATATATATATATATATATAAATATATAAAATTATATATAATATATATATATTTTATAATTATTTATAATAAAATATATAATATATTTATATAAATATATATATATATATATATAAATATTATATATATATATATATAAATATAAAATATATATATATATATATATATATTTTATATATATATTATTAATATATATTATATATATATATATATATATATTATTAAATATATATTTTATTAATATATATATATATTATTTTATATAATATATATATATAATATAAATATATATATATAAAATATATATATATATATATATATATATATATATAATAAATATATAATATATATTAATAGTTTAATAAACAGAAAGGTAGACGGTAGGCTCGAACCTTGGTCCCGAGAGTAATAGGTACAACAGTGTTGTACCTGTTAATCTCAAGACAACGGTCGGAGCCTCCCGTTCACCTTTCTGTTTATTCTTCGACTAAATTGAGTTTTTATTAATAGATCGCTAAATTAGGTAACCAGTTAAAAATAAAGAAACGGTGGCAACAGTAGGTGGGTGTAACATGAGTTGAAGCAATATAATGCTTCAGGCAAGACAGTGATGGAGTGAGTGATGATGAGAGTGTTTCTTCTTTTTTTGGGGGGGTCACCCTGCCTTGGTAGGACATGGTCCATTTGTTAATTAAAAATATAAAAATTATAAAAGTATAACTCAGAAGGGTAGAATCAGTGACCTTTTAAACACACTTAGGGGTGTATAACAGGTATGAAACCTGGCAGGCAGTGTGTAACTGCAAGACTACACTTCCTAAATGTTCACAATAATATGAGGAATAAATCAATATAACATGAATCAATGTGAGGTCATTCCCATTTGTATCATTTTAATATTTTTGCATTGTGACTGTAGAATCTATAATATGTAATACTTAATTTCAGTAAGAAAAAAATCACATCTTGATCCAAGCCATTCAAAGAATATTCCATTTTTAATTCATAGACCTAATTCTTCTCCTATTCCTCAAATCTTCAATAATGCAAAGTATCATCAACTTCTCCATTAAAGATCAAAAAACACAAACTTGGGAAAAAATTGAAAAAGACTGACACCTCAGGAAAGAAAACAACAGTAGTGCAAGAATAAAACATTTCCGAACATTTCGTAACAGTTTACGTTCATTAAGAAACACAGGCCAGCAAGAGGCATAAGAAAAGCTTTCAGTTCGTTGCAAGTATTTCCCATACAACAAATATCACATCTGTAAACTTTTTAAACATTTAAATAATGTCTCACATTATCAAGGACCTGGAAAAAATAATAGAACAGTGGAAGGCTTATACGACACTACACCCAACACAGTCACGCAAAGCTTAAATTCCTCACAAATTGTGAGGAATTTATATATAAATATATATTATATATATATATATATATAAAATATATATATATATAAAAATATATATAAAATTTTATATATATATAAAATATATATATATATATATATATATAACACACTGCACTAGCGATGGCTAGTGCAGTGTTATTGTTATTCATCATACCCACTCGTTTTCGTGGTCACAATAATATTAAAATACTGACTCGTTGAACTAGTACACCAAACAGGGAGTAGGAAACTGAAATTAGCCTAAGAGTCATCCACAACCAATTATGTGTCCTTGGGTAGGGGAGTACAAACATCCAGTTCCGCGGATTGCCTACTCTTAAGGGATCGCATTGGTCCATGGAATTAAGGCGTCATGCGTTTTCCGCTCACAATGAGGCAGGCCAAAAGACAGCATTGGTTTCGAAGGTCCTTGGTTGTGATGTGGTTGTTATTGATATTATTTTATTTCCTTTTATTTTTTATATTTTGATATAATTATATATATATATTATTGTTATTTTTATTTTTTTTATATATATATATATTACAATATCTATCTATATTCAACATATATATTATGTCTCATAAACACGCTAAGATAACAGGATATCTTGCTACTCCTACTTACACTTTGGTACACTCACAGACACGCACATGCATATATTTATACATACTTCAGGTTTTTCTCCTTTTTCTAAATAGCTCTTGTTCTTTTTTTAATTTACTTCTATTGTCCTTGGAGAATTGGAAAAGAATCTTTCCTCCGTAAGCCATGTGTGTCGTATTGAGGGACTAAAATGCTGGGGAGAATGGGCTGGTATACCCCTCTCATGTAATACAAAATTACTAAAAAAAGAGAAGAACGAAAAATTTTATAAAACTGGGTTGCTTAAATGTGCCGTGGATGTTAGTGCGGATGACAAGAAACAGATTGGGATTGCTGATGTTATGAATAAAAAGAAAGTTGGATGTCCTGGCCCCTAAAGCGAATCATAGCTGAAGGGGGGTTAGGAGAGTTTCAGTGCTGGGGGGAAGGAAATAAATGGGATTAATCTGGGTATCTGCAGTGAGTTAGAGCATAGGAAGGGGTAGCAGTAATGTTAATGATAGTTATTGGAAGGGAGAAAAGAGAATATGAATGTGTAAATTGTCAAGAAAATTATGTGGATAAAGTAAAGGTTGGATGCGAGAAAGTGGGGTCATAATAAGGTTATGCACCTGGAAGGAAGGAGGGATGCAGAGGAGGAGAGAGATTTTGGGAGATGTTAAGTGAATGTATAGGGAGCATTGAACCAAGTGAGAGAGTAATTGTGGTAGGGGACTTGGAATGCTAAAAGTAGGAGAAAAAACTTTTAGAGAGGGCTGTGGTAGGTAAGTTTGGCGGTGGCCAGGTGTAAATGATAATGGGGCCCTTTGATTGAACTTTGTATAGAAAGGGGTTTAGTTATTGGTATACATATTTTAAGAAAAAAGAGGATAACATAAAGTATATCACGGATATGATGTAGGGCGAAAATGACAGTAGTTTGTTGGATTATGTATTGGGTAGATAAAAGACCTGTTGAGTAGAACTTCAGGACTGTACATGTTTATAGAGGGGCCACAGATATATCAGTCACTTTTAGTTGTAGCTACACTGAGAGTAAAAAGGTAGATGGGATACAAGGAGAATAGATAGAATCAGGGAGAGAGAGGTGAGGTTTATAAAACTAAAAGAGGAGGCAGTTAGGGTAAGATATAAAAACAGCTATTGGAGGATAGATTGGGCTATGAGAGCATAAGGGCAATGGGGTTCGAAGAGGTATGGGGTAGGTTTAAAAAAATGTAGTGTTTAGACCGTTGCTAAGCAGAAGTTTTGTGGTTACAGGAAAGTGGGTGCAGGAGGGAAGAGGAAGCGATTGGTGGGAATGATTGATGTAAAGAGAGTAGTATAAGGGAGGAAAGAGTTAGGGCATATGAGAAAGTTTTTTACAAAGTTGAAGTTTATGCAAGGGAGGGAAAGGAGTATATGATGAGAAAAAGTAGAGAAGTTAAAGGAGAGTGGTGAAAGCAATGTAAAAAGAAGAGCAATGAAGAGAGTGGGTTGAGATGTTATCAACAAATTTTGTTGAAAAATAAGAAAAAGTTTTGGAGTGAGATTAACAAGGTTAAGAAAAGCCTAGTGAAACAAATGGATTTGTCAGTTAAAAATAGGGAGAGGAGGGAGTTATTAAATGGAGAAGGTTAGAGGTATTGGGAAGATGGGATAGGAAATATTTTGAGGAATTGTTTTAATTTGGTGATGAAGATGGAAGCTGTTGATTTCGTGTATAGGGCAAGGAGAGGAATAACATCTTGTAGGAGTGAGGAAGAGGCCAGTTGTGTGTGTGGGGGAAGATTCGTTTTGGGGAGGAGGTAGGTAAAATGAAAGGGGGTAAGGCAGCCGGGATTGATTGGGATAAAGATAGAAATGTTAAAGCAGGGTGGGGATATAGGTTTGGAGTGGTTGGTGCAATTATTTAATAAATGTCATGGAAGAGGGTTACGGTAACTAGGGGGATTGGCCAGATGGCATGCATAGCTTCCTTTGTATAAAGGCAAAGGGGATAAAAAGAGAGTGCAAAAAATTATGGGGGGATTTTTTTGTTAAAGTCTGTTTGAGTGTACCTGGTAAAAGTAGTATGGTAGAGTTTAAATTGAAAGAAATTAAGAGTAAGACGGAGAATAGGATAGCAGATTGAACAAAGAGGTTTAGGAAAGGTAGGGAGGTGTGTGGCAGGTGTTTTACAGTGAAACATATAAGTGAACAAGTATTTGGGATAGGTAAAGACGGGTGGTTTGTCGGACATTTATGGATTTGGAGAAAAAGGGTATTATGACAGGGTGGATTAGGGGGGCAATGTGGCAGATGTTGCAAGTGTATGGTGTAGGAGGTAGGTTACTGAAAAGCAGTGAAGAGTTTTTCGAGGTATAGTGGAAGGCTCAAGTTAGAGTATGTAGGAAAGAGGGAAAATTTTTTCTCAGTTCAAAAGTAGGCCTTAGACAAGGATGTGTGATGTCACCGTGGTTGTTTAATATATTATAGATGGGGTTGTATAAGGAGAAAGTAAATGCGAGGGTCTTGGCAAGAGGCGTCCGTGGAGGGTATAAAAGGTGATTTTTTTAAAAAAGAATAACCACACCCAAAAGTGGGGAGTTGGCAACAGCGCTCTTTCGCTGATGAACACTGTGCTCTTGGGAGATTCTGAAGAGGAGTTGCAGAGATTGGTGGATGAATTTGGTTAGGGTTGCCAAAAGAAGGAAATTAAAGGTGAATACAGGAAAGAGGTAAGGTTATGAGGATAACAAAAAAGATTAGGTGATGAAAGATTGAATATCAGATTGGAGGGAGAGTAGTATGGAAGGAGGTGAAACGTATTCAGATATTTGGGAGGTGGGGGGGATACGTGTCAGGCGGATGGGTCTATGAAAGATGAGGTGAATCATAAGAATTGTTGAGGGAAAAAGAGTGAGTGGTGCACCTTAGGAGTCTGTGGAGGACAAAGGAACTTTGTCCTTGGAGGCAAAGGAGGGGAATGTATGAGAGTATAGGTTTTACACGCTCTTATATGGTGTGAAGGGGGGGTGATGAATGTTGCAGCGAGGTCGGGAAGGCTGGAGGAGTGGAGATGTCATGTCTGAGGGCCAATTGTGTGGTGTGAGAATATCAATGCAGGAGAAAATTCGTAGTTTTGGAAGTTAGGATGGAGGTGCGGGAGTTACCAAAACTGTTGTCCAGAGGGATGAGAAAGGGTTGTTGAGGTGGTTCGGGACATGTAGAGAGAATGGAGCGAAACAGAATGACTTCAAGAGTGTATCAGTCTGTATGGAAGGAAGGCGGGGTGGGGGTCGGGCCTAGGAAGGGTTGGAGGGTAGGGGGTTGGTAAAGGAGGTTTTGTGTGTGCGAGGGGGCTTGGACTTTCCAGCAGGCTTGCGTGAAGCGTGTTTGATAGGAGTGAATGGAGATAAATGGTTTTTAATTACTTGGACGTGCTGTTGGAGTGTGACAAGTTATCATTTATGAAGGGATCAGGGAAACCGGCAGGCCGGACTTGAGTCCTGGAGGATGGGAAGTACAGTGCCTGCACTCTGAAGGTGGGGTGTTAAATGTTGCAGTTTAAAAAACTGTAGTGTAAAGGATGACCCTCTGGAAAGAACAGTGCATGGAGTGAATGATGGTGAAAGTTTTCTTTTTCGGGCCACCTGCCTTGGTGGGATCGGCTATGTGATAATAATATAAATAATATATATCTATATTTATATATATTATATATATATTTGTTTGTGTGTGTTGTGTGTGTGTGTGTGTGTGTGTGTGTGTGTGTGTGTACAGGTCTAGCAATTTTAATATAATTAAATTGTTGCGACCACTGTCTGCCTCAGAGGTTATCTCTGAGTTTACCAGGACCTTGCACGTGGAGGCCAGTGGGATCGTCTTTTAAGGTCCGCCCCCCCCCCCCTCGCCTTCCCATCCTCGCCTTCCCCCAGGTTTCGTGTATCCAGGAGTTGGGTTAGTTCAAACTGCTTGTATGGAAAGAATGATGAACTTAAAAGGAAAAACTGGTATACAGAACTCAAGGAGATCATCAAACAAGGATTCCTACCAGTGTTGACAAGTTCTGATTCCTTTGGCTCAATCCTCCTGGTTTCTGCAGTGATGGTAAGATGTGGCTTCCTCTTGTTCCATCTTCCAATTCTTGTTTCTTTCACTATTGTGTAAATTCCCGTTCCTCTAGCTCAATTGAGTCGTTTGTTCAAAATCTGTGAATAATTTTCGTGTGTTTTCTTTTTGTTTCTCCTATGTACTAAAGTCCTTGTGCTTGTTAACCGTATGATTTTTCCGGTATTTCATTTTCTAGTGATTTATAAATCAAGACGTGAAAGATAGTTTGTTGCTATGATCTAGCAGAGGTCACTTTGGTTAGTGTATTAAATCTATTGTTCACTAGGGAAACTCTCTTTTACAATTGCAATTTTAAACGGTAGTTATACAGCTGTCAGGTCCGGTAAATTTCCCCATTGTCATACTATAGTAAAAATAATATCTTTGTTGGTGATTTAGATTACAACTGCGGACAAATATTCCAGGAACGTAAAGGCGTGGTAGCCGCAGGGAACTACGTTTCGTCGCATTGTTGTTTGGTAACATTTAACAATCTTGACAAGGTGTGTGGGGAACTTAAGTTTGTGTCAGGTACAATCCACCAGCTTCAGGATGGTACGTGGAGCTGCTGGCGGATCAGGAATTTCGGAATCATTATAAAGGCAAAATTCCGGTCCATACACCGATATAAAGCTACAGCGTGACCGTTACCTCCAGGATGCTATCATAATTAACACTAAACCCTCTCCTCGTTTTTAATCTTGGACACATTTAACAGCCTTATTAAAAGCCAACCATTAACACCGTTAGCCGAAGTCCTTGGTTTTTTTTCGAGGGATATTTTTAATTCATTTTCGTGTTGAGACAGCGTGTTGCGTGTAACAGAGGATGGTAGGTGCATATGTACTGAAACGTCCATGTTCTTCCCCCAGTATTTCATCTCGTTGGTTTACTTTACCGAGGAACGAGTGTTGATCTGTGAGTTAATTTCGTGTTATATATATACCAAGTGAGAATTCTAGACACTCAATTGCAGCGAAAAAAAAAAATTAAGGGGTTCAAGACTCAATCTTCTATTATAATAACTCCCGAACTAGCTCAATTATTCTCTTTGACAGGTGGAACATTAATTTAATAGTGAAATTTAATAAAATGTAGTTATATTGGAATAGTGGAGAGAGTGATGTAATGAAAGCGTTGATAGTGATGCAGTGAAAGATATTGTTGATAGTGATGTTAAGAAGGATAGTGTTGATAATAATGATATGAGTGATAGTGATAGTATTGATAGTGATGTAATGAGTGATACTACTACAACTTACCCATCCCTTTGGGTATGACCTACTTCCACGGGGGAATCCCGCCTACCAGTGACTATGTCCTCGTCTGCTACACGTCCCAGTCCACCGGGCGTTAGTGTATAAGCGCCAGTCTCCTTGCCTCTGCTCCAGAATCTTCACGACTACGGTGCTCTTCACACCAACTCCAAGGCTGAGGGGAACTGGATTACCTCAATCTTTTTTTATTATAGTTCTACTGTCTTCAAAATTATGTCTAGAATCTGTATGATAAAGCCATGGATGGGCGAAAACGTCTACAATAAAGCTATCCAGATGTTAGCAGCCATGTGTCTCAGTTTTTCAATTTGGAGAGTAAATTATTTATTCAAGTTGGCAATTAGCTGTGAATCTTACCACCTTGACCACTTTAGTTATTATAGATCTCATTTTTTTATTTGTATACAACCAGTCATAGAATCCAGAAAGCCCTATTGAGAACAGCCCACTTAATTTTTAACAGGATACCTGGGCTAGAATATCTTTGGCAAATGGCACAAAACTAGAAACAAGCTTAGTTGCTGGAGGACGATCAATAAGTTAACTTTCTTTTGGATTCTCTGAGATATCTTCACTTAATAGGATGTCGCATTTTGAAACAATGGGAAAATGTCCGGAATCTTGATCCCAAGCTGTTTGAGAGAGAGGAGATTGTTCTAGTTTGATTACCAGTAACACCTGTATTCAAGCAATGAATTTAAATTTATTTATTCTAAGTAAGTTAGAGTTTCGGTCTCGTACACCATAAAGTGGGTGGATGTTGGATGTGTGTAACTCTCCGATTCTCTTGATCCGAGGAAATGGAGTACTCTTAGACAATCAACAATTATGGGCATGGCTCTAATGTGTGAGGTAACACTTTACTAGTCACATTCATTGGTGTATACTTATTAAAGATGTCTGTAAGTGTGAAACAATTAATTGATACTCTGACTTTTTTTGTTGGCAGGAAGCTAAATATCTGGGAGTAAAATGTAGATATTACACTGCCGATACGATTCAAGAGCATTCATTACAGTATATATTTTCCTGTTTACAGATCTTTTCTGCTTACACGTCCATGCACGATTGTCCATGAAGAGATTCTCGTATCACGTATTAATAAAAATGTCCCTAATAGGTTGCGTTTAGAAGAGGAGGAGGAGATAAGGCAGAAAGCATCTGACTCTTGTGTAGCTTCGTTTTTCCTCACCCTTCTGGCTTACTGGAACCAATTATCACAGTGCAGCAGACAGTATGATTTCTGCAAGTTACTTGTATTTACTGGTTATACAACTGTATATAGGAAATCCTAGGACATGATCTAGTAAATTTTATTCAAAATGGGCTGGACTAGGCGCCCGTCACATTTACAGGATGGAGCGGGACTGATACAAGTTACAGATAGGCACAGGACAGAGGGCCTATAGGAAATGACACTTAGAAGGGAAGAATTCCCAAAGAGAAAACTGCTTCGTACTGAAAGACACATTAGGGAAATTACATTTAACGTGCAGAAATAGTTCTCCCTCCAATGGTTCCCTAAGTTCTTTGAAAAGCGCTTTCATGTGTTTGAGAACTAGGAAATAGTGCTATAAGTTGGCCACGTAAAACTCTGGGCAACATAATGTCCACAGTTTTTGACAGGCAGTGTGGAAAATTTTTTACATTAATTTTCCTTAAATTTTATAAATGATAAATTTCAATAATGGGAAATAATGTTTAAAATGTGTTTTCTGGTAAATCTAAATTTAATTTTGCGAGTGAAGAAAAGAACCAAAGAGCCCGCGGAAGAAAAGGGGAAAGGGGGAGGAGGGAGGGGGGGGTTTAAGCCTTAATGGAATAAATAGGGGAAGGACGACAATTATATAATTCATCAATTTTCCCCAATAAAGAATTGGAATGAATTATTTGTGTTGAAACACTATAACCAGAGTAGTTAAGGACTGGGAAAAAATTGGAGGGCGGCGGGTGGATTCCTGCGACACGCCCTTGAATAAGTAAAACGTCTCACTATTTTGCTACAGTAGTTTTATGTTGGCCTTCGTAATTTCCTAGCTGTATAGGTAGCGTTTAGGATGTGTTCCACCTGTGGAAAATGTTAATATTAAAAATTTATTTAATAGTGTTTCATTCATAGGCTATTATGTAGTTAATTATCAAGTGTAATAGACCCGACCACATGTTCATCTCAAGTCTAAACAATTTATTCAATCCACTAAATTCAATTTTATCGGACGTTATGGTTTTCTTAAATAATTAATATATAATTAGGTCGTGCTTTGGTTTGGTGAGTGTGGGTTGAGGGAGTCTGGGCCATCGAAGGAGTCACAGTTTGCGAACCTATTGTGACTAAAAGTCACACTTGCCTCAGAGGTGTAACTAAATTTGGGTGAGTAATAAAATTGTTTAGTTACATCTTACCCAAATTACAGGTATGTTAAATAATGTAGTGAATCTCGTGCATGTAATTTCTCGCAGGGAGAGCTCAATCAATGTACTACTGCATTGCCCTTCGGCAAGTACATTAATTATGAGACTGTTAACACACACACCCTGGGGCTTATGGAGGCCAACTCTCACACTACTGTTTTGACTGAACTATCACAATTAATGATAATAGGGAGCTAGAACTCACCATTTTGGACATTGCCAGTTTACTGTTTAAGAGGGCATGTCTATAAGTGTGTTATAAAAACGATGAATAAATTGTAAAAAATAATGGTGAAAGCCCAATAAGATCCTAATAGTTTATACGCATTGCTATGGTTAAAACCTTTTATCAGAAAGGAATACGCAGGTATATGTCCTAAAGAAAAAATATGCCTTTGTAGGAAGCAGGTATAGGGATATATATCATGCCAAGGAAAATACAGGGGTTACAGAATTTGTAAAGCAGGGTGGAAAGATATGGTTTCATCCCAGTGTAGGAGTTATAATCGTATCAGAAGGTTTGCAAAAAGTCGAAGAAAGCACTAACAAGTTGATTTTAGCTATTAATCTTCCACAGAAACATTCTTAGTGAGCTTGTGGTGCTTGCTTTAACTTCTGATGGATTCAGGGGAGAGGAATTTGAAAAGGGCTGCATCCAAGATGATACATCTAAACAATCAATTATTTTTAGAAAGGTTTTTTTTTATTTGAACACAATTGAGCTGAAAACAAGATATAAACAAGTTTCCATTAAATGAAAAGATATTCAAATTAACACAATAAATATCATTGGTCGGAAATCCTTGTGTGACGTGAGCGATTAATTTACAATATATTGAGAGATCATCACACTGGACTGCTTACATTCTCCATCCGTACCAGCCAACCAAACTACCAGCTGGTTCATCTAGCAAAACCAAAGGGGATTTGATGTCAGGTTTATAAGTCAAAAAATAACATTGGTGATTGTTTGCTTAATTGTTGTTGTTTCCACACCTGGTGGATGCAGGGCTCTATTGAGGATGCTGGAGGATGCATATGTATGAGGAGAAAAGCAATAGCAGTGAGTTAACTAGGTTTTTCTCTCTTGCTTATAAACATGTTGTACCTGCTCTATTGCAGTTTGTTTATTACTGTAAATATTTGTGGACAAAAATTATAGTGCTCAAAACACTGCCTTTGTGTTTGTCAAGGCGTTTATTTGCTTGAGGATATGTTCCATGTCTGGGAGACTTGATTTATGTTCAGATACGCCGGCTTTTGTCGTATAAACTATGTTCGTAATATGGGTGTGCTCTCTGGGGCAATTATTTTGTTAGTATAGCATTGCGCTTTTCTCTTTACATTTACTGTTTTTATTGGTTTCTGCTGGTATGTAGTGTAGCTTATTACTTTCATAGTTTCCAGCAGGGTAATACCACCTACTTATGTTAGGCCATTGGTGATGACATCACTATAAACGATGCTGGGCTATTTCTTGGGTTTCTAGCTGGCATGATATTGTCGTACCGAAATACTGCACAGCTGCATGAGCTAATTGGATGCAAGGTAAACTATTATACATCCAAACACGGCTTTCTCAGTGTGGTGTCTCTGCTGGTGAGGGAATCTGTGTTAGTATTTCTCTCCCCGCCTCCGTTGTCTTGTCGTAATTCTGCTAATATTTTACTCCTGAAATATTTATCCGCCAGTCGCAGGAGGACAATTGTCGGTTTAAGTTTACCTTATAATCTCTCTGCTTCGTTGACACTTGGATCTGAGGAAATTTAATATTTGAACAGACATGGACACAAAGTGCATTCGCTTATTCATGAAATTTGACAGAGAGAAAAAAAGATGGGGACAAATATTTGTACCCGTGATGAATAATTTAGTAATAAAAATTAGTGATGTTTCCCTGGTACTACATTTTTCTGAATCAGAGGCCTGAGCAACTTCTGATGCATTTGATAATATGCTGGTAGCCGGTCAAGTGGGCAAGGGCACCTGGGCTGAGTTGTTGAGGGTGGAGAAGACGTGTGTGCTAGAGATCTGGACCTACTATTTTGCAGGCCTACCCATTTCTCCCGATGATAAGTATCATTAAAAAATCATACTGTCGGGAAGACTCAGCTTCAGTGTTCACTGTGAGAATCTTTGTCGTGAGTTGTGGACTAGGGATTATACTAAGTGAAACACAGGAAATAGTTTTTTCACTTTTTGAAAAGGCCCATCACAGGCCTCTGATTCCCTCTGACCTTTCATTTGACCTCCGCCTTTTCGCCTTTATTCAACCATACAGTGTAGAGGCGATTTTGCTAGTCCTCTGGTTACTCGTGCCTCTGGAAATGCGCACAGCTTCCATCCCTTTACCAACCTAAGGAATAACGGGACGAGTGTTGCAGTCTACGTGGAGGTTGGTAACCCAGGGTGTTGCACACACTGAAAAAATTGTCTTTCACTCCAAGGCACGTGTGATAGAAGTTCTCAAGTTTGGGAGTGAGTAACTATTTGTTGACGAGTATTTGCAGTGGTTTTTGGTAACTTCTGAGAAGTTCTGCCTCAACAGTGACCTTAAGCGAGGCATTGCATCTCCTGCCTGAGGACTTTCGCCCATATTGACTATGTGGAAGAGAGGCGAATGTGCAGCTCAGTTACCCCTCTGTTCTCCGTATCCCCAACTTGCCTTTAAGCTTCAAGCCCTCTCTCCTCTATAAACCGGTGCAGTGTGGGAGGTGTATTTTGCTGCTTGCTGGTACTGAAATATCTGAGTTCCGCCCACAGCTAGCACCTCGGCTACCTGATGAAATACGGTACGAATTCCCCATCCTTGCATGAGTTGGTGATCCAGACTGACTGTGCCGCTTGTACAAAATGTGTATGATCTCTAAACGAGGGAAGATGTACCTGTTATTTTTCTATTCCATGGGAGTGTTTTCTGGGAGGGAATGCTGCATTAGGTTGGAAAACAAAACAAGAGTGGTTATGAAAAAAAAAAACAATTTAACGAGCATTGCAGTACCTGGTAACTCCTTTTGGAGACGGCTTTTTATCTGTAACAAGCCAGAGGTTCATCTATAAACATAGTAAGTTTGTGCTGATTTGTTTGTCCACAGAGTGAAAATTTGTCTGTCATTCCAAGACACGTGTGCTAGATGTGTTAAGTGCTGCGGGTTTGTAGTAGTTAACGAGTAGTACAGTGTTGGTAACTCTCGAGACGACTCTGGGCCCAGTGAATAACCTTGAAAATGGCACTGCAACCCACAGGCCACTACACCCATATTGCCTGTGTCTAGCGAACTCTTATGTGTGAACTGTGACTAGTGATATACCTAGTGAAACACAAACATGTTGATTTGAAGTGGCTGTAGGAGGCCTACCTTCACTCCGCCTCACCTGCCTCCCTCCTTCCTCGATTTGGAGCTCAGCCATTCACCTCTATTTACTTATGGTCTAGAGGCGGTTTTTGCCAGATCACATGAAGTGCTGAGTACCCGTGTCAGTCCTCTGTGCCGCAGTCCACTCATCTTACGAATGTGTCTCCTGTGTGCTACCTGCCTGCTACAAGCAAATATCCAGGTGGTTGACACGGGCTTAGCAAGCACATTAAGCAAGCTTGAAAGCTCATTCCAAGCTAGCCAGAACAAGCTAAGGCAGCCAGCAGTTACAGCTGTCCCAAGGCCCAGCATGTCCTATGTATAGTTCTACAGTGCTGCTGGCATACCAGTGTTTCCTGTAGTGGTTTAGTTAGAACAATTTAATGAGCATTGCAGTACTGACTTTTTAAGTGGGACATGCCAGAGGTTCACCTATAAACATAGTAAGTTTTGAGGTGATTTGCTTGTACACAGTGAACATTCGTCTGTCATATGTGTGCTAGAAGTGTTAAGTGCTGCTTTCTCCAACAGTTAATTGTCATTTGTAAGCCTGTATTAAGACTTTAAAAGGCTCAGAGTGTACTTCAGTGTAGTGACTCCTTTACATTTGATAAATCAGTGTAATATATGCTCTGCTCAGTGTAACTGAACTATTAAATACTGTTACATAATTAAGTTGCTTGTCCTAGTGTCATTGTTGTGTTTTATAATACATTTTCTCATTCAGACTGAAACTTTACTGCTAAATTCCCAGTAATATTTCAAATTGCAGTGTTCATCTGTGGTGTGAGTGTGTAACTTATGCTTTGTATTTTTACTGTGAAACAAGCTTACTCCGGCATAATAAAAGAACTTAGGCAACAGGAATGGGAACAGTTGTTAGTGGATTAAATAGGTCCACCTTTGAGTTTGGTTGGAAAGGTATAAATAAAAATAACCAGGAAAACGACTGGCAATGTTTGCTCATCCCTTCTCTTGAAAAGCATATGGAACCTCATAAATGGATGGTCCAAAACATCCAGGCTAGAAGCCTTCCATATCATTTAGAAAAAAATTTAGAGAGTACTTCTGAGAATCTTGAAACTGATTAATTTATATGAAGCCAAGTATTGAGGAGAGTGATTGCCTCTTTACCGTGTATGAATTAGGATAATGGCATTAACCAAAGGTCGATCAATGCTCTGGAGAGGATGGTATAACTATGATATTCTCAGAACTTAAGGCACGGGCCTGATAACCCTTTGAGTTGGCACTGTATAATCTCAGTAACATTGAGGGCGTTCCTTTCCTACTTCCGGGACCAATAGTCTCATTGGGGGCCTATCCCTAAGCCCAACAGGCCTGATACAGTTAAGGCCGATTCTCCTTGACTAGTGTCTTTTTGGAAACTTTTGAAAGAATGATGCTTTAACAGACTGTACTACAGAATTCAGACATCAACTTTCCCTACCTCAAGGGGTTCATGAAAGGTAAAAGTGTGCAGGACTCTCTATTTCCACCTTTTAGTGCACAACCTTACTAGTTTTACCACTTTTCTTGATCTAAATCTGCATTTTGATATTGCGAAACAGAACGTTATTACTTCAGGTACTAGCCAAAAGAATATTGGTGGTGCTTATACTCTGCTGGATATAGGATGCCTGTCAAAGAGAGTATCCTCTGTCCTTTACCAAGGCTCAGAAGTGATTCTAAAGAAGGTCTGTAGGTACGCGCAGGGTGGAGTTTCTTAGTCCATGCTATTTAATATTCTGATTAATGCTCTCGAAATGCTCTACCTGCCTCACCTAAACATTAGCTTTAAGCTTGCTGATGATATTATGATCCATACAACGAGATAATGAAGATTGAATCACCATTCTTAATGAAGTTCTGCAATTGTTAATCGTCGAGGCCTAATAATATCTTCTCTAAAACCTATGCTTTAACAAGCAAACGACATTCCCCCCACCCATTATTGGCGGGTGTAAATCCATTAAGCTACGTTAAACACTTACCAGATATCTTGGTGAAGTGTACCTTTTAGGCCAAATCCACTTACCACAAGTAAACAGGAATGCAAAGCTAGCGAAATGCTCTCAAAGCTGTTGCTGGGCTACAATCCAAACTATGTTGCTTATGTGAGAAATCGTGTGAATTGATGTACCATAGCCATGTTTAGGTCCTTAATTGATTATGCTGCTCCCATGTTTGATATTAGCTAGTGGAAATTCTCTCCGACCCTTGGAGTTAATGCCAAATTGAAGCTCTCAGGATTATTTTCTTGGCTGTCTCAGATCTACAAAAGTTCTTAAAATGAGGAAGGAGCTTGGTAATATCTAGTAACAGTGATAGGATGGTTGAAATTAAACGTACTCGGTATTAGGATGTTTGAGAACTACCAAGGAACTGTCACAAGTGAATTTACCAAGTGTCTAGAGGTAAATACACACAGACTCTAAATGGGATTGTGAAAACCGTGCAATTGCATTAAGTTTTTTAACCTGCATGAACTGTATCAATGTAGGCAACAAGAGCATTTCACCCCTCCATGGAAGATGGTTCGTTTCACATACATACTACAAGTTCCTACAAGAAGCTCATTGCTTGTAATTCCTTCCTTAATCTCTTGTTAGAGCAACTGCTCAAGAAGAAATTTCACCTCGGGCTGGTAGTAACAAGTTAATCACAAGTTATATACACTGATGGATCAAACAGGCGTCTTCTGGAGGGCTGTGCATCTGCCTTGTTTCCACATCCCTTAGTTAAGAACGATCATAAATTTGTTGAGTTAGGCATAAGGAATTAACAATGGGCGTCTACACTGGCAAATGAATTGTTTGCAATCCTATTGGCCTAAAAGCCTAACTATGACACTGAAGCTTGACTCTATCATCATTATGATTTCTATGTCATCATTGAAGGCTCTTGGACTTTTAATGGCTCCAACAACATTGCTCATTGGGCGAAGCCAGGTATAGGATACTCTAAATTAGGGATTCAAAAGGACTTTAATGTACATTGCTTATGGATCCCATCACCACCTTTTGGATTACTCCTTCATGATACAGTTGATATGTTAGCCAAGAAGGATACCCTAGAAGGAAATGTCGACTATACATACTTTGGTAAACTGTGTTAGCATTGGAACTAATATTAGGAGAGAAGAATCATGAATAATGATTGTTATTGGAATGCAGTTAGAAGCCTTTGAGTTAGACTATTAACCCACTTGTTGATGATACCAAGAAACGTAGATAAGTATGTTTATGGAGCAACTTGCAATGTGAAACAGACTGACTGATGCTGAAAGTGGCCAGGCTTAGGCTTGGTTAAAATTTACTTCTGGCAGTTTGGGAGACACACAGATGATGATCAAACTAAATGTAAATTATGTTGATCAGGCATATGGTCATTCTTTTTGAACACTATGTGCTTAATTGTCCACTTATTGAGGAATACAGAGACAGACAGTATAATAACCTATGTGACATGTCAAATATCTTATTAATGAAAAAAAGATACCAATATACTAAGCAAATTTCCAAATTTGCTTGCAACAGATAAGTGAACTATAGATATGTAGATATAAACCCATAGTTTCCCTTGTTAACCCTTTGGGGCCTAGTTCCTAGGCCTTTTTGTGTATCCATTTTTGCTCTCGGCTCCCGTCCACGGATGGTTTAGGGGGTGCGCAATTAACATAGGCCACTTTCGTGGCAAAATCTAATCTAAAATCCTGCATAATGTTCAGTTTCATGAATACTTTCTCTCTTGAGTAATTAGGTTACCTTTCAACTGTTGTTAAGCAAGAGTTAACCTGTTAACATCTTTCCTTGCCATCTCATCTAGTGGGTCTAGCGCCTAGTTAAAATTGTAAAAGTAACAATTTGCAGTCATTATACTTCTAGTTATACATTGTGAAAAAGGGTTTTAGACTATTTGATGAACTGGATTGTAGTGTTTATTTTCTGACACCCAAGTTAATGACTGCAGTCTCGCACTGACACAAATAAACATATTAAGCTAAACATTGGTAACTCCCAGAAGCTGGACCTAGTGTGTGACCTTGAGAAGTTGAGTGTATATATTAGGCCAGTGGGGGTACCACTCTCACCTATATTTACATCAACACAAGTGTATTCTAAGTGATAAAGTTGTACACTTGGTGTACTTGGTAACACTTGTCATACATAGTAACGCGTGTGTAAGTGAATTGTTTAGGTACTGGTTCATCATCTACAGCTGCACACTTATGCTTGCATACATGTATAACATAGTAACGTGTGAGTTACCCAGGATGGACCAAGGAAGTCAACCACAGTGATTTATCTCATTGTCATTGTAACTTTAAATCTATTTCCCTGTTTTTTTTTTTTTATAAATTTTGGGTTTACAATGAAATGGTTGGGGAAAAGTTTTTTCCCTTCAGCATTCATTGTGATGCCCTGCTATATTTTTTTCAGTGAGGTCATTAGGTGGCAGTAGCCTAAACTAAACTCAAGTGGAAGTTTCATTAAAATTTGAACCTATGTTTAATTAAATTATGTCAGAATTCAAATTTTTTATGTTCAATATTCCAAATTTTGTCCTCCTCTCCCCCTCTCTCCCTCTCCTCCTTTTTCTCCCTGTTTTTCCTTTTTTCTCAACTCCCTTTTTCCTCTCCCCCTCTTCCCCTCCCCCTCTCCCCTCTCCTCCTCCTCTCCCCCTCTCTCCTCTCTCTCCCCTCCCCTCCTTTTCTTTCTCTCTCTCCTCTCTCTCTTTCTCCTCTCCTCTCTCTCTCTCTCTCTCCGTCTCTCCCCCCCCCTCTCCTCCTCTCACTCCCCTCCCCCTCTCCCCTCTCTCTCTCTCTCTCTCTTTTTTCCCCTCTTTTCATTTTTGTAATTTGTGATAAGGTGTAAAAACCCCCGCCTGTCCCAAACCCATTAATCATTATAGGGTCCCATATTTTTAAACCCAACACATATAAGAAGTCTCTATGTTTTTTTAAGAAAGGGTCATATGTTTTAAAAGTATTAGAAAATCGGGGGTTTAATAAAAATTTGGGAATTATTAAATTGAACTTGAACACTTGTGTCATTTTATTTAATATCTTTATTATGCACCCCAAACCCACCCTTTGTGGGGAGTCAAAAGATTACAAAGGTAAAAAAATTTGTCCAGGACGGGCCCCAAAGTTAGAAAGCTGAACTAGGTTACCAAAGGTAAAAAACTCCCGGGGTAGACCCGGGTTTCACAACAGGGCCAAGTTACAGAGGAAATGAATCAGCCTCAAAACCAAAAACAAGGTTGCAGCCCATGAAAAAATTTTAAAAAAAAAATGAACCACTGATACGGTCCACCCCCTGGTCAAAAATTGTAATGAGTTAAAAATACAAAAAATTAAGTGGATAAACTTGGTCATATGATCAATTTAAAACTCTGATTTTAAATAAAAATGTTTACCCTTAAATAAGCTATAAGGGAAAGATAAAAAGGGAAATTCTTTTTGATGTAATTTCTTACAATAGATATCATCATTTGGCAAAAAAGGCAAATGTCATAGGGGAAACCTATTTCAGCAGGGATGGAAATGTTTATACCTTCCAGACTAAAAGGGCCAAAAATTTGCCTACCATGTTAGGTTCTAGTGGTACACCCCCGGGAAATCATAATTTTACTACAAAAAAACCCACACCAAATCCAAATTTCTGTAAACTCAGATTGTAATCCTTATAGAAAAATAAATTTTAAATTTTTGAATTTAAAAAAAAAAAAAAGAGAAAAATTGGGGACCCGGCGGGAGCGCGACTAGCCGCCCAAAATTGCCCGAACAAAATGGAAAAAAAAACCCCTTTTGGTGCACAAAGGCTGCAAGAACCCTTTTTTTAAAAGGGAAAAATTTGTGTTAAGCGAACTTCCCAACAACACCCCTGCTGCCTGCAATTGGGGGGCAGGGTTTAAATTGAAAGTTTGTAAAGAAGCACCTAACTCAAGGACCCAAATTTAAAAGGAAAAAACACACAACTTTGTTTTTGGGGAAAACAGAATGAAAACTAACAAGATCTACTTAGTACATTTTAATGGGGAATTAAGTTTCTCCGACCTCCATCAACATCACCATTTTAAAAAAAAGGGATACCCTCTCACATGGCCCCCACCCATCTGATTTCTCATGACATATCATAAAGCCTAAAAGATTTAAAAGGAAAATCCAAAATTTAAATTGCCATTTGGGGGGGGTTCTGGGGCCCCTTTTTCCCCCGGAAAAACTGAGGGGCAGGTTTACTTTTCCCTACACATCGAAGGGGAAAATTTCCCCCCCAAAACCGAGGTGTTAAAAATGCCACACAAATGCCCCATTTGCAGAAAGCTGTGGAATACTACATTCGGGTTGGGGTTAATGGTGCTGGGAAACTTTTCCAACTAAAATGCACAGTGGGGCCCGACACCAAAATTTAAGTGTAAAAAAACGTAAAAAAGTTGGTGTTACATTTTCCCACAAGGACGGGAAAACCCCAAAAAACCCTTCATGTAAACCTGAAAAAAACCCTTTTAAAAGGGAACTGAGGATGGGGCCACCCCGTCTACCACAGCCAGATCTGAGATGAAAATCCTGCAAAGTGTGCAAGAACCCCCCCCTCAAATGCAAAGGATTGGTGATACCAAATCCAAACACACACACCAGCCCGTGGAGGAGCACCAAACCCTGCTAGCACATGTGGAACTACTGGGCTGGGCCCCTACGAAACCTATGGCTAAAACCGAATATGGGGAAGGAACTTGTCATTTTTTAAACCCAAAACACACAACTACAACATCAGAACGGACAAAAACACAGGAACCCCCCCCTGGGAAAATTTTTGATGATCAAGGACGGACCTACCTGCAATGAAAGAAGAAAGAGCTTGCCACAGGCACCCTCTAAAAACCAAAAATGTAACCTGGTACCTGTTAAGGGGATAGGTTGGGTTTAAAAAAAGCACTAAAACCCCAAAATGCCCTCCTCCGGAGAGGGGATTGGGTTCGCCTGACCTTTCCCCATATTATAACAAATTTTCCCGAAAAAAAATTGAGCATCTTTGAAAAAGATCCTGACAAGTTTTTAAAAAACATATGTAATCGGGACCAATCCACCAGGGGGCCTGGGCCCCAGCCCCGGGGGGGGGGGGCTTTACCCCCCGGGAAATCTTTCCGGGAAACTCCGGTAATCAGGATGATGCTCTTGAGCATGGTTGGGTGATGTCCCCAAAAATGCAGCAATCTCCGTTCAGCTTCCAACAATTTTTTAAGAAAGAAAACCCTTTACCTTGCCTTCAAACTTGCCTTGGAACCCGGCTGCCAAGATGCTGAAAAAAGCTTTAAAAAAAAAGGTCCTGAAATAAAGACGTAAAAAACTATGCTATTTTCTCTTAAATATCCCGCCCACTGTATTCAAAGCATAATATTTTAAAACCAAACTTATGAGCAAGAATTGTAAAAAACCCCACTTTCAATTGGGTAAAATTTCAAATCTTTTCATGGAACCCCTTGCTTCCAACAGGAAAGCGGTTGCCTTTACTTACACATATTATGCAACCCAAAAAAAATTTTAGTCACTGTTTGCAGGGAAAGTAGATTTAAAGATGGGGTACCTCCACCCCAAAATTGCCTGGAAATGCAGCTTATAACCTAAGGTCAACCAACTGTTGTGTGATGTATGTCAAAAGAGCTTGCCACATTCACTCCTTTCCTTGCAGAGTCGAGTTAACATGCAGTATCATGGTGTCAAAGTATATGCAGGCGATTTTCCATAAACATTTTTAATCTCTATGCCCCAGCGAACCAGCTTCGACCTGATGCTTACCAGATCGCATCAATAGTGAACCTAACATCATTTTTGGGAGATTTTAATGCCAGACATAAGAATATTGGTTTACCTGGAGTTTACCCTGGAGAGAGTTTCGGGGGTCAACGCCCCCGCGGGCCCGGTCTGTGACCAGGCCTCCTGGTGGATCAGCCCTGATCAACCAGGCTGTTGCTGCTGGCTGCACGCAAACCAACGTCGAGCCACAGCCCGGCTGAACAGGAACTGATTTTAGGTGCTTGTCCAGTGCCAGCTTGAAAAATTTGCCAGGGGTCTGTTGGTAATCCCCCTTATGTGTGCTGGGAGGCAGTTGAACAGTCTCGGGCCCCTGACACTTATTGTATGTCTCTTAACGTGCTAGTGACACCCCTGCTTTTCTTGGGGGGATGGTGCATCGTCTGCCAAGTCTTTTGCTTTCGTAGTGGAGTGATTTTCGTGTGCAAGTTCGGTACTATCCCTCTAGGATTTTCCAGGTGTATATAATCATGTATCTCTCCCTCCTGCGTTCCAGGGAATACAGGTTAAAACCTCAAGCGCTCCCATAATTGAGGTGTTTTTATCTCCGTTATGTGCTCCGTGAAAGTTCTCTGAACATTTTCTGGTCAGAAATTTTTCCACCTGCCTTGAAAGGTGCTGTTAGAGTGCAGCAATATTCCAGCCTAGATAGAACAAGTGACCTGAAGAGGGGTCATCATGGGCTTGGCCTCCCTATTTTTAAAAGGTTCTCTTTATCCATCCTGTCATTTTTCTAGCAGATGCGATTGATGCAATGTTATGGTCCTTAAAGGGTGATTTCCCCCCTAATAAATCATCCCAGGTCTTGACGTTGGTTTTTTCGCCCTTTTTTGGGTGGCCAGAATTGTTTTGTACTCTGATGAAGATTTTAATTTCCTCATGTTTACCATATCTGAGTAATTAAAAATTTCTCATCGTTGAACTTCCATATTGTTTTCTGCAGCCCACTGAAAGATTTGGTTGATGTCCGCCTGGAGCTTGCAGTGTCTGCAATGGAAGACACTGTCATCAGATTCGGGTGTCATCTGCAAAGGAAGACACGGTGCTGTGGCTGAAACCTTGTCTATGTCGGATATGAGGGTGAGGAACAAGAGGGGGGCTAGTACTGTGCCTGTGGAAAAAGAGCTTTTCACCGGTAGCTGCCTCGGACTTTTTCTCTGTTTACGACTACTCTCTGTGTTCTGTTAGTGAGGAAATTACAGATCCATCGACCGACTTTTTCCCGTTATCCTTTAGCACGCAATTTGTGCGCTATTACGCCATGGACACACTTGTCGAAGGCTTTTGAAAGTCTGTATATATTACATCTGCATTCTTTTTGTCTTCTAGTGCAATTTTGGACCTTGTCGAGTGATCCAATAGTTGAGACAGACCAGGAGCGACCTTTCTAAACCCATGTTGCCCTGGGTTGTGTAAATGATGGTTCTAGATGGGTGGTGATCTTGCTTCTTAGGAACCCTTTCAAAGATTTTTATGATATGGGATGTTAGTGCTATTGGTTCTGTAGTTCTTTGCTGTTGCTTTACTGCCCCCTTTGTGGAGTGGGCTATGTCTGTTGTTTTTAGTAACTGAGGGACGACCCCCGTGTCCAAAGCTCCCTCTCCATAGGATGGAAAAGGCTCGTGATAGGGGGTTCTTGCAGTTCTTGATGAACACAGAGTTCATGAGTCTGGCCCTGGGACAGAGTGCATGGGCATGTCATTTACCGCCTGTTCGAAGTCATTTGGCGTCAGGGTAACATCGGATAGGCTTGTTTAATCAAATTTTTTTGGCTCTCATAAAAAATTCATTTTGATCTTCGACTCTCAGTCTGGTTAGGGGGCTTGCTAAAAACTGAGTCATATTGGGACTTGAGTAGCTCACTCATTTCCTTGCTGTCATCTGTGTAGGACCCATCTTGTTTAAGTAGGGGCCCAATACTGGACGTTGTTCTCGATTTTGATTTGGCATAGGAGAAGAAATACTTTGGGTTTCTTTCGATTTCGTTTTTTGGCTTTTAGTTCTTCCCACGATTCCTGACTCCTAAAGGATTCTTTTAGCTTAAGTTCGATGCTTGCTATTTCTCTGACCAGTGTCTCCCTACGCATTTCAGATATATTGACCTCTTTTAGCAGCTCTGTTATTCTTTTCCGTCGCCTGTAAAGGGAGCGCCTGTCTCTTTCTATTTTACATCTACTCCTTCTTTTTCTTAGAGGAATAAGCCTTGTGCATACATCGAGTGCCACCGAGTTAATCTGTTCTAGGCATAAGTTGGGGTCTGTGTTGCTTAGTATATCTTCCCAGCTTATATCGGTTAGGACTTGGTTAATTGGTCCCACTTTATGTTTTTGTTATTGAAGTTGAATTTGGTGAATGCTCCCTCGTGATTAGTCTCATTTTGTCGGTCTGGGGCTCCACGCATACATGTCTGAACCTCAATTATGTTGTGATCTGAGTATATTGTTTTTGATATGGTGACATTTCTTATCAAATCATCATTGTTAGTGAAGATGAGGTCTAGTGTATTCTACAATCTAGTAGGCTCTATTATTTGCTGGTTTAAATTGAATTTTGTGCAGAGATTTAAAAGCTCGTGTGAGTGTGAGTTTTCATCAGAGCTGCATCCTGGTGTTATTACTGCAACAATATTATTTGCTATATTCCTCCATTTTAGGTGCCATAAGTTGAAATTCCCTAGGAGCAAGATGTTGGGTGCAGGAGCTGCAAGATTTTCCAGACAGTGGTCAATTTTTAACAGCTGTTCCTGGAATTGCTGGGATGTTGCATCCGGAGGCTTGTAGACTACCACAATGACTAGGTTTTGGTTCTCGACCTTTACTGCTAAAACTTCCACTACATCATTTGAGGCATTAAGCAGTTCTGTGCAAACAAGTGACTCTGCAATGTACAGGCCAACCCCCCCCCCCTTTGCCTGTTCACTCTGTCACATCTGTATAGGTTGTAACCTGGATCCATATTTCGTTGTCCAAGTGATCCTTTATGTGGGTCTCAGTGAAAGCCACGAACATTGCCTTTGCCTCTGCAAGCAGTCCACGGATGAAAGGTATTTTGTTGTTTGTTGCTGGCTTTAGACCCTGTATATTTGCAAAGAAGAATGTTATCGGACTTGTGGTATTGTTGGTACTGGGGGGGGATTTTTTTTCCGGCATTAGTATCTGTATCTGTTGGTTTGGAGTGGAGGCCATCGACTGTGGTTCCACTCCAGGAATGACTGGATTTGGTGTACGATTTCTGCCATTTCCTGCCAGTTTTTTTTCCTTCCTGGCACTTGGTGGGTCTATAACAAACACCAATGAAACTAAACTAGTGAAATTGCTAAATGAGCATGATAATGTTCGAATTGTGGACACTACTGAGCCTACTCACATATATGGTGGCATACTAGATCTGTTTCTTGGATTTAATACATCATATACGATGCATGACTGTCATAGTTGATGATCTTCTATCTGATCACTTCCCAAGACTAACAACTGTCAATCTTGATCACATCTCCAGCAATCAAGAAGCTAAATTCAGAAGGAGGAAACTTATTCTCTACCAAGAACACAGAGATAACTTTATTTACCACTTGGATCAATGGTATAAAAATTACGAGCCCATTGGCACACAAAAATTTAATGATGATTTAATTACCACTATTGAGAGTGTTCTCACAGATCAAGTGGGCAGGAATAGGAAACAAAGACCCTCCACTACAAATAACAATAAAAACCAATGTAAATACTTTAATGATCCACAGCTATGCAATCTAACACATGCAGCAGCTAGGAGGATTGGTAAAGCATACCGTGAATGTAGAACCCCAGACCTGCTCAGAACGTTCAAAGCTGCACTAACAAATGCAAGGAATAGAAAGGAAGAACTTAGACAACAGGAATGGGAACAATTTGTTAGTGGATTAAATAGGTCCATCCCTTTAAGATTAGATCTTGCCACCAAAGTGGCTAGTTTATTGTGCACCCCATATCCATCCTGTGGACGGTAGCGCAAGAGCATATTAAGTTTGGCTTGGAAAGGTATAAGTAAAATAACCAGGAAAAAGACTGGCAATGTTGCTCATCCCTTTCCTCTTGAAAAAGCAAATGACCTCATAAATGACTGGTCCAAAACATCCAGGCATGAAAACCTTCCATCTCATATTAGAAAAAATTTAGAGAGTACTTCTGAAGAAATGTTGAAACCGATTAATTTTATGAGCCAAAATATTGATGAGAGTGATTGCCTCTTCACCGAGTATGAATTAGATAATGCATTAACTAAAGGTCGATCAACTGCTCCTGGAGAGGATGGTGTAACCTATATTCTCAGAACTCGAAGGCACGTGCCTGATAACCCTTTGTTGGCACTGTATAATCTCGGTTACATTGAAGGCGTTCTTCCTATTTCCTTGACCAATAGTCTCATTGTGCCTATCCCTAAGCCCCAACAGCCTGATACATTTAGACCAATCTCCTTCTTAACTAGTTGTCTTTGTGAAACCTTTGAAAGAATGATACTTAACAGACTGGAGTTTACCTGGACTGTACTACAGAATCAGACACCAACTTTCTCCCTACCTCTATGGGTTCATGAAAGGTAAAAGCGAGCATAACTGTATTTCCACCTTTCTCACTGCACACACCTCTACTAGTTTTACCACTTTCCTTGATCTAAAATCTGCATTTGATATTTCGAACAGAACTGTTATACTTCATGAACTAGCCAAAATGAATATTGATGGTAACTTACTCTGCTGGATAATAGGATACCTGTCAAATATCCTCTGTCCTTTATCAAGGCTTTAGAAGTGAGTCTAAAGAAATGTCTTTAGGTACACCGCAGGGAGGAGTTCTTTGTCCCATGCTATTTAATATTCTGATTAATGCTCTCCTAAATGCTCTACCTGCCTCACCTAAACATATAGCTATAAGCTATTCTGATGATATCATGATACATACAACACAGCATAAGAACATGAGTACCATTCTTAATGAAGTTCAAGCAATTTGTAATCGACTAGGCCTCATAATATCTTCCTCTAAAACAAAGATATTAACAAGCAAACGACATCCCCCACCCATCTATTTGCAGGGTGAAATCATTAGCTACGTTAAAACCTACAGATATCTTGGTGTAGATGTACCCTTTAACAAATCCACTATACCACAACTAAACAAGAAATGCAATGCTAGGCTAAATGCTCTCAAAGCTGTTGCTGGCTGCAACCCCAACTATGGTGCTAATGTGAGAATCATGAGAATGATGTACAAAGCCTATGTTAGGTCCTTAATTGATTATGCTGCTCTCATGTTGATATTAGCTAGAGAAAGTTCTCTCCGACCCTTGGAGTTAATGCAGAATGAAGCTCTCAGAATTATTCTTGGGTGTCCCAAATCTACAAAGGTTCTTAATATGAGGAAGGAGCTTGGTATTTCTAGTATCAGTGATTGGATTGTTGAAATTAACACTGTACTCGGTATTACAATGTTGAGAAACGAACCAGACACTGTCACAATGAATCTTACCAAGTGTCTAGAGGTAAATACACACAGATCTAAATGGATTGTGAAAACGTGTCACTGTAGGCAACAACAGCATTTCACCCCTCCATGGAAGATGTGTTCATTTAATATGAGATGCCTGCAAATCCCTCCCAAGAAGCTCATTGCTAGTAATCCCTTCCTTAAATCACTTGTTAAAACAACTGCTCAAGAAGAAATTTCTCTCCTAGCTGGTAGTAATAAGTTATCACAAGTTATACATTGATGGA
Source organism: Cherax quadricarinatus (assembly GCF_026875155.1). Lineage (NCBI taxonomy): Eukaryota > Metazoa > Arthropoda > Malacostraca > Decapoda > Parastacidae > Cherax > Cherax quadricarinatus. The sequence continues at coordinate 15,100,253 of NC_069497.1, read as the reverse complement.
TCTAAACATGGAAGATGTGTTCATTTAATATCACATACCTGCAAATGTACAGAGAACTTTCACCGCGCTCATAACTGCTATAAACCACCTCAATTGCTGGGAACACTTGAAGTTCCTAAACCTGCACTCCCTGGAACGCAGGAGGGAGAGATACATGATTACATACACCTGGAAAATCCTAGAGGAACTAGTACCAAACTTGCACACAAAAATCACTCCCTCCAAAAGCAAAAGACTCGGAAGACGGTGCAACATCCCCCAATGAAAAGCATGGGTGACACTAGGACGATAAGAGACAACACAATAAGTGTCAGGGGGCCAAGACTTTTCAACTGCCTTCCAGCATACATAAGGGGGGATTACCAATAGACCCCTGGTTTTCTTCAAGCAGGCACTGGATAGGCACCTAAAGTCAGTACCTGACTAGCTGGGTTGTGGTTCATAAGTTGGATTACATGCAGCCAGCAGTAACAGCCTGGTTGATCAGGCCTTGATCACCCGTGAGGCCTTGTCACAGACCGGGCTACGGGGGCGTTGACCTCCGGAACTCTCTCCAGGTATAATCCAGGCATATCGTAGTGACGACAAGTAATGCAGTCCATTATTTGTTTTTCACACTGTCGACTGTGAGGTATCCAGTGAGACTGTTGTATATGACAAAGTGTGTCAGCTACCCCACCATGTAACACGTTACTGTGGGCGTTTTGAACAATCAGGTTAGTTAGCCAATGATTCTTAGGATCAATATTGGAAGTATTGCTTCTATAGGTAGTGAACAATTATGAATTCTTCCTCGACATCTTACAATCTTTTCTGAATTGAGATAAAGTCCTAAAGAATTAATCAAATTAAGTTTTTTGGGTGATTTATCCTGTGTTTCTAGAAATTTATACTCTGTAGAGAAGATATCTTTCTGTATTTGTTTTACTCAGTATTTAAAGGGCTTAGGTAATTCATAATGAGGTTTTGTCCCTTTAATGAATTTGAAGACGAGCAGTAACTCTTACCCAACGATAAGTATTTAGATCCATCAATGACTATTTCTGGTGAGTTTGCTGTATTTAAACAGAATATTTCTGCTTTGTTCAAGCAGACTGTTTCTTCTGGCATAATGTGAGCTTTTTGCTGAGGCAAGTTATCATTAGAGAGCCAGTTCGGTCCGTGGAGCCATAATTTATTATCCACAAATTTCTTGAGTGGGACACCACGTGACAACATGTCAGCTGGATTCTCTACATCTCTCTTATTTCTGCTACTCTATTTTGTACATAGACCAACTTATTCTTATTATTTCTTAACTGCTGGAGAACTGCTTCATTATCACTCCAGATCACGGTTTTTTCAATAGTGAGATGATCAAGTACTTTGTTGAGATAGACAGCTAATTTTGTACCTACATAACCCTTTCAGGGATGGTGCTGTACTAGTACGGCTTGCACGCCAGGGTTGGTGCCGTACTAGTACGGCTTGCACGCCATGGTTGGTGCCGTATTAGTACGCATTAATTCTAACACCTTCAAATCTAGAGAGAGAAAGCTGGTAGGCCTACATATGAAATAATGGGTCTATGTGGTCAGTGTGCACAGTATAAAAGAATCCTTCAGCACACAGTGCTAATGAGAAAAAAAAACTCCGACTGTGTTTTTGCTTTAAAACAGCGACTTGGCAGTGTATTTTCGTATGATTTTTATGGTTGTATTCTAGTTTTCCTGGTCTCATTTTATAGAATGGAATACATATTATGGAAATTGAGATGATTTTGATTGGTTTTACAATGAAAAGTACCTTGAAATTGAGCTCAAAGTAGCAGAAATGTGTAATTTTTGCCATAGTTCAAAAGTAAACAAATCATGCCACGCGTCCAATACACGTCAACTGGTGAATCTAATATTCTTTCACAAGTGCCTTGATATTATTTATACCATTTCTACGCCATTTCTACACTAATGTACTAGTCTGCATAACATAAATCTTCTTTTTTTTTTTTTTTGAGAATAAAAATTCGAAGTGGAAAGCAAAAGAAATGTAACAGAGGCCTGGGTACATGAGTAATGAATAGATTTTTTTTTTATTTTAGTGCCAGAAAGGTCTGTCTTGTTTATTCTGGGCCCTATTTGGAAATTGGTATCTTTTGAAATTTGTGTGAAATTGGCAATATTGTCAATTTCTGACCACGTTATTGGATAGTGAAAATCGGTAGATGGGTGGCTTCTTGTACTCAATCGATGAAAAAAATGAGTTAGCGAAATAGTATAATTTTTCTGACGGGTCATTGTAATTGACCAAAATAGGGCTAAAAGTGGGCAAATCGCCACTGTGTAAACTCGTCGAACCCAACTTCGCAAGACATAACTCCGAAGTTTTCCATCAAAATTCATACTTTTGGTGTCATTATGATCGGAAAAAGATTCTCTATCATTTCATAAGAAAAAAAATAACTATTTTTTTTTAAATTTCCGACCATGAGAACAAGTTTAGGAGAGGCCCTGCCAACCCTGAAAGGGATAGAGTGCTGTCAGTTCCAATTGTGTTACTGTTCTGACCTTCAAGGGTGCTACCCAGGCCTTTGAAGTAATTAGTGTACTTCCTTCAGCATTACTCATGTAAGCTACAGCGCCATAACCTCTGTGGTACTGTTCTGACCTTCAAGGGTGCTACCCTGGCCTTTGAAGTAATTAGTGTACTTCCTTCAGCATTACTCATGTAAGCTACAGCGCCATAACCTCTGGTTGACGCATCACAGAACACATGTAATGTGTACTTGTTTCCTCTATTGACCTATTTGATATTGTTCATCCCATGCTTGATTCATCCTTCTAGAGGCAATTTGCTCATCCCATCCAATTTTGAGCTTCCATGCATCTTGCATATAGCATTTTTAAAACCCATTTATGGTAACTTGAGATAGTTAGAGTCCTAGAGGATCTAAACATTTGATACCCTGACAGTAAACTACTTTAAGTGTATATGCTGATTTATTGTTTATCTTTTGAGACTCAAATTATCTTCCTGTGCTTTCCAATTAAGTCCCAGCATATTGTTGCAATCAGAATTTCAGTTTCAGGGAAATCTTTTGATAAGTTGCCTTAATTTGCTTTTGAATGTATTCCACATCCTTAGATGGTATTTGTGCTTCTTCATCTCCTTGTTAGCTCTCAGTATAAGGATTTCAAATCCCTCTTTTTACAGTACCTTGAAGATTTGTCCACAAGAAACTTTATTTAAGATTTCTTTTAAATGAAATTCAAAATGTCTTTAGTGTGTATTTAGAGTAGCTTCTAGCAAGAATGGAGAGAATGTTCATGCAACCACAAGACTTGAAACGATATGTTTCACAGGCATTGAGGATCACTTGGATTTTTAGGCAACAAGAATGAGTATAATCTCGGTCTATTTTTATCGCTTACTCTCAAGAAAGCTTCGGAAATATCAGCAGTGAGGATATGGTTTTGCGAAATTTCTTAAGCTATCTCCAAGCTTCTCAGTCAGTAATAGTCCGTCATCATACAGTCATTAAGACTTTTTACATCTTTATTTGAACGTGCGCTGTCAATGTATACAACATGTATGGAGTGGTTACAGAATCTTTTCTGACTCCAATGTGCGGGAGATAATGAGCCCATACTTTAACTTGTCTTCGACTAGTTCTCATAAAGTTATTGCCAACTGTCTTGTGGGGATATTATCATATACAGTCAGCTCTGATTCTTCCTGAGCTCATGTATTTGTGCTTTTCATTTATCCAAAAGCATGCGATAATTGCTAAGCAGATGTGTTGGATGTATAATTTCCATGGTAACCTAACCCAATCTGTCCCATCTTCGTACTTGACAGTTTTAAAAATTGGTAATAAGTCTCACTCTTTGGCTTGGTTTATTTTATAACAATACCTATTGTGTCTAAATCCCACAACTTATCAACTGGTTCATTCATTTCTGTGGTACATGATCTTGCTTATTCTTGTAACTAGTACATTTTCCACTGAATCAATATCAGCTCTGTCCCACTTTGAGAGGGAATGGGACCACATTCATGTGGCCTCTGCTGCTGTTTTAAGCAAGTGAACAGTATGTTTACTTACTGTATTTTGCACAAAACAGTGATAATAATCAACTTCAGCTGATTAATTAAATTGGACTAACTGTTGTCCATTTAGTATGTCATGGCAGGCTAACTTAACCTTGGCTGCTTTAGTTCTGTAATTGTTTATTTTATCATGGGGATCTGCACAGACTTAGGACAAATCATTCTACTACTACAACTTCCATTGTCTTTGTTCCTATTTCCTAGACCCAACAGTTATTTTGCTAGGTTCATATGTCTGTTTTTACAGAACTTTTTTTATGCTGAGTTGAAAAGGTATGTGGTACTCCACATAATGATTGTAAGTTTATCATCATGTCTCCATTGCTTGCATCGACAGAAACTATTTGCTTGTAAACCATTGCGAATTTCTTACACAAGTGTAATAGCATTTGTTGAACATAATGTTTAATCGTTCAATGGTTTGTGGTGACAGCTGATCTTGTACAATACCAATGATAAACCAGTTACATTGATTTAGGTTTAATTTTGTCTCGAGAGATTTGAGGGGACTGTTGTCTAAGTGTGATCCTAAATGTTTGTAACTGTGAAAAACAATGTTTGGTGGCCTCAATGCTTGTAGATTCTGACTGCATGTCTAATCTTGGTTTTGGTCAGCATTCAATGGCAATTGTGCTGCTAAAACTCGTAATGGGCTTTGCTGATAATTTCCTTTTAACACCATTTGAGATAGTTATTTTATTATCTCATAATACCAGTTTTTGTATATTCCAGAGACTTGCATCTAATAAATTCCTCAAAATAATGACCTTCAAAATAGGTATTGAGAGGTCAGGAAGACTAATATATAGTGGTATGCCAGTTGTGGCAGGTGTAACCGGTGTCTAACCACTAACTATCAGTAGGTTCTGTGACTGGAAAATGTGTGGAAGTTAAATGTACCTCAGACCACTTTAATGTGGATCACTGAAGGTGACCAAAATTTGTTGATGTTATCTTCAGATGGATTTGACTCAGTTAAGAATTACTTTCGTATTTTCTCATAATCTAGAATGAATGTTCTCCAGTGCCTTAGTAACGAACGACCTTAATAAAACTTTTTGTCTGCAGAAAAATCACTTTCTTACATACTCAGAGTTTACATAATCCCAGTTTTGGGAAATTAAAGCATCCTCTTGGATGCTAGTGTACATCTTATTTACAGCCTTTATTGCACTCGTATTGTCATTACCATTTTGAACCTAATTAACAGCTAAAATGGCTGTGAATTGCCACCGAGATCTATTGATGCATGTGCCGAAGGAGAAGTTGTAATTGCTGCGTGGACAATGAAGACTAAACATTGCACATCTCGGGGGCCCGGTGGCCTGGTGGCCTTTAAAGCTCCCGCTTTCACACAACGGATGGGCCCGGGTTCGATTTCCCGCCGGGTGGAAACATTCGATCACGTTACCTTACAACCTGTTGTCCCTGTTTCACCTAGCAGCCAAATAAGGTACCTGGGGTGTTAGTCGACTGGTGGGGTCGCATCCTGTGGGGACAAGGATTAAGGACCCCAATGGAAATAAGTTAGACAGTCCTCGATGACGCACTGACTTTCTTGGGTTATCCTGGGTGGCTAACCCTCCGGGGTTAAAAATCCGAACGAAATCTTATCTTATCTTATATTAAGATGAAGAAGTTCACGTGGTATGGCCGTCACAGAGAATGATTTCTTATTTGCTCCTGTTGTCAATCAGTTGATTGTCTCTGTGTGTGTTTAAGCCAGTTGTTATGGTGTTAGTGTTGTTGGTGCATATTAGTTTACTGAACTGTGAACATAATATTAATAACAATATTGATAGAAGACGAACTGTGCATCAAGAGCTGGAGCTGAAAATTATTTCATGTTCCTTTATGCTGTGTGAAAAAAGAAAAAACCCTTATATCTGGTTTATGTGTCTCATGCACTGAGCGTGCCCTGTTGTCTTAGTGTTGAGGAAACATGGTGATAGTTACCTGCCCTCTAGAGAGATGCCTTAATAACTGTGAAATGTTTTACTGATTCAAGGACTGGAAATCCCATATTCCTCATATCAAGACAGAGAGCACACACTTGTCGGGAAGCAATAATCCCAAACGGTTCTTTGCTTCCCACCAATTAGAATTATATAGAAATTATAAATTGGAAATGTAAGCTTAAACAGTCGGACCCTCAACTAACGGCGTCATTAAGTAACAGCAATTTCATTCTACGGCGCTTTTTGCCATAGGAAAAAAAATGCCTTAACCAAAGGAGGAAAAGAAAAACTTACCAACGACGTTTGTCTGGAAAGTTGTTCGATGTGCCAGGAGACTCCAAGAGTCAGTGTGCCATTGTTTACAAAGCTTGTGCGGTCGGGTTTCCTATGTTGTTGCCTCCCTATATTTTGGATTATTCCACTATTTTTCTAGTGCTTTGTAACTGCTAAATAAGCCACCATGGGTTCCCAAAAGAAAGTTCTAGTCCAAGACTGTGTTAAAAAGGGTGGGGGAAAATTACCTTGGAAATGATTGAAGGAGATCATTGAAAAATAAAGAGAGTGGGAGTGCGTATGGATGAGGTGAAAGGGCAAATACAAACAAATCACATTCAACCATCAGTACTATCTGGTATGAACAGACAGGTTCAAGGAATGTTTCAAACGGGAGACCACAAATAGTTGAAGAGGTGAGGAGATGTTATTGGTATGGATAATCAAAAAAACAATTTATCCAGGTGATAGTGTTTCTCACCTTATTTTGTGAAAAGGCAAGGAAGTTGCACGATCATCTCATTTAAGAAAATGCCTCAAAATTAGTGCTGCTGCTGATGAAATTTTAAGGCCAGCAAAGGCTGGGTTTGAGAGATTTTAAGATCGTAGTGGCATACACCTAGTGCGGTAAGCATGGTCAGGCAGCAGTCAGACAAACATGCGGCCTGACTGAAAAAATATTTGGAAAGGACTTTAAGGAATTAATAGAGACTGAAAACCTTAAAAACCTGAACAAGTGTTTAATTGTGACGAAAACAGGGCCTTGTTTTGGAAGAAATGCCAAACAAGACCTACCTTACTCAGGAGGAAAAGGCACTCCCAGGTCATAAGCCTATGAAAGACAAGGCTGACATTAAATGTTGTGTAGTAATGCTAGTGGTGATTGGCAAAGTGAAAGCCTTTAGTGGTGTATCACTTCTGAAACTCCCAGGGGGGGGGGGGGGGGGGGGGTGGGGAGGTGTTCAGGAAAAAAAAAATATCATCAAAGGGTAGCTTTGTGTGCTGTGGAGATCAAAACAGTAAGGCATGGGTCTCTTGGGTAATTTTCTTGGACGGATTTTATGGTGTGTTTGGCCCCCTGTGACAAAATTACCTCCAGGAAAAGATATTGGGCCACTCAAGTGCCTCCTGGTAATGGACAATGCTACTGCTCTTCCTCACGACTTGCATAGAGGAAATTGCAGGAGGTTTGGTTTCGTTTAGGTTGAAGTTTTGCCTCGTAATACAACTCCTCTCTCCAGCCCATGGACCAGCAGTGTAATTGCAAACTTCAAAAAAATCTACACAAAAGTAGTTAATGTTTCAAAAGTGCTTTGAAGTGACCTCAGTCACTGAAATGACCCTTAAAAGAGAGTTTTGGAGAGATCACTTCAAATATCCTTCAGTTTGTGTAAACCTTATAGGTAGGCTTGGGATGGAGTGACTAAGAGGACCTTGAACTCTGCTTGGGAGGAAAACTTGGCCTGAATGATGATAGAACAATGGAATGTTGAAGGGTTTGGGGCTAAATCTCAGGAGGCTATCAGTAGTGGAACCTATTGTGTCATTGGAAGTCTTGGGGTTAGAGGTTTGTGACGTGGATGAGGATGTGGAAGATGTTGGGTGCAGAAAGACGAGGAAGAACTTTCACTGCAGACCTGCAAAGAGCTTCAGTAGCAACAGCATGACATCACATAAGGAATGTTCTACAGAGCAGGATTGAAGAGAACAGAGGAAGAAGACTTCATCAAAGTTTAGGGGAAATGTGTTCAATGTTTACAAAGGTTGCAAGCATTATTGAAGAATTGTATCGTGTCCCCGAAGTTGGCAACATGTACAATGTAACGCTTGTGTCCCATTTTAGTAGGAAATCCTAAGTGCACATGAGAAGAAACAGAGCTCTCTGGAAATGCTGTTTTGTCTGTTACGGGATCCATAGTGACTCTCAAGAGGTCCTAGTGGCATTAAAACAACCAAGGAGGGAGGTCTCAACCCAATAAGGACTTGGTACCTGAAGTCCTTTGGTGGGGGATGTCTCCTTTATTAGTAAAATATTTTTATTTAAATACTTATTGGGATGGTGGGGGAATATAGTTGTGAAGCTTAGTGATTTATGACAGAGTTTTATGTGATTGTATATGACAGGTTTTGTGATGTTATGACAGGTTTATGTTGATGTTTATGACAGGTTTTTGTGATGTATGACAGGTTTTATGTGATGTTATGACAGGTTTATGTTTTGGATGTTATGACGGTTTATGTGATGTTCTTTCTATGACAGGTTTATGTGATGTATGACAGGTTTATGTGATGTTATTGACAGGTTTATGTGATGTGATGAGAGGTTTAGTAATGAGAGGTTAGAACTGCTTTATGACAGAAGTTATGTTATGTCATGAGGAGGTTTATGTGATGGTAATGAACAGGTTTATGTGGATGTTATGAGAGGTTTTATATCGATTTATGAGAGGTTTTTAGTAATGAGAGGTTTTAGAACTCCTTATGACAGAAGTTTATGTGACGTCATGGAAGGGTTTCTGTGATGTTTATTGGACAGGTTTATTGTGAGGTTATGACAGGTTTATGTGTTGTTATGACAGGGTTTATGTGATGTTATGAAGGTTTATGTGATGTTATGAGAGGTTTAGTAATGAGAGGTTAGAACCTGCTTATGACAGAAGCTTAATGTGATGTCATGAGAGGTTCAGTAATGGAGAGGTTTAGAATGGTTATGACAGAAATTATGTGATGTCATGTGAGGTTTATTAATGAAAGGTTAGAAATCTGGTTATGACAGTAGCTTGTGATCGTAATGAAGAGGTTATTAATGACAGGGTAGAACAGGTTATGGACCGAAGCTTATGTGAGATGTCATGAGAGGTTCAGTATGAGAGGTTCTAGAACTGGTTATGAACAGAAGCATATGTGATGTCATGAGAGGTTTATTAATGACAGGTTAGAACTGGTTATGGACGAAGCCTTATGTGATGTCATGAGAGGTTCGTAAGAGGATGTTAGAATCTGGTTTTGACAGAAGCTTATGTGATGTTCCCCTCTCATGAGAGGTTTCAGTAATGAGAGGTTAGAAACTGGTTATGACAGAACTTATGTGATGTCATGTGAGGTTTATTAATGACAGGTCTAGAACTGGTTATGACAAGAAGCTTATGTGTGTCATAGAGAGGTTTTTATTAATGACAGGTTAGAACTGGTTATGCCGAAAGCTTATGTGATGTCATGAAGAGGTTTCAGTAATGAGAGGTTTGAACTGCATTTGAACAGATGCTTATGTGATGTATTACCTGGTCCTGGAGAGAGTTTTCGGGGCCGGGAGTCAACGCCCCGCGGGGGGGCCCCGGTCTACGTGACCAGGGCCTCCTGGTGGATCAGCGCTGATCAACCAGGCTGCTGTTGATGCTGGCTGCACGCAAACCAACGTACGTGCCACAGCCCGGATGCTCAGGAACTGACTTAGGTGCTTTGTCCAAGTGCCAGCCTTGGAAGACGCCAATGGGGGTATGTTGGTAATCCCCTTATGTGCTGCTGGGATGCAGTTGAAACAGTCTCGGGCCCCTGTCACTTATTGTATGAGTCTCTTAACGTGCTAGTGACACCACCTGCATTTCATTGGGGGATGGTGCTTACGTTGCCAGTCTTTTTGTTTCGTAGTGAGTGGATTTTCCGTGTGCAAGTTTGGTTTACTAGTCCCTCTAGGAATTTTCCAGGTGTATATAAATCTGTTATCTCTCCCTCCTGGTTCCAGGAATCAGGTTAGAAACTCAAGCGTCCCCAGTAATTGAGGGGTGTTTTATCTCCGTTATGCGGCCGTGTAAGTTTCTCTGTACATTTTCTAGGTCGGGCAATTACACCTCCTGCCTTGTAAATGTGCTGTTAGAGTGTGCAGCAATATTCCAGCCTAGATAGAACAAGTGACCTGAAGAGTGTAATCATGAGGCTTGGCCTCCCTAGTTTTGAAGGTTTCATTATCATACTGTCTTTTTATAGCAGATGTGATTGATACATGTTATGGTCCTTGAAGGTGAGATCCTCCGACTTAATCACTCCCAGGTCTTTGACGTTGGTGTTTCGCTCTATTTTGTGGCCAGATTTTGTTTTGTACTCTGATGAAGATTAATTTCCTCATGTTTAACATATCTGAGTAATGAAATTTCTCATCGTTGAACTTCATATTGTTTTCTGCAGCCCACTGTAAGATTTGGTGGATGTCCGCCGGAGCTTGCAGTGTCTGCAATGGAAGACACTGTCATGCAGATTCGGGTGTCAATCTGCAAAGGAAGACACGGTGCTGTGGCCTGACATCCTTGTCTATTGTTTCGGGGAATTATGAGGTGGAGGCGGAACAAGTTGGGTGATAGTACTGTGCCTTGGTGGAAACAGAGCTTTTCACCGTAGCTGCCTCGGACTTTACTCTGTTGACGGATACTCTCTGTGTTCTGTTGTGAGGAAATTATAGATCCATCGACCGACTTTTCCTGTTATTCCTTTTCGCGCGCATTTTGTGCGCTATTACGCCCATGGGTCACCACTTGTCGAAGGCTTTTGCAATGTCTGTATATATTACATCTGCATTCTTTTGTCTTCTAGTGACATTTAGGATTGTAGTAGTGATCCAGTAGTTGAGGACAGAAGGAAGCGACTGTTCCAAAACCCCTTGTTGCCCTGGGTTTGTGTAACTGATGAGTTTCTAGATGCGTGGTGATCTTGCTTCTTAGGGACCCTTTCAAAGATTTTATGATATGGTGTTGTTAGTGCATTGGTCTGTAGTTCTTTGCTGTTGCTTTACGGCCCCCTTTGTGGAGTGGGGCTTAAGTCTGATGTTTTTAGTAATGAGGCGACCGCCGTGTCCATGCTCCCCTCCATAGGATGGAAAACGGCTCGTGATAGGGGCTTCTTGCAGTTCTTGATTGAACACAGAGTTACATGAGTATGGGCCCAGGGGCAGGAGTGCTTGGTGCATGTCATTTATCGCCTGTCGAAGTAATTTGGCGTCTGGATAAACTTAGGATGGCTTGTGTTAATCAAATTTTGTGGCTCTCTCATAAAAAATTCATTTTGATCTTCGACTCTCTGTCGTTAGCGGCTTGCTAATAAACTGAGTCATATTGGGACTTGAGTAGCTCACTCATGTCCTTGCTGTCATCTGTGTGGACCCATCTTGTTTAAGTAGGGGGCCCTATACTGGGCGATGTTATCGATTTTTGATTTGGCATAGGAGAAGAAATACTTTGGGTTTCTTTCGATTTTCATTTATAGCTTTTAGTTCTTCCCGCGATTCCTGATTTCCTAAAAAGGATTCTTTTTGTTATGTGCGATTCTTGCTATTTCTGCTGACCAGTGTGTCTCCCTGGCATTTCAGATATATTGCCTCTTTTAGCCCGCTCTGTTATTCTTTTCCGTTCGCATGTAAAGGGAATAAAAAAGCGCCTCTCGTCTCTTTCTATTTTACATCTACTCTCCTTTTTTTAGAGGAATAAGCCTTGTGCCTTACATCTGAGTGCCACGAGTTAATCTGTTAGAAGCAAAGTTGGGGTCTGTGTTGCTTAGTATATCTTCCTGATTTATATCGGTTAGGACTTGGTTTACTTGGTCCCACTTTATGTTTTTGTTATTGAAGTTGAATTTTGTGAATGCTCCCTCGTGACTAGTCTCATTTTGTCGGTCTGGGGCTCCTCGCATACATGTCTGAACCTCAATTATGTTGTGATCTGAGTATATTGTTTTTGATATGGTGACATTTCTTATCAGATCATCATTGTTAGTGAATATGAGGTCTAGTGTATTCTCCAGTCTAGTAGGCTCTATTATTTGCTGATGTCATGAGAGGTTCAGTAATGAGAGGTTAGAACTGGTTATGACAGAAACTTATGTGATGTCATGAGAGGTCCAGTAATGAGAGGTTAGAACTGGTTATGACAGAAGCTTATGTGATGTCATGAGAGGTTTATTAATGACAGGTTAGAACTGGTTATGACAGAAACTTATGTGATGTCTTGGAGGTTCAGTAAATGAGAGGTTTAGAAACAAAAACTTGGTTTTATGGACAGAAGATTATGTTGATGTTGAGAGGTTAGTACATGAAAGGTTAGAACTGGTTATGACAGGAAACTTATGTGATGTACATGAGAGAGGTTCAGTAATGACAGAGTTAGAACTGGTTATGACAGAAACTTATTGTGATGTCATGAGAGGTTCTGTAATGAAGGTTAGAAACTGGTTAGACAGAACTGATCAAGTGGGCTTCAACACACACACAAGAGGACTCTAAAACCACAAGTATATTAACGTACTTGACTTGAGTTTTAGCTGACTTATATAGTCCAGACTGACCCAATATCTAATTATAATGTTTGTGTGTGAGCGCACGAGCGAAAAAAAAGTAAAAAAAAATTATGGAAATTAAGTTAATCATATCGAAAAAAATAGCTTAACTCAATGGCAACACAATGGTACATGAATAAATAATAATAATAATAATAATAATAATAATAATAATAATAATAATAATAATAATAATAATAATAATAATAATAATAATAATAGTTTAATATGTTTATTATGCACCACATACCCATGGTGTGGGTGGTAGTCAAAAGATTACAAAGGTACATAATGGGTCCAGGGACTGGACCACAAAGTTATGTTAGCACACTCCTTCCTGCATGGAAGGAGTGTGCATCATTGCATTACCACCTTTCTCACTCTGCACACTGACAGCTCATACACTACCTTCCTTGACCTTAAATCCGCTTTTGATGTAGCCAACCGACATGTAATTATTAGTGAACTTGCCAGAATGTATGTTGGAGGTTGGCTTCTACTGGATTAAAGGTTTACTGTCCAACAGAAAGTCTGTTCTGTCTTGATTCCAGGGACATACAAAGTGTAAACTAAAGAATTTTATTTGATAATAATAATATTAATAATAATAATAATAGTAAAATAATATTAATAATATAATAATAATTAATAGTAATAGTAATGATTGTAATAATAATAATGTTAATAATTTTATAATTCATAATAATAAAATAATTATTATTATTATTATATTATTATTATAATTATTATTATTATTATTATTTATATTATAAGATATAATAATTCTTCTTTAACTACCAGTTTATCGTATACAAGGTATACAGACCATAGCTGACATTCAATGCTTACTACTTATAGAAAGCCGCTTGTTATGCTGAATATTTCCGCAAATTAGGTCAGTGTCCAGGATGCGGACCCACACCAGTTTACTAACACTCAGGTACCCATTATTCTGAAGGGTGACATTGACAAAACAGTGTTGTAAAGAACACGCCCAATGTTTCTACTCCTGCGCTGGGAATCAAAAACCCAGGTCGTTCCGCGTGTGAAGCAAGAGCTTTAACCACAGGACATTTATATCATGTTGGTACGGTGATGTGTCTAGCTCCACGGAATCTCACACTATATAATTTTAGATTTTTTTCCTTTTTTTTTTACATTCTGTTTCTTGTATTTTTCTTTCTAATATAAGAATTGGCGTGTGGCATGACATGGAGATGGTGGCGCGGAGCTTATAACATGGTCTCTAAGTTCATGACATGAGATGGGCCGGAGCTTTTCATTAACATAGTCTCTAAGTTCATGACTTGAGAGTGGGCGGTGCTTATACATGGTGTCTAAGTTCATGACATGAGAGTGGGCGGGACTTATACATAGTGTCTAAGTCATGACATTGAGGATGTGTTGGCAGAGTTTATACATAGTCTCTAAGTTCATGACATAGAGTGGGCGGAGCAGCTTAAACATAGTCTCTATGTTATGACATGAGAGTGGGCGGAGCTTATACATAGTCTCTAAGTTCATGACATGGAGAGTGGGCGGATAAACTTTACATAGTGTTCTAAGTTCATGGGGGTGACATGATGAGGTGGGCGGAAGTTTATACATAGTGTCTAAGGCCATGACAAGAGATTGGGTGGAGCTTATACATAGTGTCTAAGGCCATGGACAAGAGAGTGGGCGGAGCTTATACATAGTGTCTAAGGCCATGACAAGAGAGTGGGTGGAGCTTATACATAGTGTCTAAGCATTGTTCGCATCGCTCTCGGGCCGTGTGGACATGCTGCACAGCGCTCCTGATTGAGTGCGGCTTTTGCGGCAGTTTACCTGACTGAGCTGCCCTAGCGTTGGTTGGTGGTAACTTTATTTTCTCCAACATGGCGCTGAATAGCGGAAGACGAATCAATACTGTCTGCATTGAGATGATCCGTGGGGCTGTCCACGGGATCCAACATGGATTTATTGATACCAGCGGATCATTCGCGGGTTACCTAGGGTATAGAAATTGATGGAGCGGAAGATATATGTGGTGTCGCACCACTCATGGAACGACGAGAATCTTCGTTAAAATGACGTCTGCACTTAGTCTACGGGCGGTGGTCGACATGTATCAGGAGACCCATCATACCGGTTGATACAGCTGTGTCGGTTGCGACTCAATGATGTTATCTCGACTTGGGTGTTGAAAATCAGGAATGTGCCTTTTGAGGGGCGGACTGATTTTGATATTAGCAGTGAAGGTAATTATGGGAACGGTTCACGTAGCCACAGCAGGGCAGATGGACAACTGGACCGTTATTGCAGAGTATGGTGGCAAGGTACATTATGTTAAAATGACTCTATGACATCCTATTCCTTCATATGTTGTGTTGAAGGGAATTACGGACTCAAGTCTATGTTAATATGCAGGCAACGACGTATGTGTCGGATATGTGGGTCATTTGACCACATAGCGGAGCAGGGAAGGTGTGAGAAACGAAGTGGATACCCGGCACAACAACGGCAACGGCAGCAGTGGGCGAGGTAGGGCGACAAGCTGGAGATCTGCCTCTGCTACGCCGCCCCAACAATGGTTGTCATGGGTGAGGAAGGTGGACAAAGAAAAGGAGCTCGAATCGCCAGTTGTAACGCTACAAGGAGAATCTTCAGTCTTTGGACATAATCAGGTTTTTAGAGGATTAGAGGAATACCTAATATGGGTGAAGAAGTGGCGGTTGGTCTTTGGTAAAGGCGTTGGTGTCTTGTTAGAGGAATCTGTCCTAGATCATGTGGGAGAGACCCAGGAATTAGTTCTGGGGATGGCTCGTGAATGATGTTATGGCAGGAGATGCGTTTTTTGGTCGACGATGAGAGTCTACAAGGATTGAAGGTGAACTGCAGTAGAGGGTGGAGTGCATCAGGACGGTGAGCTTCAGATGTCCAAAGCAGGGTGGAGGGCGGGGACACGAAAGAGGACTGCAGCATCATCGGATTCTGATGATGTGCTAACTCCTGCCCAAAACGCCCTGGGAACAAGTCTTGGGTGGAGGTACAGCTGAGAGGGGAATGGTGAAACCCAAGGATCAAAGGGGATTGCCAAAGGTGATTCCCAACAAAGGGGGGGGGACAGAGGTGTTGCGAACAAACAGGGGGTAAAGTCAATGTCTGGGACCAAAAGGAAAACCATTTTTTTCGTTGAATTCAAGTGTTTTGCTATTAAATATGAACGGGTTGAGAGCTGGAGAGGAAGCTTAAGTGCGTTTCAAGAGTATTTGGTGCGACGTGTGCTGGAGTGGTATCTTACAGGAACATAATTTTAGGCTGGTTATGAGTTGGATATGAGTGGTTATATGTTTACATGGAACATGCGACACGTTTGAAAGTTAGGGGCTGACATTTGGTAAAGGAACTAGCCTGGTTATTAGTAAGGCATAGTTGAAGGGGGGTACGGGAGGGTAATTAGAGTGATGGATGGAACTGGGGTAGGGTTCCCATTTGTTTAGTATGTGTTTATGGCCGGCTAAGGGTGATGGGAGTATTAAAACTAAATTTGTTCAGGGACGTACTGGTCTTTTTTTACGTGGTTTACCGAATGTTGCAATTATTAGGAGAGGATGGAATTGCGTGATACATCAGTTAAGATGTGGAGCCTAGAGGTTGCGGGGTAGTTGTTTGGGTATATTGGGTGATTTATTGACCGGGGTGGGGGTTTTTTTAAAGGATTGTGTGCGGGGGGGAGGGTTGGGTAGAGCATACCTTCATTAAATGAGGTCATGCGGCGAGGTTGGAACCTAATTGTACGTGCCTTTACGGTTACTGCACGGAAGGGTGATGGAATGTGTTAGTATGTGTTTTTCTGGATCATAGAGGTTGTAATAGATGTGGAATTGTGGGTGGTGACTCGGAGGCTCCACCATTTTCGAAAATGAAATGTATTTTATTGAAGGAAGAGGATAGTCTTAGTCTTTTGGACATATGTGGATCGTTTTTAGAGGTTTGTTGATTTGAAGCACCAGGGGTGTGTTTTTCTCGGATCATAGAGGTGTAATAGATGTGGATATTGTGGTGTGTGCCTAGGAGGGGTCCCACATTTTTTCGAAATTAAATGTAATTTTATTGAAGGAAGAGGAATAGTCTTTTGTCTTTTGGACATATGTGGGATCGTTTAGTGGTTGAAGCACCATGGGATGTTGCAATGGTTTTGGTGGGGGAAACGATATCCAAAAAAAAACGTATTAAGGAAAATATTATATTATCGAGGGAAAGGGTCGAGATATAATCAGTTACATATGGTTTTCAAAAATATTTAGATGGGCAGTTGTGTGATGCTATGCACAAATTTATGCAAATTATCTGTTATTGAAATTGAAAAGTTTGAATGAAATATACGAAATTTACAAAATGAGAGGTTTGATGGGGGAGGAAAGGCTTCTAAGGGCGGGATTTAGGAGGTTTTATGGGGAGATCGCCTTTCAGCTGTGTGCGGTTGCGGAGTCAAACAGACGTGGCCAGGCAATGGATGTTAATGGGGTTGAATGTTCAGGTAGGTATGCAAGGGTAATAAAAGTGGACCGGTGTGTGACAACGACTGTGGGTTATGAGTGGGTATATTGATGCTTGGGTTAAGTTTGAAACGAATGTGTAGGAAATAAACGAATAGCATTACAGTCCATTGGAAGGTTTGTTGCAGTGTGATTTGACAGAGCTGATCGCTTTCGTTTTGGAAGGGCCCGTTAACGGAAAGTGTGTGACTGGGAAAGCTTATATCCAGGGCGCAATTAGGTAAGGCACCAGGATTGATGGGTGGCCCGGCGACTATATCTTCAAAATTGGAGCATTTTAATAAGGGTTTTTGGATAGATTTATTCAATATCCTTATGCGGGTGAGCAGGTCTTTCTTAGGGGGCCACAGCAAAGCAATGGGCTGATGGTTTTCTAGTGCCAAATGTGAGCCATAAAAATCAAAGACTATCATGCTATTTCGTTTATTGTGTGGTGATTATAAGATTTTTTGCAAGAATTTTAGCTAACAGAATAAAAAAGGTCTTAGGTAAAGTGATTGATAAGGGACAAATATGGGGTTGGTACCGGGACAGAGCTATGTTTGAACTAGCATGGTTTGATTAGAAGCTTATTGAGAAGAGTAAAATTGGGAGGGGGGGGGTTGTTTGCTATAGATTGGGGGCGGCATATGACAGTGTAGAGAAACGGGAAAGCAAGCGTTAATGGGAAGATTATGAAGATGGCAGGGGTTTGGAGAGGAAATTATTTCATGGGCCGAATTAGTGTATCAAGATGGCATCCCTTGAGGAGCAGGTAAAGGGAGGTTAGGAGAACAAAATTCAGTGAGAAGGGGTCTAGTCAAGGTTGTCCCCTTTCACAAATATTTTTTGCGTGTTTACAATATCCCTTTTATAGAGGAATTAGGGTTCTTATTAGCAGCTAAGGGGAGTAGAGTAACCGAATGGGGTGGGGGGGCTGGCATTGTTGGATATGTTTTGATGACCACAACGATTTTAGTAGTGGTAACAGGGATTTGCTTCGGTGGAAAAGTTAGTGAGTGTTTTTGAAAGGGCTTTTGGTATGTCACAATTAATAAGGAGAAAATGAAGTATATGATTTGGGGATGGGTTAAAGTGAGGAATGTGACGTTAGTTGAAAGGTGGAAAAAGGTGGACCAATTACTGATATGTGGGATGTTTTGTAAGGATATTCAAGTTAGCACAACAAATAAATCAGTGAGTCATTGTAGATGGTTGTACTGAAAGCGCATCAGTGGTTTACGAGCTGCACATTTAAACTTGAATCAAAGAGTAATTACAACGAAAGTCCTATTTATAGTAAACTTTGGCATGTAGCCTGCAATTATATCCGGATACTTCGTAGTTGAGATACAAAGGTTACAAAAGCGCGTTTTTAGATTCATTTGGGGTACTGGAAGCGAATGGTTAAGTAGAGCGGTTTTGTCACACTCCCGGTTGGCCGGAGGAGGGCCTGGGTCTTATAGCTGTTGAAAAGAAGGATTATGAGTGTGTATTTGAAACGTAGTTATAAGCGGTGAGGGGGGGGCGAGGGAAGGCGGACTTATAAGATACTCAGGATAATGCAATGGTGGTGGGTGGGTAGGGAGAGTTCATATTAGGTTGAGGCAAATGTTACGGGTCATCCATAAACATAGCGACCTTCCATATTAATTGGGGAAACCTTTGATGGGGTGGTGGTTAGCAGTGGTAGCGGTGTAGAGGGGTTATCGATGTATGATTGGTTGTATTATTTGGGGGCGTCGGTTTGATCATATGCGTTTAATACAAAAGTACGAGTAAGTTAGTATAGTATTTTTACATGGGATCTTACCGTCTGGAATGGTTTTTTTCCATTAAGAGATACAGGAGGATGGGATATTGCAAGGCTTGTGGGCGATTGGAGACTATTTCCATGTGGTGTATTTTTGAGATTGTATGAAACTAATTTGGGTTTGGTTGGGTAAGGTAATATGGTTTGTGGGAGGGGGGGGGGTGGGGTTGCAGGGGTTGAGGGTTTTAACGTAGACATAGGTGCGGTGAAATCAAATGGTAGTTTTTTAATTTGTCTAATGGTGGCAATCTATGTTGAGTTAAGTTTTTTAGGAAACCTTGAAGTTAAACAGAAAGAATGAATTATTCATGGTTGAGTCGACGTATTATTATAAATGACGTTGGAAGTGATTGTGTTAAATTTGACAATATACTTTATATTATTATTTATAATGTATGAACCTGAATGTTAAACTAAAGTCTGAATTTTAGAGATGAAGAGTGGGTTTCCCTTTTTATTGTTCTATTTTATCTTGAAGGTAATATATGGTTGTATCATGTACACCAACAAATATGGTTAGGGGTATATGGTAAATTTTCATAAGAACATAAGAACGATGGAACACTGCAGAAGGCCTACTGGCCCATGCGAGGCAGGTCCAAGTCTCCTACCGGCTTAAGCCAATGCACCCAACCTAGTCAGGTCAGGAACACGGCAACCGACCTGGTAGCACAAGCTATCAGGTCTAACTCACACCCACCCACATCCACTCATGTATTTATCCAACCTATTTTTAAAGCTACACAACGTTCTGGCCTCTATAACGGTACTTGGGAGTTTGTTCCACTCATCCACAACTCTATTACCAAACCAGTACTTTCCTATATCCTTCCTGAATCTGAATTTTTCCAACTTAAAACCATTGCTGCGAGTCCTGTCTAGGCTAGATATTTTCAGCACACTATTTACATCCCCTTTATTTATTCCTGTCTTCCATTTATACACCTCAATCATATCCCCCTTAATTCTACGTCTATCCTCATAGGGAAGGTTTCTGATACATGGGATCAACTTTGTCATCCTCCTTTGTACATTTTCCAGAGAATTTATATCCATTCTGTAATACGGTGACCAAAACTGTGCAGCATAATCTAAATGAGGCCTAACCAAGGATGTATAGAGTTGAAGAACAACCTGAGGACTCCTATTATTTATGCTTCTTGATATGAAGCCAAGGATTCTATTAGCTTTATTGCGAACACTTATGCACTGTTGTCTTGGTTTCAGATTACTGCTAACCAGAACGTGTTGATTAGATATTTATAATACAGATGGAATACTAGGCTTAGGTTAGGGTAAAATTATGATAATTGTGAAATGTTCCTTGATACAATCGGCTCTTTATTATGCAAATTGGGTAGAATGGTTCTACGTATGGCATTATTGATAAATGTTGAGCTAATTCTAATTGTAGGTACGATGTGCACTGTACATGTGCACACCTGGGCGAGCAGCTGCGCGGACCGTGCAGTTCTAATGGACCTGTATGGTCGGGGTAGGTGGGTTTACTTTGGAGTGTTCTTGACATCATAGGTTCAATTATTACCCTATATTTCTTTCCGTGTTCAGAGCAGAAGGAATTTCGTCTGTAACTAAATGAAGAATGTATACTTGTATTTTATCGTTGTAGTGTACATTAAGAGCAAGGATGATTAATTGGAGGAAGAGTTAATATAGGTTGTATGTTTTTTTACGAATGTTAACTTATCCACATGTATCTAGTATAGGACAGTTTTAAGCTTCGGTATCTGATTTTATAGTTGGTTATAGTTGTCATATTTGTTATATTGTTATGTTATTTGTTATTGTTTCAATATCTAATGTAATGTTTTTCACTTATTGTCATATATTGTCTTCTTTATGGTTTTTCCTTTTCTCTATTGTCTGTCTGTATGGTTTTAAATAAAAAAAAAGTGTCTATGGCCATGACATGAGAGTTTACCTGTAGTTTACCTGGAGAGAGTTCGGGGTCAACGTCCCCGCGGCCCGGTCTGTGACCAGGCCTCATGGTGGATCAGAGCCTGAACAACCAAGCTGTTACTGCTGGCTGCACGCAAACCACAGTACGAGCCACAGCCCGGCTGGTCAGGAACCGACTTTAGGTGCTTGTCCAGTGCCAGCTTGAAGACTGCCAGGGGTCTGTTGGTAATCCCCCTTATGTGTGCTGGGAGGAAGTTGAACAGTCTCGGGCCCCTGACACTTATTGTATGGTCTCTTAACGTGCTAGTGACACCCCTGCTTTTCATTGGGGGGATGGTGCATCGTCTGCCAAGTCTTTTGCTTTCGTAGTGAGTGATTTTCGTGTGCAAGTTCGGTACTAGTCCCTCTAGGATTTTCCAGGTGTATATAATCATGTATCTCTCCCTCCTGCGTTCCAGGGAATACAGGTTTAGGAACCTCAAGCGCTCCCAGTAATTGAGGTGTTTTATCTCCGTTATGCGCACCGTGAAGGTTCTCTGTACATTTTCTAGGTCGGCAATTTCACCTGCCTTGAAAGGTGCTGTTAGAGTGCAGCAATATTCCAGCCTAGATAGAACAAGTGACCTGAAGAGTGTCATCATGGGCTTGGCATCCCTAGTTTTGAAGGTTCTCATTATCCATCCCTACATTTTTCTAGCAGCTGCGATTGATACAATGTTATGGACCTTGAAGGTGAGATCCTCTGACATAATCACTCCCAGGTCTTTGACGTTAGTTTTTCGCTCTATTTTATGGCTGGAATTTGTTGTATACTCTGATGAAGTTTTAATTTCCTCATGTTTACCATATCGGAGCAATTGAAATTTCTCATCGTTGAACTTCATATCGTTTTCTGCAGCCCATCCAAATTTGCTCTTAAGTGTCTGCACACTTAATAGTTTTATCATCTTATGAGCAAGAGATTGTAATAACTCACTACAATGGATACATTACAAATCTTTTCATGGAACATTGCTTCCATCAGGAAGCGGTTGCCTGACTTACATCATATTAGTGCAACCAACAATATTGATGTCATCTGTTTGCAGGAATGTAGACTGAAAGATGGATCACCTCCACCAAACTTGCCTGGATATGCAGCTTATAACCTAAGGTCAACCAACTGTTGTGTGCTGTATGTCAGAAAGAACTTGCCACATTCACTCCTTTCCTTGCAGAGTCGAGTTAACATGCAGTATCATGGTGTCAAAGTATATGCAGGCGATTTTTCCATAAACATTTTTAATCTCTATGCCCCAGCGAACCAGCTTCGACCTGATGCTTTACCAGATCGCATCAATAGTGAACCTACCATCATTCTTGGAGATTTTAATGCCAGACATAAGAATATTGGAGGGTCTATAACAAACGCCAATGGAACTAAACTGTGAAATTATTAAATGAGCATGATAATGTTCGAATTTTGGGCACTACTGAGCCTACTCACATATATGGTGGCATACTAGATCTGTGTCTTGGATTTAATACATCATATACGATGCATGACTCCGTCATAGTTGATGATCTTCTATCTGATCACTTCCCAAGACTAACAACTGTCAATCTTGATCACATCTCCAGCAATCAAGGAGCTAAATACAGAAGGAGGAAACTTATTCTCAAACCAGAACACAGAGACAACTTTATTAACCACTTGGATCAATGGTATAAGAATTACGAGCCCATTGGCACACAAAAATTTAATGATGATTTAATTACTACTATTGAGAGTGTTCTCACAGATCAAGTGGGCAGGAATAGGAAACAAACACTATAAATAACAATAAATAACAATAAAAATCAATGTAAATACTATAATGATCCACAGCTACGCAATCTAACACATGCAGCAGCTGGGAGGATTGGTAAAGCATACCGTGAATGTAGAACCCCAGACCTGCTCAGAACGTTCCAAGCTGCACTAACAAATGCAAGGAATAGAAAGCAAGAACTTAGGCAACAGGAATGGGAAAAGTGTGTTAGTGGATTAAATAGGTCCACCCCTTTAAGTTTGGCTTGGAAAGGTATAAATAAAATAACCAGGAAAAAGACTGGCAATGTTGCTCATCCCTTTCCTCTTGAGAAAGCAAATGACCTTATAAATGACTGGTCCAAAACATCCAGGCATGAAAACCTTCCATCTCATATTAGAAAAAATTTAGACAGTACTTCTGAAGAAATGTTGAAACTGATTAATTTTATGAGCCAAAATATTGATGAGAGTGATTGCCTCTTTACCGAGTATGAATTAAATAATGCATTAACTAAAGGTCGATCAACTGCTCCTGGAGAGGATGGTATAACCTATGATATTCTCAGAACTCTAAGGCACGTGCCTGATAACCCTTTGTTGGCACTGTATAATCTCAGTTACATTGAGGGCGTTCTTCCTACTTCCTGGACCAATAGTCTCATTGTGCCTATCCCTAAGCCCCATCAGCCTGAAACATTTAGGCCGACCTCCTTGACTAGTTGTCTTTGTAAAACTTTTGAAAGAATGATGCTTAACAGACTGTACTACAGAATCAGACACCAACTTTCCCCTTACCTCTATGGGTTCATGAAAGGTAAAAGTGTGCAGAACTGTATTTCCACCTTTCTCACTGCACACACCTCTACTAGTTTTACCACTTTCTTGATCTAAAATCTGCATTTGATTTTGCAAACAGAACCGTTATACTACATGAACTAGCAAAAATGAATATTGGTGGTAGCTTACTCTGCTGGATAATAGGATATCTGTCAAATAGAGTATCCTCTGTCCTTTACCAAGGCTTCAGAAGTGATTCTAAAGAAATGTGTTTAGGTACACCGCAGGGAGGAGTTCTTAGTCCCATGCTTTTTAATATTCTGATTAATGCTCTCCTAAATGCTCTACCTGCCTCACCTAAACATATAGCTATAAGTTATGCTGAGATATCATGATCCAAAACAACAGGGCATAAGAAGATGAATACCATTCTTAATGAAGTTCAAGCAATTTGTAATCGACTAGGCCTCATAATATCTTCCTCTAAAACAAAGATATTAACAAGCAAACGACATCCCCCACCCATCTATTTGCAGGGTGAAATCATTAGCTACTTTAAAACTTACAGATATCTTGGTGTAGATGTACCCTTTAACAAATCCACTATACCACAACTAAACAAGAAATGCAAAGCTAGGCTAAATGCTCTCAAAGCTGTTGCTGGCTACAACCCCAACTATGGTGCTAATGTTGCTGGCTACAACCCCAACTATGGTGCTAATGTTGCTGGCTACAACCCCAACTATGGTGCTAATGTTGCTGGCTACAACCCCAACTATGGTGCTAATGTGAGAATCGTAAGAATGATGTACATATCCTATGTTAGGTCCTTAATTGATTATGCTGTTCCCATGTTGATATTAGCTACAGAAAGTTCTCTCCGACCCTTAGAGTTAATGCAAAATGAAGCTCTCAGGATTATTCTTGGCTGTCCCAGATCTACAAAAGTTCTTAACATGAGGAAGGAGCTTGGTATTTCTAGTATCAGTGATAGGATTGTTGGAATTAACACTGTACTCGGTATTAGAATGTTGAGAAACGAACCAGACACTGTCACAGTGAATCTTACCAAGTGTCTAGATGTAAATACACACAGATCTAAATGGATTGTGAAAGCGTGCAATTACATTAAGTTTTATAAAGTGCAAGAACTGTATTACTGTAGACAACAAGAGCATTTCACCCCTCCATGGAAGATGTGTTCATTTAATATCACATACCTGCAAGTCCCTCCGATGAAGCTCATTGCTAGTAATCCCTTCCTTAAATCACTTGTTAAAACAACTGCCCAAGAAGAAATTTCTCACCTAGCTGGTAGTAATAAGTTATCACAAGTTATATACACTGATGGATCTAAACAGGAGTCTTCTGGCAGGGCTGCATCTGCTCTTGTTGCCACCTCCCTAGTTAAGAACGATAATAAATTTGTTGAGTTAGGAATAAGAATTAACAACTGGGCGTCTACACTGCAAACTGAATTGTTTGCAATCCTAATGGCGCTAAAGCTAACCTATGACACTGAGCTTGACTCTATCATCATTACTGATTCTATGTCATCATTGAAGGCTCTTGGCTCATATAATGACTCCAACAACATGTCATTGGGGAAGCCAGTATAGATACTCAAAAATTAGGGACAAAGGAATTAATGTACAATTGCTATGGATCCCATCACACATTGGATTACTCCTTCATGATAAAGTTGATATGTTTAGCCAAGAAGAGTATCCAGAAGGAGAATGTAGAATATAACTTTGGTATAACTGTGTCTAGAATTAGGAATAATATTAAGGAGAAAAAGTAAATAATGAAAATGATTGTTATAGGAATGCAGTTATAAGCCTGAGTAGATCTATAACCCACTATGATAACATGAACGTAGATAAGTATGTTTTAGGAGCAAACTTGCAATGTGAGCTAGGAATGACTGATGTTGTAGTGGCCAGGCTTAGGCTTGATTACAAGTACTTCTGGCAGTTTGGGAGACACACAGATGATGATCAAACTAAATGTAAATTATGTGATCAGGCATATGGTCACTCTCTTGAACACTATGTGCTTAATTGTCCACTTATTGAGGAATACAGAGACAGACAGTATAATAACCTATGTGACATGTCAAGATATCTTATTAATGAAAATAAGATACCAGATATACTAAGCAAATTTCCTAAATTTGCTTGTAATAGATAAGTGAACTATAGATATGTAGATATAAATCCATATGTATTCTTGTAAACCCTTTGGGGCCTAGTTCCTAGGCCTTTTGTGTATCCATATGCTCTCGCGCTACCGTCCACAGGACGGATATGGGGTGCACAATAAACTAGACACTTCGGTGGCAAAATCTAAAATATAAGGTGGAGATGCATGACTTTAGGGTATCTGGATCGTTGGTCATACCTGAGAGACTACTTGGTAGGTTGAATCCGGGGAAGAGAGGGGTGGTTGGGCTGGGGGCAGCCATGTTTGTTGTTATTGTTGTGGTGTTGCCTTGAGCGGTGGTGAGAGGGGTGGTTGCTGGGCCGGCGTCCTCCTGGCTACACTTGTTGAATAGTTGATTTTTCGGTGTTTTCTTGCTGGCCTTGGTGCTGTTTCCTCTTAGATTGCGCCTCATAATACTACAGGAATTGTTGTAGTTAAGAAGAAGTTGTAGTTGTGTTGCTTTCGGTTTGAGGGCAGTCTTCCTTTGATCTCTATTATTTTCGATTTGTAGGTTTCACTGTTGGTAATCTTTGGTCATTCTGGGTGCTACGTTGTGTAGTGCAGTTTTGCTTGTAACTAGGTCATCATAGGAGCATTGGTGGCTCTGATAGTTGGAGAAAAGTACGGAGCTTGGAGGTCGCTGCTGTTGCACAAGTGCAAATTATCAGAACCAGGAACTGTAAATATTTAAAAAAGTTGAGAAACATTGTTTGTAAACATTGTTCAGGATTGTTCACAGGTGAACACCAACGAAACATTTCGAGTTACAACAAATAATGCAAAAATTTAACAAATTATTCTTAAACTAACATGGCATATATATTCCATAAATACAAAAAGAATGCACTTAATGTTATGACAAAACAGTGAGTTATAACATGATATATTTCACCGACAAATATTTACTTTAATCCCTATTTTTTGGAATTAATATTGTTGTTGGGTTTTCTCACTATAAATAACAATAAAATCCAATGTAATACTTAATATCCAAAGCTACCCCTCCCTCTG
Organism: Cherax quadricarinatus; assembly: GCF_026875155.1. Taxonomy (NCBI): domain Eukaryota; kingdom Metazoa; phylum Arthropoda; class Malacostraca; order Decapoda; family Parastacidae; genus Cherax; species Cherax quadricarinatus. The sequence continues at coordinate 15,073,580 of NC_069497.1, read as the reverse complement.
ACACATTGCAGAGCTAGGATGCATTGGTAAAGCATACCGTGAATGTAGAACCCCGTAGCCTGCTCAGAAAAAACGCCATTCCAGCGCACTAACAAATGCAAGGAATAGAAAACAAGGAAGTTAGGCAACAGGAGTGGGAAACATTTGTTAGTGGATTAATTTGGTCCTGCCCTTTTAGTTGTGGCTTGGTAAAGGTATTAATAAAATAACCAGAAAAAGACTGGCCAGTTGCTGCTAATCCCTTTCCTCTCGAAAAAGCAAAAAACGACCTCATAAATGATTGTCCAAAAAACATCCAGGCTGAAAAACCTTCATTATATTAGAAAAAAAAATAGGAGTGCTTCTGAAGAAATGTTGAAATGAATTAGATAATGCATTAACTAAAGGTCGAACAACTGCTCCTGGAGAGGATGGTATAACCTGTGATTTCTCAGAACTTCTAAGGAGCATGTGCCTGGTAACCCTTTGTTGGCACTGGTATAATCTCAGTTGCATCTGAGGGCATTCGTTCCTAATCCATGGACCAATTGTGCGTCATTGTGCCTATCCGTAAGCCCCACAGCCTTGATACATTTAGAACCGATCTCCTTAAATAGTTGTCTTTTGTAAAATCTTTTGAAAAAATGATATGAAACCCTTTGAGGGTTTTCGTTCGTACTAGATACGTCTTACGCATAGGTTTTTTGGCGTACTAGTACTCAATAAAGTCTACCGCCTGTTCTAAATCAGTGGAGGTAAGCTGGAGGCCTTCATATGAAAGAATGGGTCTATGTGAGTCAGTGTGCACAGTCTATAAAAAAATTCCTTGCAGCACACAGTGCATAATGAGATAAAAAAACTATTGACCATTTTTTTTTTAATAAATCAGCGGACTTTACAGGTGTGTGATTTCGTAAGTATGGTATTATTGTTGTATTCTAGTTTTCTTGGTTTTCTCATTTTATAGATGGAGAACATATTACAGAAATTGAGAGGAGTTTTGCAGGTTTTACAATGAAGGTGCCTTGGATATTGAGCTCCCAAAAACAAAACAAAAGTAGCAGAAATGTCTCGATTTTTACCAAACTGCTAAAGTTAAAAAATCGATGCCCAAGCGAGCAATACCGTCAAACGGCGTGAAGTCTAATATTCTTCCACAGTGCACCAATAATTTTATAACCATTTTTTACTTTAATGCTGTTAGTCTGCATAACTTGTAAATCTTATATTTTTTGTGAAATTGAAAAAATTCAAAGTCGGAAAGCAAAAGAATATAAGAGGGGCCCTTGAGACGTGATCATAATGACTATAGGAATGTTATTTTAGTGCCAGGAATGTCTTCTTGTTTATTCTGGACCCTAGTGCGGGAAATTGGCTCATTCTGTTTGAAAAAATTTGTGTGAAATTGGCAAAAATTGTAAATTCTGACCACTTTGTACGGATAGTTGAATTTCATAAATGAGTGGTTTCTATGCACCCTATTCGATAGAAAAACTGTTGCACAACCAGGGGCCATACATGGGATTTAGAGAAACAGGTCGCCTCCTGTCTGTCTCATCTATTTGGATCACTACGACAAGGTCACTAATGCACTAGAAGACTCAAAAAAGAATCGCAAGATGTAATATATACAGACATTTGCCAAAAGCCTATCGAAACAAGTGGTGACCATGGCGTATTAGCGCACAAAATGCGTGCTCTAAAGGAGATAACAGGGAAAAAATCGGCCAATGGATCTAAATTTCCTCACTAACAGAACACAGAGAGTAGGTCGTCAACGAGTATAGTCAGAGGGCCAGCTTGGTGATTGAAAAGCTCTGTTCCACAAGGGAACAGTACTAGCGCTCGTGTAGTTCGCCTCATCCTTGATATCCGACAAAGGACAAGGTATGTCAGCCACAGCACCGTGTCTTCCTTTGCACGTGACACCCGAATCTGCATGATGACAGTGTTTTCATGTGCAGACACTGCAAAAGCTCACAGGCGGACACTTCAACATTTCTTTCAGTGGGCTCCAGAAAACATTATGAAGTTCAATGATGGAGAAATTTTCAAATTCTCAGAGTATGGTAAACATGAGGAAATTAAAATCTTTCAATTCAGAGTACAAAAACAAATTCCCTGGCCACAAAATAGAGCGAAAACACCGAAACGTTCAAAAGACTGGGAGTGATTCATGTCGGAGGATCTCACCTTAAAGGACCATAACATGTTATCAAATCGTATCTGCTAGTAAGAAATGGTCAGGAGGACCCAAATGAGATCCTTCAATAAATGGGAGGCCTAACGCCCATGATGACAATTTAGGTCACTTGTTTATTAGGCTGGAGAAATATTGCTGCACACTAAACAGACCTTTCAAGGCAGGTGAAATGAAATTGCCCCCGACCTAGAAAATATACAGAGAACGTCACGGCGCACATTAACGGGAGGTATAAAACACATCTCAAATTACTGGGAGTCGCTTGAGGGTATCCTAAATCTTGTTTCCCTTGGAATGCACGGAGGGGAGGAGATCATTATTTTTAATACACCTGGAAAAATCTAGAGGGAATATGTACCGAACTTGCACACGTAAATCAACTCACTACGTAAGCAAAAAAGGGTTGGGCAGACAGATGCACCATCCCCCCACGAAAAGCAGGTGCCAGGGTGTCCCTCACTAGCACGTTAAGCGGAGACCAATACTTTAAGTGTCAGGGGCTCCTGAGAACTGTTCAACTTGCCTTCAAGCACACGAGGGGTTTACCAAAAAACGACCCGCTGGCTAGTCTTCAAGCTGGCACTGCGCAAGCTCCTAAAGTCAGTTTCCTGATCAGCCAGGGCCCTTGTGGCTGTTTGTTTGGTTTGGTTGCAGCTAGTGCTAACAGCCTGGTTGATCAGGCTTTGATCCACCAGGTGCAGGTCTGGTTCACGGACGGGACCGCGGGTGGCTGGTTGACCCCCGGAATCTCTCTCAGGTAAGACTCCAGGTATCACAGTGAGTTTAGGAACCCAGACCTGCTCATGAACGTCAAGCTGCACTAACAAATGCAAGGAATAGGAAGGTATAGAACTCGTGGCAACAGGATGGAACAGTTTGTTAGTGATGTAAATAGGTCCACCCCCTAATGAGTGTTTGGCCTTGGAAAGGATATAAAATAATTAGCAGTGAATAAGCTGCAATGTTGCCGCATCCTTTCTCCTTGAAAAAGCAAATGACCTCAATAAAAGAGACTCCTCAAAATACATTCCAGGCATGAAATGAAAGTTCCATTTCATATTAGAAAGAAAAATTAGAGAGTACTTCTGAAGAAATGTTTGAAACTGATTAATTTTTATGAGCCAAATATTGTATGAGCAAGTGATTGCCTCTTTACCAGTATGAATTAGATAATGCATTAAACAAAGGTTCGATCAACTGCCTCCTGGATGGGTGGTTATAAAAACCTATGATATTCTCAGAACTCTAAGGCAACGGTGCCTGAATAAAACCCTTTGTTCTGGCACTGTATAATCTCAGTTCATTGGGGCGTTTCCTTCCTATTCCTGGACCATTAGTCTAAGTGCCTTTCCTAGCCCAACAGCCTGATACATTTAGGGAGATCTCCTTTAACTAGTTGTCTTTGATAAAACTTTTGAGAAGAATGATGATTAACAGTTGACTGTACTACAGAATCAGACATTCAACTTCCCACATACCTCTATGGTTCATGAAAGGGTAAAAGTGTGCAGAGAACTCGTATATTTCCACCTTTTCAACTGCACGCACACCTTACTAGTTTTACCACTTTTTCTTGATATAAAATTGCATTTTTGTTATTGAGAACAGAAAGGTATTACTACATGAACTAGCCAAATGATTATGGTGGTTAGCTTACTCGTATGGATAAGAGAATACCTGTCAAATAGAGTATATCTGTACCTTATACAGGCTTACCTGGAGTTTACCTGGAGAGAGTTTCCGGGGTGTCAACGCCCCGCGGCCCGGTCTGCTGACCAGGGCCTCCTGGTGATTCAGAGCTCTTGATCAACCAGCTTGTTGCTGCTGGCTGCCATGCAAACCACGTACGCAGCCACAGCCCAGCTGATCAGGAACACCGACTTTAGGTTGCCTTGTCCAGTGTGCCAGCTTGGAAGACTGACAATAGGGGGGTCTTGGGGGGGGTTGGTAATCTCCCCTTATGTGCTGTGGGAGGCAGTTGAACAGTATCGTGGCCCCTGGACACATTATTGTATGGTCTCTTAACGTGCTATAGTGACACCCCTGCTTTTCAATTGGGGGGATGGTGCTGACATCGTCTGCAAGTCTTTTGTTTAGTATTTTTTAGTGAGTGATTTTCGTGCGAAGTTCGTACTAGTCCATCTAGGATTTTTCCAGGTGTTATAATCATGTATCTCGCCCTCCTAGCGTTTCCAGGCGAATACAGGTTTAGGAACCTCAAGGCGCTGCCCAGTAATTGAGGTGTTTTATCTCCGTATGCGCACGCCGTGAGTGTGAAAGTTCTCTGTACATTTTCTAGGTCGGCTATTTGCACCTGCCTTGAAAGGTGCTGTTAGTGTGCAGCAATATTCCCAGCCTAGATAGAAGAAGTGACCTGAAGAGTGTCATCATGGGCTTGGCCTCCTGAGTTTTGAAGGTTCTCATTATGTCCTGGTCATATTTCTAGCAGATGCGATGATACATAGTTATGGTCCTTTGAAGGTGAGATACTCGACATCTTGATCACTCCCAGTCTTTGTCGTTGTTGTTTCTCGCTTATTGTGTGGCCAGAATTTGTTTTGTACTCTGCATGAAGATTTTAATTTACCTCCTGTTTACGCATTATCTGTGTAATTGAAAGTTTGCTCATCGTTGAAACTTCAGTTTTCTGCAGCACTTGAAGATTTGGTTGATGTCCGCCCTCAGAAGTGATCATGTAAAAAAGAAATGTCTTAAGGTACATCGCAGGGAGGAGTTCTTTAGTCCCATGCTATTTAATATTCTGATTTATGCTCTCCTAAATGCTACTGCCTCACCTAAACCTATAGCTATAAGCTATGGTGTTGATATCTGATCTCCATACAATCAGGGCTAAGAAGATGAATACATTCTTAATGAAGTTCAAGCAATTTGGCAGATTCGAATACGGACTGGCATAATATCTTCTTAAGCAAAGATATAATCTCAAGCATACGACATTCCCTCCACCATCTATTTGCAGTTGTGAAATCATTTAGCTACGTTAAACTTACAGAATCTTGGTGTAGATGTACCTTTAACAATTCCACGTATACCACAATAAACTAAGAAAATGTAAAGCTCAGCGCTAAATGTCTCAAAGCTGTTGCTTGGCTACAATCCCAACTATGGTGCTGAATGTGAGAATCGTGAGAATGATGTACATAGCCTATTTTAGTCCTTAAATTGAATTTTGTATTGCTGCTCCAATGTTGCAATTAGCTACGAGAAAGTGCGTCTGCCACCCTTGGAGTAATGCAAATGAAGCTCTCAGGTTGTTATTCTTGGCTGTCCCAGTCTACACAAGTTCTTTAACATGAGCGAAGGAGCTTAGTATTTACTAGTATCAGTGAATGGATTGTTGAAATTAACACTGTTACTCTGGTATTTAGGTGTGAGAAACGAACGCAGACACTGTCACAATGAATCTTACCAAGTGTCTAGAGGTAAATACAATATATCTAAAATGGGATGTGAAAACGTGCCTCACAATTGCATTTAAAGTTTTTACCTGCGTGGAACTGTATCAGCTGTAGGCAACAAGCGCATTTCACCCTCCATGGAAGATGTGTCTATTTACGTAATGCACATACCTACAAGGGGTCCTCAACAACGAAGCTGCATTGCTAGTAATCCCTTCCCTAAAGTTTCTTGTTAGAGCAACTGCTCAAGAAGAAATTTCTCACCTAGCTGGTAGTTAGTATTAAGTTAATCACAAGTTGAATACTCTGATGGATCTAAACAGGAGTCTTTGGAAAGGCTGCATTGCTCTTGTGGCCATCCTCCCTAGTTAAGAACGATAATAATTTGTTGAGTTAGCTCTTAGGATTACAATCGGGGTTCTACACTGCAAACTGAATTGTTTGTACAATCCTATGGCGCTAAGAGCGTCTCCTATGACACTGAGCTTGACTCTGTCATCATTATGATTATAGTATATTGAAGCTCTTGGTATCATTAAGGACTCCAACAACATGTCATTGGGGAAGCCAGGTATTGATATCAAAAATTAGGACAAGGAATGTAATGTACAATGTGCTATGGATCCCATACACATTGGATTACTCCTTAATGATAAAGTTGATATGTTAGCCAAGAAGAGTAACCAAGATGGAGAATGTAGAAATAAAACTTTGGTATAACTGTGTCTATGCATTAGGAATAATATTAGGAGAGAAGTAAATATGAAAATGATTGTTTATAGGAATTTGCAAGGAGATAGAGCCTGATAGTCTATAACTCACTATGATGATCATGAACGGTAGATACAGTATGTTTTATTGGAGCCAAATTGCAATGTGAACAGACTGACTGATGTTGTAGAGGCCAGGGTTAGGCTTGGTTACAGTATTCTGGGCAGTTTGTGAGACCCACAGATATGATCAAAGTAAATGTAAATTATGTGTCTGGCATATGGTCACTCTCTTGAACACTATGTGCGTAATTGTCCACTATTGATGAATACAGCGGACAGACAGTATAATAACCTATGTGACATGTTCAAGATATCTTATTAATGAAAAGAATGGTGTGAGTGATTGGGGGGAGATGATAGTGAGGGGTGTGGGGTTGAGTGTTACCAGATATACTAGCAAAAATTTCCTAAATTTGGTTTGTAACAGAATAAGTGAACTATAGAATATGTAGATATAAATCCATATGGTATTCCTGTTATACCTTTTGGGTGGCCTAGTTCTAGGCCTTTGGTGTATCCTATGCTCTCGCGGACTACGTCCACAGATGGGATATGGGGTGCACAAAAAACTAGCCACTTCGGTGGGCAGAAAATCTAATCCCTCCAAGAAGCTCAATTGCTAGTAGATTCATTCCTTATAAAGTCAACTGGTTACGCAACTGCTCAGAAAGATATTTCGCTTGTTGGTTAGTATAAGTTATACAAGTATATACCTGATGGATCGTAAATAGGAGTCTTATGGCAGTGCCTGCATTGCTCTTGTTGCCCACCCACCTCTAGTTAAGAACGATAATAATTTGTTGGGTTAGGCTCAATAAGCAATTAACAACTGGGCGTTACACTGCAAACTATATTGTTTGCAATCTTAATGCGGTGCCTAAAGCTAACCTATGACATGAGATTGGACTCTATCATCGTTATCTCATTTATGTGTCATCATTGAAGGGGCTATTGAAATCATACACGACTCAACAAACATGCTCATTGGAGATAGCCAGGTTATAGGTACTCAAAAATCAGGGACAAAGGAATCAAATACAAGTTGCTAGGGATCACCATCACACATTGGATTTCTCTTCATGAATAAAGTTGATATGTTTACAAGGAAGTATATCCCAGAAGGAGAATTGTAGAATATACTTTGGTTTATATTTGTGTTCTAGCATTAGGAAACTAATATTAGGAGAGAAGTAAATAACGAAAATGCATTGTTAAGAATGCAAGTTAGATGCCTGAGAAGATATGAAACCCGCTATGGTAAGATTAACGTTGATAAGTATGTTATGGCAGCAACGGGCAATTGTAAAAACAGATGATGGTTGTAGTGGCCAGGTTAGGCTTGGTTACAAGTATCTTCTGGCAGTTTGGGAGACACACAGATGATGATCACATCAGTATATATGAAGTTTATCGTGATCAGGCATTTGGGTCAATGGTCTTTTTAACTTTATGTGCTTAATTGTCCCACTTCTTGAGGAATTCAGAGACTGGACAGTATAATAAACCTATGTGACAGTCAAGATATCGGTAATAATGAAAATAAGATGCCAGATTACTATAAGCAAATTTCCTAAATTTGCTTGAAGACCGAGATAAAGTGAATTGTGAGTATATGTGAATATAACCACAGAGCACCTGGTTAAACCTTTTGGACGCCTGTTCCTAGGCCTTTATTGAGTATCCATATGCTCTTGCTGATACCTTCCCACAGGTTGATATGGGTGCCCACAATAAAATAGGGCACTTCAGTGGCAAAATCTTAAAATTCGTACTTGGAGGGAGTTCAAGCGAGGGGCGCGTGGGTTACTCCTTTTACTTCAAAATATTGGTCTGATGTATGCAACTGTTGGCCCTGTTAGTATATCATAGTGTAATATCCTTAAATTCTAGAGAGAGCGGTTGTATTGTCAAGTAGTTATTACCTTTAATGACAGAACAAATTTTCCTAAGAGCTATCAAATCCAGGAATTTAGGAGTTTACTTCAACCGAACCTCTCTAATTAATCTGATGGATTACATGAAAACTGAAATGTCAGCTGAGGAATCCTCATTGCATGGTAACCTTAGACTGCAAATAAAGCCGTTCGATACTGTCAACCACAATGATTCTATGTACAGAAACTTCAAGCTATCGGTATAGGTTCTTGTAGACTTGTTTATAGTCACTCCTACCTTAGCAACTGCGAGAAAATTGTTTAATAATTAACAAAACGGTATCAGTAACCCCTGACGATAAGCATGTAGTGTTTCCCCAAGGTAGTATTCTTGGGTCATCCTTATTATTCCTTGCTAGCGGTTAACGCATGAATATCAGTGTCAAGGGTGCTTAACTCCTATAGTAATGCAGTTGACAGTGTCTGTTAAGTGTCAAATAATGAACCCACTAAGGCATTAGCTAATATATTTGCACTGGAAACTAGAATAAGTCCTGAGGAAATGGTTAGTAGACATTAAATCTATCTTTACACCTCTAGGAAAACTGAAGCCATTCTCTTTGGCGACGACAAAAAACCCCACAAACTGAGAAGGGAGTAAATTATTTTAATGTCCAGAAGTAATGGGGAAAAGAGCCCATCACTTTAGTTTCCTCAGTAAGATATCTGGGAATCCCCTTTGACCCCATGATGCTCAGGAGAATAGAAAACTTACTTTTAATCCTTCCACTTTGTGTATGGGTTGGTTTTGTGATGGGGCGGAAGTCAGGGTTGCTAAATACGGAGTAGGTTGCAGTGGCACTATAATGAAACAACAACTCAACAACTTGTGCGTTGTTGGTGGGGGTTTCGTGAGTGTGATAAAGTGAACAATAAAAACAGTGTTTGTGGTGTCTAACACAGGTGAGTAAAACACCTGTGGTGTTCTAACACTGAGTTGAGTTACATCTGTGGTGTATAAACCAGGTGAGTAACACCTGTGGTGTCTAAACACAGTGTGAGTAACAACCTGTGGTGGCCTAAACACGGTGAAGTTAACACCTTGATGGTGTAAAACACAGGTGAGTAACACCTGTGGAGTCTAACACTGGTGAGTAACATCACTGTGGTGTCTAACACAGGTTGAGTTACACCTGAGTGGTGTCTAACACTGGGTAGTAAACACCGTGGTGGTCTAAACAGGTGAGTAACAACTGTGGTGTCTGTAACACAGAGTGAGTAACACCGTGGGTGTCTAGCACAGGTGAGTGAACACCTGTGGTGGTCTAACAGCGTCAGAGTAACACCTGTGGTGTCTAACACAGGTCAGTACACCTGTGGTGTCTAACAGTGTGAGTTACACCTGTGGTGTCTAACACAGGTGAGTAACACTGTTGCGTGTCTAACAGAGGTGAGTAAGACCTTTGGGTCGTACACAGGGTGGTAACACCTGTGGTGTGTCTAACCACAGGTGAGTAATTCCTGTGTGTATAAACAGGTGAGTAACACCTTGGGTGTCTAACAAGGTGAGTAACACTGTTTGGGTGTTATACCAGGTGAGTAACACCTACCTTTATTTACAATAGAAACTCATTTCTGTGTGCTAGATTATACATAGAGAGAGTTTGACCTTGAGTATAGTGTATTAAAGTGCGACAGACCATGGATCATTCTGTGTCTTGGTGACGTGTGTTACCTGCTCAGGGGGTGTTGACTGTGTTACCTGCTCAGGTGTTGAACTGTGTTACTGTCAGGGTTGACTGTTGTTAACCTGTCAGGTGTTGACTGTGATTACCTGATCAGGTGTTGACTGTGTTACTGCTCAGGTTGTTGACTGAGTTACCTGCTGAGGTTGTTGTCGGTTGTTACCTGCTCAGGTTAGTTTGGACATGTAGTTACGTGCTCAGGTTGTTGACTGTTACCTGCTTCAGGGTGTTGACTCGTCGTTACCTGCTCAGGTGCTTGACTGTTGATTACCTGCTCAGGTGTTGCCTGTGTTTACCTGCTCTGCTGTTGACTGTCTTACCTGCTCAGATGTTGACTGTGTTACGGATTAGGTTTGGACGTGTTTCCTGCCCTGCTGTTGACTTGTGTTACACTGCTCAGGTTGTGACTGTGAGTTACTGCTTGGTGTTGATGTGTTACCGGCTCAGCTATTGGACGGTGTTACCTGTCTCAGGTGTTTGACTGTGTGTTACCTGCTCTGGTGTTGACTGTCTTACCTAGCTCAGGTGGTTGACTGAGATTGTGTTATCCTGCTCAGTGTTGACTGTGCTTACATGCTTCAGTTGATTGTCTGTGTTCCTGCTCGGCTGTTGAACTGAGTTTTACCATCAGGTGTTGAATGTGTTACACCTGATTATGTGTTTGACTGTGTAGCTGCCTCAGCTGTGACTGTGTTAGCTGCTAAGCTGTTGACTGTCTTACCTGCCCCTCAGGTTGTTGGCGTCGTTACCCGCTCATGGATGTATGAATGTCTTACGGTCTCAGCTGTTGACTGTGTTACCTGCTCAGGTGTTTTGACTGTGTTACCTGCTCAGGTGTGTACTTGTTATTTTGTCATGCTGTTGACTGTGTTTGCTGCTCAGCTGTTCGACTGCATTAATGCTCAGGTGTTGACTGTGTTATCTGCTAAGGTATGTTGTCTGTGTTAGATGCTCAGCTGTTGGACTGGTTAGCTGCTCAGGTGTTGACTGTGGTTTTACTGCCCACAGGCCGTTGACTGTTTTACCTGCTCAGGTGTTGACTGTGTTTACTATTTCAGCTGTTTGACGTGAGTTACATGTCAGGTGTGACTGTGCTAGGTTGCTCAGTTGTTGGACTGTGTTAGCTTGCCTCAGGTGTTGACTGTTTACCTGCTGTCAGGTGTTGATCTGTGTTACCTACTCAGAAGTTGACTGTGTTATGCTGCTCCAGGTGTTGACTGTTGCTAGTTGCTCAGTTGATTGACTGTGTTAGGGTGCTCAGGTGTTGTTCTGTTACTGTTAAGGTGTTGACAGTGTTACCTGGTCTCACGCAGTTGACAGTGTTAGCTGCTAGGTGTTGACGTGCTGTGTTACCTGCTCAGGTGTTGACGGGTTACCTGCTAATTGGTGACTGCTGTTTACTCTGCACAGCTGTTGACTGTGTTACCTGCTCAGGGTGTTTGATGGGTTATTGCCTCAGCTGTTGACTGTTGTTACCTGCTCAGTGGTTACTGTGTTACTGCTCAGGTGCTTGACTGTTATCTGCTCAGAGGTGTTAGGAACTGTGTTTACTACTTAGCAGTTAACGTAGGTACCTGCTCAGGTGTTGACATGTGCTAGTTGCTCCGGTTGTTTGACGTTCCGTTAGCTGCTTCAGTGGTTGGTGAAGTGTGTTCAAGTGTTAGTTGCTCATTGCAGCAGCAAGTGTTAGTTGTTCTGGAGAGCAGGATGTGTTAGGTGCTCATGCGCAGTACCGGTGTTTAGGTTGCTCAGCCAGAAGCTGGTGTTTAGGTGGAGTGCAGCAAGCAGGGTGTTAGGTGGTGAGGCGAAGCCAGCAGCAAGCAGGTTTTTAGGTGGTCAGCAGCAGCAGTCAGGTGTACAGGTGGGTGAGCGAGCACAAGCTCGGGTCCTCAGAGTGTGTTTGACAGACAGCGCTGCCAGCAGCAGGTGTCAGGTGGTGAGGCATCAGAAGCACGGGTGGGTGTTAGTGGAGAGTGACAAGTGAAAGCAGCAGCAGCAGGTGTTACGGTGGTCAAGGCAAGCAACAGCAGGATGTCAGGTGGTGAAGCAGCTCAAGTCAGCATGTTGTCAGGTGGTTTGAAGCAGCACAGCAGCAGCTGAGTGTCAGGTGGTGACCAGAAGCAGCAGCAAGCAGCAGGGGTGTTAGGTGGTTGATGAGCGCAGCAGCAAGGTGTTAGGTGGTCAGGGCTGCTGCAGCAGGTGTCAGGTGGTGACAGCAGCAGCAGCAGTGGTGTCAGTTGGTGAAGCTGCAGCAGCAGGTGTAGGTGGTTGAAGCGCCTTAGCAGCAGCAGCGTGGTGTCAGGTGGTGAGAAGCTGAGCTAGCAGGAGGGTGTGTAGGTGGTGAAGCAGCAGCAGCAGGTGTTAGGTGGGTCAGCGCCAGCAGCAAGGTGTCAGGTGGTGAAGCAGCGCGCAGTCAGAGTGTCAGTGTGGTGAAGCTAGCAGCTGCAGGTGTCCAGTGGTGTGAGCAGCCAGGCAGCGGTTGTCAGGTGGTGAAGCAGCAGCTGCAGTTGTTAGGTTGTGGTTTGAAAGCAGCAGCAGCAGGTTGTCAGGTGGTGAAGCAGCTGCAGCATGTGTCAGGTGGTTGAAAAGCAGCAGTGCAGCAGCAGGAGTGGCGTTGGTGAGCTAGCGCAGCAGCAAGGTGTCTAGGTGGTGAAGCTTCTAGCAGCAGCAGGTGTTAGGTGGTCAGAGCAGGCAGCAGCAGGTGTCCAGGTGGTGGACGGCCGCCGCAATCAGGTGTCAGGTGGGTGAAGCAGCAGCAGAGGTGTCAGGTGGTGAAGCTCAGCAGCAGCAGCGGGTGGTCAGGTGTGTGATGAAGCAGCAGAGCAGGTGGTTAGGTGGTGGGGAAGCAGCAGCAGCATGGTGTTAGGTGGTCAGGCAGCAGCAGCTATATGTGTCAGGTGGGTTGATGCAGGCAGTGCAGCAGGTGTCAGTGGTGAAGCATGCTGCAAGCAGTGTCAGGTGGGGAAAAAGCAGCAGCAGCACGTGTCAGGTGGTGAAGCAAGCAAGCAGCAGGTGTTAGGTGGGTGTTGACTAGCAGCGAGCAGCAGGTGGTTAGGTGGGTGAGGCAGCAGCCAGGTTTAAGTTAGTAAGTTTTAAGGTTTATGTGTTGATTGAATGGTTCAGAGAACCGACATTGTGGAGATAAATTAGACACATGACCACGAATGTGGTCAGGTGGACTGACCACATCGACACCAAGGTTGAGGGAGCTGATTTACCTCATTTCTCCTCCTGTTAATCAGAGTCTCCTTCGGTATGGACTGATGAAGCCACTGTTGTGGACATAACGTTTCGTCAATTAAAGATACACAGGTAGTTTGCCACAATGTGTTAATTTATCTAAGGTTTATGTTACATAATAAACATAAAGTAACTCCTGTGCAAAAAACAGTTAGGATTTTGTTTCGGATTTTAACCCTGGAGGGTTAGCCACCCAGGATAAACCCAAAGAAAGTCAGTGGATATCGAGGAACTGTCTGTCTTATTTTACCACTGTGCGTCCTCAATGTTGTTCCACCAGGATGCCTCTCCACACCAGTCCGTAAACACCCAGGTAACCTATTGCTAAGTGACTAGGACAACAGGTGTGAAGTTTTTTGCCCTGCCAGGAATGAACTGTCCGGCAGAGTGTGAGTGTAGGTCCTTGCCGGTCCAAGGCCACAGGTGAGATAAAAATAGTGAGTATAAGGTTGACCTGTGACCTGGGTGAGGGTAGAAATCTTTAGGAGCTGTTTCCTTATCACTAGTGTCCGCTTCACCTAGCAAGCAGGTAGTGTGTTAGTGGACTGGTGTGGGTCGCATCCTGGGTGTTAGTGGACTGGTGTGGGTCGCATCCGGGTGTTAGTGGACTGGTCGTGGGTCGCATCCTGGGGAGTTTACCATGGAGTTACCTCGGAGAGAGTTCCGGGGTCAATGCCCCGCGGCCGGGTCGACTGTGACCAGGGCCTCCGGAGTGGTCAGTGCCTGATCACCGAGGCTGTTACTAGTGGCTGCATGAAACCAACGTAACGATGCCACAGCCCGGCTGATCAGGAACCGACTTTAAGGTGGCTTGTCCAGTGGCAGCTTGAGACTGCCAATGGGGTCTGTGGTAATCCCCCTTAGGTATGCTGGGGGGCTAGTTTGAACAGTCTCGGGGCCCCTGAATATATTGTATGTCTCTTAAACATCCTAGAGTGACACCCCCTGCTTTTCATTGGGGAGTTTTTGCATCGGATTATGCAAGTCTTTTGCTTTTCGTAGTGAGTGATTTTTGGTAGTGCAAGTTCGGTACTAGTCCCTCTGACGGATTTTCCAGGTGTATATAGATCATGATATCTCTCCCGCATGCATTCCAGGGAATACAGGTTCAGGAGACTTTGCAAGCGCTCCCAGTAATTGTGGTGAGTTTTTATCTCCGTTATATGAGGCGCATGAAGGTTTCTCTGCTACTTTTTTCTAGGTCAGTCAATTTCACGTGCCTGAAAGCGTGCTGTTAGTGTGCAGCAATATTTCCTGCCTAGATAGAAACAAAGTGACCTGAGAGTGTCATCATGAGCTTGGCGTGCCTCCTCGTTTTGAAGGTTCTCTTTATCGCATGGATCATTTTTCTAGCAGATGCGATTGATACAATGTTCTATGGTCCTTGAAGGTGGATCTCCGACATGATTCACTCCAGGTCTTTGACGTTGGAGTTTCGCTATATTTGTGGCTCAGAATTTGTTTTGTACTGCTGTTGATGATTTAATTTGCTCCTCGTGTTTTACCATATCTGAGTAATGAAATTTCTCATCGTTGAACTTCATAGATGTTTTCTGCAGCCCACTGAAAGATTTGGTTTGATGCTGCCTGGGACGGCGGACTATCACTGACAAAACTGACCTAATTTTGCCCGAAAAATGCTCTTGCATAACAAGCGGCTTTTGTTATTATAGTAGTATGTTACTGATGTCACGCTATGATCTGTATACCTTGTACATGTACTTGTATAAAATAAGATTATTATTATTATTAGTTATTATTATATTATTATTAATTATTTGTTTATTTTTTATACCATTTGCATAAAGAAGTGTGAATTTGCTAAGAAATTCTAACATGTATTTAGTATATATTTACACTTTTTAAATTCTTACAACACAATATACACCATGGAACATGGTTAATCATTTCCATGCTAATTATTATTTTTGAAACAATAAGGTAATTGATTCATTATTTTCTGGTTAGTTGTGGTTCCTAACCAAATGTTACTTAACTTAGTCTAACCTAAGTTTACACCTAAGTAAATGTCCGCACTATACCTGACATAACCTTACCCAGACCAATCACTAGCCCCATACATTACTGATTTTGAAAATACAGGCATCCCTTAAACATTCACGAGGGGTTAGGGGATCAGAGCCTCCGTTAACATGCCACGAGGGTTAGGGCGATCAAGAGCCTCCCTTGTAAACATTACTAGAGGGTTAGGGGATCAAGAGCCTGGTCACCGACTTAACATTCACGCGGGTTAGGGGATCAAGAGCCTCGCAATTGTGGAAAAAAATTGCAAAAGTTTGGTGCCGGCAATATATATTGTAGGGAATATAAGGACAATACTGACTTTCCTTACTTGTTGAACCATTGAACAATCATAAAATACATGAAAATGTCATAAAATATTGTATTAAATATACATACATGTTATGGGGTAGAATAACATGTCTATGTTATAAATTACCGACTGCCTCCACAATGCTCCACACTGCCTCCTACCATTGCGGCAGGTTTCTGCTTGCATTTTGGCGCGAAGTCTGTTTTTCTCTTTGTTGGCGTTTGCTCTCCAGGTAAACTAGGTATTCGATCATTATTTCTCAATTTCTTTGCCAAAGGGTGGCACTAGCAAGTTGTCTTTGGGCCCAATGCTTAATTATGTGGCAGTCAGCACTCAATTACAAGCACCGAACACAATGAATTATTGTGTAAATGTTTGGAAGAGTGTGTGAGACTAAATTGCTCACTCCAGATAATACAATGGCACACAGGACTGACGATGCCTAAACCACTTCTTCCCACCCACTGCTTCTCTACCTCGTATTTTTGTACAATTTCCTTCAGTTCTATATATTATTATTATTATTTTGTTTATAGTCTTGATACATCTCCAGCACATCAAGAACTTAAAATTTAGTAAGGAGAAAACTTATTCTACAACCCAAGAACCAGAGATAACTTTATTTACCACTTGGATCAATGGTATAAGAATTACGTGAGGCCCTTGGCAGAATAAATTTAATGATAATTGTGGTTTCCCACAATGAGACTGTCCTCCGGATTCATGGGTGGGCAGGAAAAGGAAAACATAGACCTCACTATAAATAACAATAAAATCCAATGTAATACTTAATATCCAAAGCTACCCCTCCCTCTGACACATTGCAGAGCTAGGATGCATTGGTAAAGCATACCGTGAATGTAGAACCCCGTAGCCTGCTCAGAAAAAACGCCATTCCAGCGCACTAACAAATGCAAGGAATAGAAAACAAGGAAGTTAGGCAACAGGAGTGGGAAACATTTGTTAGTGGATTAATTTGGTCCTGCCCTTTTAGTTGTGGCTTGGTAAAGGTATTAATAAAATAACCAGAAAAAGACTGGCCAGTTGCTGCTAATCCCTTTCCTCTCGAAAAAGCAAAAAACGACCTCATAAATGATTGTCCAAAAAACATCCAGGCTGAAAAACCTTCATTATATTAGAAAAAAAAATAGGAGTGCTTCTGAAGAAATGTTGAAACTGAATTAGATAATGCATTAACTAAAGGTCGAACAACTGCTCCTGGAGAGGATGGTATAACCTGTGATATTCTCAGAACTCTAAGGCATGTGCCTGGTAACCCTTTGTTGGCACTGTATAATCTCAGTTACATTGAGGGCATTCTTCCTAATCCCTGGACCAATAGTCTCATTGTGCCTATCCGTAAGCCCCAACAGCCTGATACATTTAGACCGATCTCCTTAACTAGTTGTCTTTGTAAAACTTTTGAAAAAAATGATATTTAACCCTTTGAGGGTTTTCGTCGTACTAGTACGTCTTACGCATAGGGTTTTTTGACGTACTAGTACTCATAAATTCTAGCCGCCTCAAATCTAGTGGGAGAAAGCTGGTAGGCCTTCATATGAAAGAATGGGTCTATGTGGTCAGTGTGCACAGTCTAAAAAAAATCCTGCAGCACACAGTGCATAATGAGAAAAAAAAAACTTTGACCATTTTTTTTAATAAATCAGCGACTTTACAGTGTATTTTCGTATGGTATTTATTGTTGTATTCTAGTTTTCTTGGTCTCATTTTATAGAATGGAAGACATATTACAGAAATTGAGATGATTTTGGCAGGTTTTACAATGAAAGGTGCCTTGAAATTGAGCTCAAAGTAGCAGAAATGTTCGATTTTTACCAAACTTCAAAAGTAAACAAATCGTGCCAAGCGTGCAATACACGTCAACTGGTGAGTCTAATATTCTTTCACAAGTGCACCAATAATATTTATACCATTTTTTACATTAATGCAGTAGTCTGCATAACAGTAAATCTTATATTTTTTGTGAAAATAAAAATTCAAAGTGGAAAGCAAAAGAATATAAGAGGGGCCTTGAGACGTGACTAATGACTAGAGGAAATGTCATTTTAGTGCCAGGAATGTCTTTCTTGTTTATTCTGGACCCTATTCGGAAATTGGCATCTTTTGAAATTTGTGTGAAATTGGCAAAATTGCTAAATTCTGACCACTGTACTGGATAGTTGAATTTCATAAATGAGTGGTTTCTTGCACCCATTCGATAGAAAAAATGGAGTTCTAGCGAAATATTCATGTTTTTTGTCGACTAGTACAGTGAAATTGGCCGAAAATGAGGCTCAAAGTGGGCAAAATCGCCGATGCGTAAACATCGCCGAGACCGCTAACTTTGCGAGAGCATAATTCCGTAAGTTTTCTATCAAATTTCAAACTTTTGGTGTCTTTATGATCGGGAAAAGATTCTCTATCTTTTCATAAGAGAAAATAATTTTTTTTTTTTTTAAATTTGGCCGACCCTGAGAACGAGTTTCGGAGAGGGCCTGTCGACCCTCAAAGGGTTAACAGACTGTACTACAGAATCAGGCACCAACTTTTCCCCTACCTCTATTCGTTCATGAAAGGTAAAAGTGTGCAGAACTGTATTTCAACCTTTCTCACTGCACACACCTCTACTAGTTTTATCACTTTTCTTGATCTAAAATCTGCATTTGATATTGCGAACAGAACCATTATACTACATGAACTAGCCAAACTGAATATTTGTGGTAGCTTACTCTGCTGGATAATAGGATACCTGTCAAATAGAGTATCCTCTGTCCTTTACCAAGGCTTTAGAAGCGAGTCTAAAGAAATGTTTTTAGGTACACCACAGGGAGGAGTTCTTAGTCCCATGCTATTTAATATTCTAATTAATGCTCTCCTAAATGCCCTACCTGCCTCACCTAAACATATAGCTATAAGCTATGATGATGATATCATGATCCATACAACAAGGCATAAGATGATGAGTACCATTCTTAATGAAGTTCTAGCAATTTGTAATCGACTAGGCCTCATAATATCTTCCTCTAAAACAAAGATATTAACCCTTTGACTGTTTACGCCATATAAATACGTCTTATGCGCCACTGTTTCTGATGTATATATACTCAATAATTCTAGCGGCTTCAAATCAAGCCGGAGAAAGCTGGTATGCCAACATGTGAGAGAATGGGTCTGTGTGGTCAGTATGCACCACATAAAAAAAATCCTTTTTTTTTCTTATGAAATGGTGGAGAATCTTTTCCCGATGGTAATGACACCAAAAGTTCGAAATTTGGTTGAAAACTCTTGGAATTACGCTCCCGCGAAGTTAGCTGTCTGGGCGACATATACGTATCAGCGATTTCGCCGACTTTGAGCCCTGTTTTTAGCCAATTCCGTTGTTCCAGTTGACCAAACTCATAACTATTTCTTTAGAACTCCATTATTATCTATAAGTTGAGTACAAGAAACCATCCATTTACCGATTTGAACTACCCAATAAAGTGGTCAGAAATTGGCAATTTGGCCAATTTCACGCAAATAAAAAAAGATACCAGGTCCTTCACATTACCATAGGGTCCAGAATAAAAAAGGTAGATATTCTTGGCACTTAAGTAACATATCCTCTGTTCATCAGTCACATCTCTAGGCCCCTCTTATATTACTATTGCTTTCTATTTTGATTTTTTATTCATACAAAAAAATACAAAATTTACTGGTATGCAGACTACTGCATTATTTTAAAAATGGCATAAATAATATCAGTGCACTAGTGAAAGAATATTAGACTCCCCAGTTGATGCATATTGGACGTGTGGTGTGATTTGCTTACTCCAGAACATTCATAAAAATCAAACATTTGAGCTCAGTTTCAAGGTCGTTTTCATCGTGAAAGTAATGAAAATCATCTCTATTTCTGTAATATATTTTCCATTTTATCACCTAAGACCACGAAAACAAGAATACAACGATAAATATTATATGAAAATACACCTCAAAGTCGGCATTTTAATCCAAAAAACGGCCAGAGTTTTTTTTCTCATTACACACTGTGTGCTGCAGGATTTTTTTTATGTGGTGCACACTGACCACACAGACCCATTCTCTCACATGTGGGCCTACCAGGTTTCTCCTGCTTGATTTGAAGCTGCTAGAATTTGTGAGTATATGTACGTCAGAAACAGTGGGGCGTAAGACTGTTT
The DNA here is from genome assembly GCF_026875155.1 of Cherax quadricarinatus. Lineage (NCBI taxonomy): Eukaryota > Metazoa > Arthropoda > Malacostraca > Decapoda > Parastacidae > Cherax > Cherax quadricarinatus. Next base: position 15,053,831 of record NC_069497.1, on the reverse strand, counting down.
ACACCATATTTATATTGCGTAAACAGTCAAAGGGTTAATTTACGTGAAATTGGCCAAATTGCCAATTTCTGACCACTTTATTGGGTAGTTCAAATCGGGAAATGGGCGGTTTCTTGTACTCAACTGATAGATAAAATGGAGTTCTAAAGAAATAGCTATGAGTTTGGTCAACTAGAACAATGGAATTGGCTAATGACAGGGCTCAAAGTCGGCGAAATCGCTGATACGTATATGTCGTTGAGACCGCTAACTTTGCAGGAGCGTAATTCCATGAGTTTTCGACCAAATTTCGAACTTTTGGTGTTATAACCATCGGGAAAAGATTCTATATCATTTCATAAGAAAAAATAATTTTTTTTTAAATTTTGCGACATAGAGTGACAGTTTCAGAAAGGGGCCTGTGACAGTCAAAGGGTTAACAAGCAAACGACATCCCCCACCCATCTATTTGCAGGGTGAAATCATTAGCTATGTTTAAACTTACAGATATCTTGGTGTAGATGTACCCTTTAACAAATCCACTATACCACAACTAAATAAGAAATGCAAAGATAGGCTAAATGCTCTCAAAGCTGTTTGCTGGCTACAACCCCAAATATGGTGCTAATGTGAGAATCGTGAGAATGATGTACATAACCTATGTTAGGTACTTAATTGATTATGCTGCTCCCATGTTGATATTAGCTAAAGAAAGTTCTCTCCGATCCTTGGAGTTAATGCAGAATGAAGCTCTCAGAATTTTTCTTGGGTATCCCAAATCTACAAAAGTTCTTAACATGAGGAAGGAGCTTGGTATTTCTAGTATCAGTGATAGGATCGTTGAGATTAACACTGTACTCAGTATTAGAATGTTGAGAAATGAACCAGACTCTGTCACAATGAATCTTACCAAGTGTTTAAAGGTAAATTCATGCAGATCTAAATAGATTGCGAAAACGTGCAATTGCATTAAGTTTTATAACCTGCATTAACTGTATCATTGTAGGCAACAGGAGCATTTCACCCCTCCATGGAAAATGTGTTCATTTAATATCACATACCTGTAAGTCTCTCCGAAGAAGCTCGTTGCTAGTAATCCCTTCCTTAAATCACTTGCTAAAGCAACTGCTCGAGAAGAAATTTCTCACCTAGCTGGTAGTAATAAGTTATCACAAGTTATATACATTAAGGTAGTAGGTTGGTAGACAGCAACTGCCCAGGGAGGCACTACCGTCCTGCCAAGTGAGTGTAAAACGAAAGACTGTAATTGTTTTACATGATGGTAGGATTTCTGGTGTCCTTTTTTCTGTCTCATAAACATGCAAGATTTCAGGTATGTCTTGCTACTGCTACTTACACTTAGATCACACTGCACATACATGTACAAGCATATATATACACATCCCTCTGGGTCTTCTTCTATTTTCTTTCTAGTTCTTGTTCTTGTTTATTTCCTCTTATCTCCATGGGAAAGTGGAACAGAATTCTTCCTCCACAAGCCATGCGTGTTGTAAGAGGTGACTAAAATGCCAGGAGCAAGGGGCTAGTAACCTCTTCTCCAGTATATGTTATTAAATGTAAAAGGAGAATCTTTTGTTTTTCCTTTCGGGCCACCTTGCCTCGGTGGGATACGGCCGGTGTGTTGAAAGAAAGAAAGAAGTTATGTACACTGATGGATCTAAACAGGAGTCTTCTGGCAGGGCTGCATCTGCTCTTGTTGCCACCTCCGTATTTAAGGACGATAATAAATTTGTTGAGTTAGGCATAAGAATTAACAACTGGGCGTCTACACTGGAAACTGAATTGTTTGCAATCCTAATGGTGCTAAAGCTAACCTATGACACTGAACTTGACTCTATCATCATTACTGATTCTATGTCATCATTGAAGGCTCTTGACTAATATAATGACTCCAACAACATGCTCATTGGAGAAGCCAGGTACAGATATTCAAAAATCAGGGACAAAGGAATTAATGTACAATTGCTATTGATCCCATCACACATTGGACTACTCCTTCATGATAAAGTTGATATGTTAGCAAAGAAGAGTACCCAGAAGGAGAATGTAGAATACAGTGGACCCCTGCATACCGTTGGCATCACATAACGTTAAATCCGCATTCCGATACATTTTATCGCTTAGATTTTGCCTCCCATACCGCTAAAAAACCCGCTCAATACTATTCGTCCGAGACGCTTCTAATGTGCGGCCTGAGCCAGCCTCACATGTTTCGCCGGTGGCATTGTTTACAAGCCAGCCTCCGCGGTAACATCCAAGCATACAATCGGAACATTTCGTATTATTACAGCATTTTTGGTGATTTTATCTGCAAAATAAGTGACCATGGGCCCCAAGAAAGCTTCTAGTGCCAACCCTGTGGTAAAAAGGGTGAGAAATATTATCGAAATACTGTGGTACCATGGTCAACTGCTGATGCTGCTGTAGCACTGTCAGCTGCTGCTGCTGCTGCTGTAGCACCATCAGCTGCTGCTGCTGCTGTACCACCGTCATCTGCTGCTGCTGCTGTAGTACCGTCTGCTGCTGCTGTAGCACCATTTGCTGCTGCTGTAGCACTCTCAGCTGCTGCTGCTGCTGTAGCACTGTCAGCTGCTACTCCTGTAGCACTGTCAGCTGCTGCTGCTGCTGCACTGTCAGTTGCTGCTGCTGCTGCTGCTCCTGTAGCACTGTCAGCTGCTGCTGCTGATGTAGCACTGTCAGCTGGTGCTGCTGCTGTACCGCATCAGCAGCTGCTGCTGCTGTAGTACCATCTGCTGCTACTGTAGCACCATCTGCTGCTGCTGTATCACTGTCAGCTGCTGCTGTAGCACTGTCAGCTGCTGCTGCTGCTGCTGCTGCTGCTGTAGCACCGTTGTTGGTGTGGCTTATTGAGAATACCAAGAAACAATTAACCCCAGAGGGTTAGCCACCCAGGATGACCTAAAAAAGTCAGTGTCATCGAAGACTGTCTAACTTATTTCCATTGGGGTCCTTAATCTTTTTCTCCCAGGGGGAAAACCCCCACACCGTCGACAAAACACCCGGGTTGAACGGGGGAAAAAATCCCTGAAAAAAAGTGCTCTTTAATTGGGTTTAAAATTTAAAGCCACCCAAAGGGTTTGGGTTTTTGAGGGATTTAAGAATCGTAGGGGCCCATACACAGGGGTGAAAAGGGCCGTTCGGGGAAGAAAACCCAAAACCAGGACCTCCCAGTACTCAGGGGGAAAAGGCACTCCCGGAAACACAGTGTCTCATCAGTCATTCCCTGCATCTTCAATAAAGGTAAGGTCTTTTTATTCTTCATTTTAGAGAAAGTACATGCACAATATATATTGTGCAGGTACAAACCCCTACTATTGTGCATGTATCCTTTCTTTGTGTGTAGGAAAATGATTTTTCATGTGGAAAAAATTTTTTTTTTCATACTTTTGGGTTTTTGCACGGATTAAATTTGGGTTTTTTCCAAATTTATTTCTTAGGGGGAAAATTCATTTGCAAAAAACGAAAATTTTCCGCTTTACCAATGAGCTCCCCAGGAACGGATTAATATCTTTTATGGGGGGTCCATTTAAATAATTTTTGGTAAAAATGGGGTTCTAGCATTAGGAAAAAAGTTAGGAGAGAAGTAAATAATAAAAAATGTTTGTTTTAATAAATTTGGGGTGGGAATTTACCGAAAATTTTTTTAAAGAAAAAGGACACAAGTGAACTAATGTAAACTTTTAATTTTGGAAAAACGTTTCGCTCTCCGGGAAAGCTTTATCAAGCCATTAAACCAAACAATACATGGACAAAGGGGGTTATAAAGGCTCAGGGGGGGGGTGCAATCCCTAGTGAGGAAAACTTTTTCGATGTTCACTAGGGTAGTAGTATTTAGTAGGGTTTAAGTGCCCAAAAGTAATAAAATTGGTGGGGAAATTTAATTTTGTACATGATTTTAAAAGGGATTAAAAGCTATTACTTGGGTAACAAAAAAAAAGGTTGGCCCAAATATAGACTTGAAAGAGGAAAGCTTTTTTTCGGGGGGTTCACTCTCTGAAATTGTGCTTTGTGTAGAAATAACAGGAGAACTATGTGATGGCGGGGTTTTTTACTGTTTTCAGGGGATCCTTGCAAAGACTTGGGAGATGGTGAAGCGGGCCGTTGTTTTTTTTTAATTTTGAATTGAAACAGCTTTCCCAGTGCTGTTTCAAAGGAAACTTGCATCAGTGGAAATTATTTTTCTTTGATCACTAATTGGGTTTTTTCTTTTGAATTTCATGAGATGTTTTTTTGGAATTTGGGTTGTACCCAGGCGTTGTTAAAGTTATCTTTTCTAAAATGCGTAAATGTGTTCAGGGAGGGGGGTTTGTCGGGGTTTCTTGCTTTTTCACCTACGTAAATTTTGGGTCACAGCTCCAAAAGGGAAATATGTAAACCCTCATTGTTTTTGGTTCATGGTTTTGGGGATTTTGTCCTGGTTAGATCCTTTATTGAAGTCCCGGAAGTGATGGCGACTCTGGTGTTAGCTTGTAAAAGTACTTTTGAGATTTTTCAACCCAACCTGGCTTTTGGGAAGAATTATAACTTTGTTGGGAGTGGTGTTGATACTTGGGGGAATTTAAAATGACCCTGAAAAAAGCTCTTTTCTTGCAGTCTTTGATAAAAAAAAAGAAGGAAAATGTAACCCCAGTGAATGTTTGGTGAATTTTATGTACATTTCCTCGCAAGAAACTCAGGACTACAAATTGGGGTTTTGTCTTGGGAAAAAACCCAATGATGATCCCTCTTTTGGGGGGTTTTCCCCGATAAATTTTGAAATTTTTAGGGTTTTTTTTCCCTTACTTTGTGAATGAGGAAAATCGAGGAAGGTAGCTTGTCATTGGACTCTTTTTCCCTAGTTAAACTAGATCGCCGGTTCAACTGCGTTGAGCCGTCCCTGAAGACCCCGTACTTTCCAAAACCCGTTTTGGAGTTATTACGGGGACACGTCCACTTAACGTCCCCCAAGTGACGCTTGAGGGGATGATTTTGGCGAAGGGTTTTCGGACTCTAAGGGGGTTTCCCTGTACCAAATTTGGCTAGGACGGCACTTATGGGGGACCCCCTTTTCCCCTGCTGTAGGTTTTTTTTGTAAGCTTTTATTGAAAAAAAAACAGGTTTTAAATTAAAAACAGAGTTCAAAACAAGTCCCAAAAAAATCCTTTCCGGAGGTAGAGGGAAAATTTAAAGGGCCCGATTGACTTTACGGGGCGTAGAAACCCCGATGGGTTTTTTGGGAGGTTCTTTTTGAAGAGGGGAATCACATCCCCAAAATGCCCTTTGTTTTTTGTTACGGATGGGGAGGGTTACGGATGCGGTTGAGAAGGTCCCTGATTGTTTAAGATGAGCGGGGGTGATGGTCCCCCGAAGGAAAGGGAAAAATGTTGGCAAGAACTCCTGCCTTCTGGGGGGCCCCTCCCCCGCCCCATCTTAAACACCCCGGCGAACCTTCTCAACCGCATCCTAACCTCTTCCCCCCCGTAAAAAAGAAAAATAAATAGTTTTGGGGTGTGACTTTTCCCCCTTTACAAAAGTACGTGGACCCCCCCATAAAAGATCACCCCCAATGCGACCCCAAATTAAAAGAAAATTTTTTATATAATGGTTTGTACGTGTTTTGTTTTAAAGGGGGCTGAAATGGACTAAAACCCACTTCACAATTTCCTTATTTTGGGAAAAAACTCGGGCAGTATGGCACCTGAACATACTTCTGGAATGGAAAAAAATCGTTTAAAACCCGGGGGGCCCTGTACCCACCAAAAAAATCATCGAGGTTCTAAAGACGTAAAAATCAATCCCGGGCCCTTTAAACTTCCTCTACCCCCGGAGATTTTTTTTACTTGATTGAGCTGTGTTTTAATTTCAAAAATGTTTTTTTTTCAATAACAACTCTACAAAAAAAAACCTAACCCCCATTTGGGGAAAGGGGTCCCCCATAAATGCCGTCCTAGCCAAATTATACATGGAAAACCCCGGTCCGAAAAACTTCGCCAACATCAAACCCTTTAAAACGTCCCTTGGGGTTTTGTTACTTTGGGCATGTCCTCATAATAACTTCCCAAAAAAATTTGGGTGTACGGGTCTTCAGGGAAGGCCTCAACGCAGTTGAAAACCGGGCATCCCGTTTACAAATAGAAGAAAAGGGCCCCAAAGACAAGACCTTTCCTCGACGTCCTCATTCCCCAAAGTAGACAACAACCTTTAAAAATTTCAAGTTTTTCGGAAAACCCCCCAAAAAAAATGATTTCAACACTTCTATTCCAGAAAGATACCCCAAAACCAAAAAGGCATTTTATCATCCCCGGGTTTTTTTTTAAGGCATCTGAATTTTTTAGTCCTGAGTTTCTTGACGAGGAAAAGTCATACATTCAAACCCAAAAATTCACTGAGTTACATTTTTTCCCTTCCCTTTTTTCCCCCCAAAAACCCGCAAGAAAAGGCTTTCAGATCATTTTTAATTTTTCCACGTATCAAACCCCCACTCCCCCAAAAAAGGTTTTTAATTTTCCCAACGCCGGGGGTTTCACTGAACATCTTTAAAAAAACTTAAAAAAGCCCAACCCCCAAAAGTCGCCATCGCTTCTGCACTTCAATAAAAAGGGTCTAGAAAGGAAAAAAAATCCAAGCCCCCCACGAACCCTCAATGCAGGAGTTTACAGGAGGGTGCTGTTGGGAAAAAAATAATGGTTTAAGCCGGGAAAATTTTGGGCCAGGTAGTCGGGAATTATACGCAGGAAAGGGGAAACTTTAAAAGGGCCTATAGGGGGGCAGGGAAACCCTAGTAGGGAAACAAATGTAGTCCCAAAAATAAAATAAAACCCCAAAATTGCAAACCCAGAAAAACCGCAAAGGGAAAAACAAAAAAGAAAACTCCAATAGCAATAAATGAGGATAAAAATTTCCAAAAAAACTGGTGGGAGGGTCCAAATTTTTTGGTGGGTTGGGAGGAAAGAAGTAAGAAAAAGGGAAACAAGCAAACCAAAAGGGGAAAAACCCGGGGCCCCAGAAAACCCCCAAAGGGAAAAAGGGAAAACCCAAACCTTGCCATACTATGCAAATTTTGGGATCTGCTGGCATGGGGAAAACTGGAAAAACAGAAAGGGACCCGCAACTATGACCCCCCTAGAAAAAAGCCCTTTCACATTGACAAAAGGAAAAGCAAAATCCCTTCCCCGTAAACTTTTTTAAACCCCGAAATGTTTTTACCTCTTCATCAGGGGAAAAACTGTGCTATAACTTAAATTGCCAGGCCCTTTTCCACTAAAGGGGCAAAAAAATCAAAACTTAGGCCATGGGAAAAACTTGGGGAGCCCCCAGCCCTCAAGGGGGGAGAGGTTTTTTTTGTGGCCCCGGAAGGAAAAAAAAAAAAATGGCAGGAAAAGGCAGAAATCGTACACCAAATCCAGTCATTTTTGGAGTGGAACCAAAAGTCGATGGGCCCCCCACTTTCCCCAAAAAAAAAGATACAGTACTAATGCTGGAAAAAAAATCCCCCCCCAGTACCAACAATACCACCAGTCCGATAACATTCTTCTTTGCAAATGTACAGGGTCTAAAGCCAGCAACAAACAACAAAATACCTTTCATCCGTGGACTGCTTGCAGAGGCAAAGGCAATGTTCGTGGCTTTCACTGAGACCCACATAAAGGATCACTTGGACAACGAAATATGGATCCCAGGTTACAACCTATACAGATGTGACAGAGTGAACAGGCAAAAGTGGGGGGGGAGGGGCTTGTACATTGCAGAGTCACTTGTTTGCACAGAACTGCTTAATGCCTCAAATGATGTAGTGGAAGTTTTAGCAGTAAAGGTCGAGAACCAAAACCTAGTCATTTGGAAAGTCTACAAGCCTCCGGGTGCAAAATCCCCCCGCAATTTTCCCGGAACAGCTGTTAAAAATTGACCACTGCTGGGAAAAACTTCCAGCTCCTGCACCCAACATCTTGCTCCTGGGGGATTTCAACTTAAGGCACCTAAAATGGAGGAATATAGCAAATAATATTGTTGCAGTAATAACACCAGGAGCACTCTGATGAAAACTCCCCACTCACAAAGAGCTTTTAAATCTCTGCACAAAAATTCAATTTTAAAACCCGCAAATAATAGAGCCTACTAACTGGAGAATACACTAGACCTCATCTTTACTAACAATGATGATCTGATAAGAAATGTCACCATATCAAAAACAATATACTCAGATCACAACATAATTGAGGTTCAGACATGTAAGCGTGAGCCCCAGACCGACAAAATGAGACTAGTCACGAGGGAGCATTCACCAAATTCAACTTCAATAACAAAAACATAAAGTGGGACCAATAAACCAAATCCTAACCGATATAAGCTGGGGAAAATATACTAAGCAACACAGACCCCAACTTATACCTAGAACAGATTAACTCAGTGGCACTCGATGTAGCACAAGGCTTATTCCTCTAAGAAAAAGAGGAGTAGATGTAAAATAGAAAGAGACAGGCGCTGCCTTTACAGGCAACGGAAAAGAATAACGAGCGCTAAAAGAGGTCATATATCTGAAATGCATAGGGAGACACTGGTCAGAGAAATAGCAAGCATCGAACCTTAACCAAAAGAATCCTTTAGGAGTCAGGAATCGCGGGAAGAACTAAAAGCCAATAAATGAAATCGAAAGAACCCAAAGTAATTTTCTTTCACTATGCCAATCAAAAATCGAGAACAACGTCCAGTATTGGGGCACCTACTTAACAAGATGGGTCCCTACCAGATGACAGCAAGGAAATGAAGTGAGCTACTCAAGTCCCAATATGACCTTCATTTTTTAGCAAGCCACTAACCATACTGAGAGGCCGAAGATCAAAATGATTTTTTTTTATGAGAGCGCCACAAAATTTGATTAACAAAGTCTAATCTGATGTTATCCTGACCCAAATGACTTTCCAAACAGGCGATAAATTGACATGCCCATGCACTCTGCTGCCCCAGGGCCAGACTCATGGGAACTCTGTGTTCATCCAGAACCTGCAAGAAGCCCCTATCACACCTTTGGCCATCCAGGGAGAGGGAGCATGGACACAGGGGTCGTCCCTCTGTTACTAAAAACAACCGACATAGCCCCACTCCACAAAGGGGGCTGTAAAGGCAACACAAAGAACTACAGACCAATAGCACTAACATCCCATATCATAACAATCTTTGAAAGGTCCTAAAAGCAAATCACCACCCATCTAGAAACCCATCAGTTACACAACCCAGCAACATATATTTATTTATTTTTTTAGTTATTTAAAATTGGTGCAACACATACAGAGGTAACAAAAAATACAGAAAAGAGCAGTATGCCAAAGCCCTATTAGTTTCTATGCCATAGCATCACGGCTTGGCTTAAAATTAACTTAAGATGCACTAAGCAATGATGACATCGGTGATAAGACATTAATCTTAAACTGATTACTATAAAGCCACAAGTTAGTATTACAAGACAGGTCATATGGTTGTATGCCCATGTTGTACATTCAGTAGAATGGAGTATTCTGTTAGTAGTGTATTTATAAAAAAATACAGTTAGATGGGTTTTAGAGGTTTAACATTTATGTGATATAATTGTGAGAAACATTTAAGAGATACATTTATAAGGTTCATTATTCAGTATTTATTTGGTTTTGGGGTTAGGAATGATCTTTGGAAGAACTTTAAGTTATTAAACAGGTAGTGTTTCTTTGATAGTTAAGGGAATGATTCCAGATTTTGGGCCTTTTGTGCATTGAGTTTTTTTGCGAGCAAAGTGTGAGATGGACACGAGAACATCAAAGAGTGAATCGGTGCCATTTGTGTTATGTCATGTGTTCTGTTGAGTTGGCAAGGAGATGTTTTGAGGGAGGTTAATATCAGAGTTATGTGTTCTAGTATGTAATTGTGCAGTAATAAGTATGAATGTTTTGTATGGTGAAATAGGTTTATGTGTATTGAATAATGGTGGAGTGTGCTGCCTAAGTGAAATTTGTGATCATCTAACGCAGCCTTTTTGTGGGTAATTAGTGGGCTAGATGGTTATTTGTTTTTGAGCCCCCATGCAAAAATTTCCATGGGTGAGAGGGGGGTAAATAAGAGAGTGATATAGGGCCGGGGAAGGGCTGACGTGGAGCATAGTACCGTATTTCGATAGTATGCCTACTCGGGAAATTTTTCTTAGAATTTGTTGTATTTTGGTATGAAATTTGATCTTTATCAAGGTGGTTTCCCTAAAAATTTTTTCCCTCTGTTAGCTTTGTAAAGGGTGTCCTTTATCATTATGTTAAGAGGGACTCTGTAGCTCTGTTACCCAAAAGGGGAAAAGTAGGTTTTGCATTTTTAGTGTAGTTTGTTAGTCCTCATCCGTAGATATTTTTTTTGTAATTTTGTATTTTCAGATTGGCTAGGTGACGGGCTCGGGTGGGGGAAGACGTATTAGTTCATCGCAAATAGGTGGGTTTGAGTAATTGCGAAGCATTTTGGGAGGGCATTTATGATAGGAAAGAAAAGGGCCAAGGACACTTCCCGTGGGGCACCAACTGAATTGGGGTTTTGCAGAAGATTTGCCCCATTTGCATACACAAAGGCTTTTGTTGCGAGGTAGACTTGAGGTATTGAGGGGGGTGCCCCCCTTAAAACCCTAGTGGACAATTTTACTGGAGCAATCATGGTTAACTTATCAAAAGCTTTACGTAAGTCAATAAAACCCCAGGGGACTTTTTTTCTCATTGCGTGAAATTTCTAGCATGTGTAAAAGCACATTAGTATTTTTTTTTGGCCTGAATCCAAATTGGCAGGGTTGAGTGTTTTTGGGGGATAAGGAGGATAGATTCGTTTATGAATTAATTTTTCGAAATTTTTGAGAGAGGGGGGTAAGTTGGGTATTGGGCCCATAGTTATTCAAATCTGTTTGGTCTCCTCCTTTGTGGGTCGGGGGGACCCTTGTATTTTTGAGTACTGTGGGGGAAGGGGGAGGGTTCAAGGATTTGTAAAGAGTGTTGCAATGATTGGTGTAGCACTTGTGACACTTTTTTGTATATAAAGGATAAGGGATTTAAATCTCCGCCTTTTTTTTACGTGTTGATAATAAGGGAGATTTTGAAAGGGTTAGTCGGAGCTGGAACATGTGTTCGGGTAGTTCCAGTGAGGTATCTTGGGGGGGGTATCTAGCTTTGGGATTTTATTTGGAAGGTTTTGGGCCTAAGTAGAAGAAGTCATTGAGTCTGTTT
>NC_069497.1:15018152-15042112 GCF_026875155.1 Cherax quadricarinatus | reverse complement strand
CATATTCGAGTACCAGCAGAGCAGCAAAATACACCTCTACACTGCACGTTGATAGAGGCGAACGGCTGAGTTTAAAGGGGGGAGAGTTGGGGATACAGGAGAACCGCAGGAGTATCTGAGCACACATTCGCCTTTCTTCACATAGTCAATGTGGTGAAAGTCTCAGGCAGGTGATGCAGTGCCTCACTCAAGGTCACTGACTGAGGCAGACTTCTCAAGAGTTACCAAACACTGCAATACTTGTACAAATAGTTACTCACTCCAAACTTGCAGAACTTCTAGCACACGTGTCTTGGAATGAAAGACGAATTTTCAGTGTGGTGGACACCTGGGTTACCAACTCACGTAGGACTGCACATCATCTTTATTTCTCAGGGTGATAAAGGGAATGGTTGTGAGCATTTTCAGGGGCACGAGTAGCAGTGGACTAGCAAAATTCGCCTCTACACTGTATGTTGATAGAGGCGAAAGGCTGAGGTCAAATGAAAGGCAGAGGGGAAGCAGAGGCCTGTGAGGGCCTTTTCAAAAGGAAAATATTTCCAGTGTTTACTAGGTATTACCCTAGTCACAACTCGCACATAAGAGTTCTCATAAACACTAAAAGCTGTTTTTCCCAAAAACAGTAGGAGTTTTAATGATGACTTATCAGTCGGGGAAAAGGGGTTTAGGCCTGCGAATTAGTAGGCCCGACCCCCCCGCACACGTCTACTCCCCTCAACCACTCACCCGAGGAACTGAGTGATACGGTGATGCTTTTTCTCCTGGTACTGAGTCACCGTCCTTTATACGGCTCACTGTGCAGAACTTTATAAAGTTTCTTGATGAACCATTAAGGGCCATTCCATGTAGGTCTTCATTGTCAATGCCAAACTTGTCCCGTATAATCGTTGGTAATAAAACAGAGGCATTCGTAGGATAAATTTTTTCCTTTAACAAGGTAAAACACACCGGTGTTGCTCCTCCTGCGGTAGCTGGCGCCATCTTGGGGGGAAAAACAGGAATTTTGCGCAACAGGGGAAAGCAGGAGCTGTTTGCGCAGTGCGTCCACTCGGCCCGAAAGCAAAGAGGACAATTATTAGATCTTTTTTCCTGTCTTGTGTGTGAAATCTAAGCATAACACTTTTTCTAATTTGGTTCCCTAGAAAACCGTGATTCTTTTATTTCCGACACTGGTACATTAACATGTAGGTGGTCAGTATGATTGGAGGTTGTATCTTTGCAGTTGGAAGGGTTTTAATTCTTTGAAAAATGTTGCTACAACAAATTATAGTTATTTGAACAATGTCAGGGATGACCCGCCAGATAAATATATGCGTCAACTGGGGAGAATTTTTAGATATTTTTTTCATTGTTTGACTATTTTTCTTTGTAATACAGTGAATTTCTCAGTGAAGCTTATAACACAGGGTCTGGTCCTCTACCACAGTGTCTTATATTGACCATATTATTACTAAAAAACTTTATCTTCTTATACCATTGATTCAGAAATTTTACCAAGAATAAGATAAAAAAGTTAAAAAACATAATAAAGACTGCCAAAATGATTATTATGTACATTTTAACGGAGGGTTGGTGGTCGCCGCGATCAAATAATTTACTCAAGTTAATGACTATAAGAGAAGCGTTTTCTCTGTTACCTCTGATCTCTTACTAAAGAAAACGTTGTAGTATACATGGCAAAACAATAGGAAATCATTTTTTTTGCAAAGAATTATTTATTATTTAATCAAGGGGGAAGCGCTAAAACCCTAGGATTACACAGCGCCATAGGGGGGGATGTGGAAGGCATTCAGGCTTAAATTTGGGGGAACTGGAGTACAGATCCAATTCCCTAAATCAAGAGCCCTCACCAACATCAAGGAACCTTCCCTGAGGGTATTGCAAAGAAAAAGCCAAAAGTAGGGTGATATTTTTTTTTCTAGGTAATCAGGTTGTGCGAGTTTTTTCCACAATATCTCAAAGTAAGTTTTTGGGCCCTTTTTGATTGACGAATCTCCATTGATTATGATTAGATTGAAATGATCTTAACCTGCTGCACTGTCAATCTTCATCACATCTCCAGCAACCAAGAAGCTAAATTCAGAAGGAGGAAACTTATTCTCAGCCAAGAGCACAGAGATAACTTTATTAACCACTTGGATCAATGTTATAAGAATTACCAGCCCATTGGCACACAAAAATTTAATGATGATCAGGACCTACTAATTTGCAGGCCTACCCATTTCTCCCGACTGATAAGTCATCATTAAAACTCATACTATTGGAAGACAGCTTCAGTGTTGTGAGAACTCTTATGTGTGAGTTGTGAAGAGGGATATACCTAGTGAAACACTGGAAATAGTTTTCCTTTTTTTTTTGAAAAGGCCCCTCACGGCCTCGTTCCCTCTGCCTTTCTTTTTTCCCTCAGGCCTTTCGCCTCTATCAACATACAGTGAAGAGGCGAATTTTTGCTAGTCCACTGCTACTCGTGCCCCCGAAAATGCGCACACTCATCCCTTATCAACCCGAGGGAAAAACGACGAGTGTGCAGTCCTACGTGAGTTGGTAACCCAGGTTTACCTGGAGTTTACCTGGAGAGAGTTTCGGGGGTCAACGCCCCCGCGGCCGGTCTGTGACCAGGCCTCCTGTGGATCAGCGCCTGATCAACCAGGCTGTTGCTGCTGGCTGCACGCAAACCAACGTACGAGCCACCCGGGCTTGATCAGGAACTGACTTTAGGTGCTTGTCCAGTGCCAGCTTGAAGACTGCCAGGGGTCTGTTGGTAATCCCCCTTATGTGTGCTGGGAGGCAGTTGAACAGTCTCGGGCCCCTGACACTTATTGTATGGTCTCTTAATGCTAGTGACACCCTGCTTTTCATTGGGGGGATGGTGCATCGTCTGCCAAATCTTTTGCTTTCGTAGTGAGTGATTTTCGTGTGCAAGTTCGGTATAGTCCTCTAGGATTTTCCAGGTGTATATAATCATGTATCTCTCCCTCCTGTGTTCCAGGGAATACAGGTTTAGAAACCTCAAGCGCTCCCAGTAATTGAGGTGTTTTATCTCCGTTATGCGCGCCGTGAAAGTTCTCTGTACATTTTCTAGGTCGGCAATTTCACCTGCCTTGAAAGGTGCTGTTAGAGTGCAGCAATATTCCAGCCTAGATAGAACAAGTGACCTGAAGAGTGTCATCATGGGCTTGGCCTCCCTAGTTTTGAAGGTTCTCATTATCCATCCTGTCATTTTTCTAGCAGATGCGATTGATACAATGTTATGGTCCTTGAAGGTGAGATCCTCCGACATAATCACTCCCAGGTCTTTGACGTTGGTGTTTCGCTCTATTTTGTGGCCAGAATTTGTTTTGTACTCTGATGAAGATTTTAATTTCCTCATGTTTACCATATCTGAGTAATTGAAATTTCTCATCGTTGAACTTCATATTGTTTTCTGCAGCCCACTGAAAGATTTGGTTGATGTCCGCCTGGAGCCTTGCAGTGTCTGCAATGGAAGACACTGTCATGCAGATTCGGGTTTCATCTGCAAAGGAAGACACGGTGCTGTGGCTGACATCCTTGTCTATGTCGGATATGAGGATGAGGAACAAGATGGGAGCTAGTACTGTGCCTTGTGGAACAGAACTTTTCACCGTAGCTGCCTCGGACTTTACTCTGTTGACGACTACTCTCTGTGTTCTGTTAGTGAGGAAATTATAGATCCATCGACCGACTTTTCCTGTTATTCCTTTAGCGCGCATTTTGTGCGCTATTACGCCAGGGTCACACTTGTCAAAGGCTTTTGCAAAGTCTGTATATATTACATCTGCATTCTTTTTGTTTTCTAGTGCATTTAGGACCTTGTCGTAGTGATCCAGTAGTTGAGACAGACAGGAGCGACCTGTTCTAAACCCATGTTGCCCTGGGTTGTTTTAACTGATGGGTGTCTAGATGGGTGGTGATCTTGCTTCTTAGGACCATTTCAAAGATTTTTATGATATGGATGTTAGTGCTATTGTCTGTAGTTCTTTGCTGTTGCTTTACTGCCCCCTTTGTGGAGTGGGGCTATGTCTGTTGTTTTTAGTAACTGTGGGACGACCCCCGTGTCCATGCTCCCCTCTCCATAGGATGGAAAAGGCTCGTGATAGGGGCTTCTTGCAGTTCTTGATGAACACAGAGTTCCATGAGTCTGGCCCTGGGGCAGAGTGCATGGGCATGTCATTTATCGCCTGTTCGAAGTCATTTGGCGTCAGGATAATATCGGATAGGCTTGTGTTAATCAAATTTTTTTGGCTCTCTCATAAAAAATTCATTTTGATCTTCGACTCTCAGTCTGGTTAGCGGCTTGCTAAAAACTGAGTCATATTGGGACTTGAGTAGCTCACTCATTTCCTTGCTGTCATCTGTGTAGGACCCATCTTGTTTAAGTAGGGGCCCAATACTGGACGTTGTTCTCGATTTTGATTTGGCATAGGAGAAGAAATACTTTGGGTTTCTTTCGATTTTATTTATGGCTTTTAGTTTTTTCCCGCGATTCCTGACTCCTAAAGGATTCTTTTAGCTTAAGTTCGATGCTTGCTATTTCTCTGACCAGTGTCTCCCTGCGCATTTCAGATATATTGACCTCTTTTAGCCGCTCTGTTATTCTTTTCCCTCGCCTGTAAAGGGAGCGCCTGTCTCTTTCTATTTTACATCTACTCCTCCTTTTTCTTAGAGGAATAAGCCTTGTGCATACATCGAGTGCCACCGAGTTAATCTCTTCTAGGCATAAGTTTGGGTCTGTGTTGCTTAGTATATCTTCCCAGCTTATATCGGTTAGGACTTGGTTTACTTGGTCCCACTTTATGTTTTTGTTATTGAAGTTGAATTTGGTGAATGCTCCCTCGTGACTAGTCTCATTATGTCGGTCTGGGGCTCCACGCATACATGTCTGAACCTCAATTATGTTGTGATCTGAATATATTGTTTTTGATATGGTGACATTTCTTATCAGATCATCATTGTTAGTGAAGATGAGGTCTAGTGTATTCTCCAGTCTAGTAGGCTCT
This sequence comes from Cherax quadricarinatus, assembly GCF_026875155.1. Taxonomy (NCBI): domain Eukaryota; kingdom Metazoa; phylum Arthropoda; class Malacostraca; order Decapoda; family Parastacidae; genus Cherax; species Cherax quadricarinatus. Next base: position 15,037,094 of record NC_069497.1, on the reverse strand, counting down.
ATTATTTGCTGGTTTAAATTGAATTTTGTGCAGAGATTTAAAAGCTCGTGTGAGTGTGAGTTTTCATCAGAGCTGCCTCCTGGTGTTATTACTGCAACAATATTATTTGCTATATTCCTCCATTTTAGGTGCCTTAAGTTGAAGTCCCCCAGGAGCAAGATGTTGGGTGCAGGAGCTGGAAGATTTTCCAGACAGTGGTCAATTTTTAACAGCTGTTCTTGTAATTGCTGGGATGTTGCATCCGGAGGCTTGTAGACTACCACACACTGCACACACTGAAAATTCATCTTTCATTCCAAGACACATGCGCTAGAATTTCTGCAAGTTTGGAGTGAGTAACTATTTGTACGAGTATTGCAGTGTTTTGTAACTCTTGAGAAGTCTGCCTCAGTCAGTGACCTTGAGCAAGGCACTGCATCACCTGCCTGAGACTTTCGCCCATATTGACTATGTGAAGAGAGGCAAATGCGCGTGCTCAGTTACCCCTGCTATTCTCCTGTATCCCCAACTCTCCGCCTTTAAACTCAGCCGTTCGCCTCTATCAATGTGCAGTGTAGAGGCGTATTTTGCTGCTCTGCTGGTACTCGAATATCTGAGTTCTGCACAGCTAGTCACCTCTGCCTACATGAGAAATACAGACGAATCTCCCATCCTGGGTGAGTTGGTGATCCAGACCTGACTGTGCCGCTTGTACAAAATGTGTTACATCTCTAACTGAGGAAGATGACCTGTTATTCTTCTATGCACTGAGTGTTTCTGGGAGGAATGCTGCATAGTTGGAACACAACAAGAGTAGTTAAGAACAATTTAACGAGCATTGCAGTACCTGGTAACTCCTTTTGGAGACGGCTTTTTAACTGTAATATGCCAGAGGTTCATCTATAAACATAGTAAGTTTGTGCTGATTTGTTTGTCCACAGAGTGAAAATTTGTCTGTCATTCCAAGACACGTGTGCTAGATGTGTTAAGTGCTGCGGGTTTGTAGTAATTAACGAGTAGTACAGTGTTGGTAACTCTCGAGACGACTCTGGGCCCAGTGAATAACCTTGAAAATGGCACTGCAACCCACAGGCCACTACACCCATATTGCCTGTGTCTAGCAAACTCTTATGTGTGAACTGTGACTAGTCATATACCTAGTGAAACACAAACATGTTGATTTGAAGTGGCTGTAGGAGGCCTACCTTCACTCTGCCTCGCCTACCTCCCCTCCTTCCTCGATTTGGAGCTCAGCCATTCACCTCTATTTACTTATGGTCTAGAGGCGGTTTTTGCTAGACCACATGAGTGCTTGAGTACCCGTGTCAGTCCTCTGTGCCGCAGTCCACTCATCTTACGAATGTGTCTCCTGTGTGTCTACCTGCCTGCTACAAGCAAATATCCAGGTGGTTGACACGGGCTTAGCAAGCACATTTAAGCAAGCTTGAAAGCTCATTCCAAGCTAGCCAGAACAAGCTAAGGCAGCCAGCAGTTACAGCTGTCCTAAGGCCCAGCATGCCTACGTATATGTTCTACAGTATTGCTGGCATACTAGTGTTTCCTGTAGTGGTTTAGTTAAGAACAATTTAATGAGCATTGCAGTACTGACTTTTTAAGTGGGACATGCCAGAGGTTCACCTATAAACATAGTAAGTTTGAGGTGATTTGCTTGTACACAGAGTGAACATTCATCTGTCATACGTGTGCTAGAAGTGTTAAGTGCTGCTTTCCCCAACAGTTAATTGTCATTTGTAAGCCTGTATTAAGACTTTAAAAGGCTCAGAGTGTACTTCAGTGTAGTGACTCCTTACATTTGATAAATCAGTGTAATACATGCTCTGCTCAGTGTAACTGAACTATTAAATACGGTTACATAATTAAGTTGCTTGTCCCAGTGTCATTGTTGTGTTTTCTAATACATTTTCTCGTTCAGACTGAAACTTTACTGCTAAATTCCCAGTAATATTTCAAATTGCAGAGTTCATCTGTGATGTGAGTGTGTAACTTATGCTTTGTATTTTTACTGTGAACAAGCTTACTGCTGCATAATGTTCAGTTTCATGAATACTTTCTTACTTGAGTAATTCGGTTACCTTTCAACTGTGTTAAGCAAGAGTCAGCCTGTTAACATCTATGTTCCTTGCCATCTCATCTAGTGGGTCTGGCGCCTAGTTGAAATTGTAATAGTAACAATTTGCAGTCATTATACTTCTAGTTATACATTGTGTAAATTGTTTTAGACTATTTGATGAACCGGATTGCAGTGTTTAACTTCTGATACACCAAGTTAATGACTGCAGTCTCGCACTGACACATAATAAACATATTAAGCTAAAGCACTGGTAACTCTCCAGAAGCTGGACCTAGTGTGTTACCTTGAGAAGTTGAGTGTGTTTATTACGACCAGCGGTGTACCACTCTCACCTATATTTACATCAACACAAGTGTATTCTAAGTGATAAAGTGTACACTTGGTGTACTTGGTAACACTTGTCATACATAGTAACGCGTGTGTAAGTGAGATTGTTTAGGTACTGGTTCATCTATCTACAGATGCACACTTATGCTTGCATACATATATAACATAGTAATGTGTGAGTTACCCAGGATGGACCAAGCAAGTCCACCACGGTGATTTATCTCATTGTCATTGTAACATTATCTAGTTACCGATTTTTTTTTTTTTTTTTTTTTAATATTGTTTACAATCTATGGTTATGGTAAGAGGTTGTCTTCAGCATTCATTGTGATGTCCGCTATATTATTATTTCAGTGAGGTACATTAGGTGGCAGTAGCCTGAACTAACTCAAGTGGAAGTTATCATTGAATTTGAACCTCTTGTTTAATGTGATATATATCAGAATTCTAATATTATGCTCAATATTACCTACTTTGTCTCTCTCTCTCTCTCTCTCTCTCTCTCTCTCTCTCTCTCTCTCTCTCTCTCTCTCTCTCTCTCTCTCTCTCTCTCTCTCTCTCTCTCTCTCTCTCCTCTCTCTCTCTCTCGCTCTCTCTCTCTCTCTCTCTCTCTCTCTTTTCATCTTTGTAATTTGTGATAAGGTGTAAGACCTCGCCTGTACCATCCATTATATCATTATATGTACCATATTATTAACACACATATAAGAAGTCTCTGAATGTATTTTTAGTAAGGTGTGTATCGTATAAAGTAGTAGTAATCTGGGTTAAGTATAATTGGAAGTGTTCATTGAACTTGAACACTTGTGTCACTTAGTTTAATATCTTTATTATGCACCCCATACCCATCCTGTGGGCGGTAGTCAAAAGATTACAAAGGTACATAATGGGTCCAGTGACTGGACCCCAAAGTTATGATAGCTGAACTAGTTACAAAGGTAATGAACTCCAGGTAGATCTGGTCACAATCATGGGAAGTTACAGAGGTAATGAATCAGCCTCACGCCTATACATGGTTGCAGTCATGAACAAATTACAAAGTAATGAACCACTGATACGTCCACACCTGGTCACAATTGTAATGAGTTATAAATACAAATATTAAGTGGATCACTTGTGTCATATGATCTATTTTAGACTTCTGACTTTATAGTAAGTGTTTACCCTTGCATAAGCTATAAGGGGAAGATAAGCAAGGAATTCTTGTGTTGTAAGTCTTACAAGAGATATCATCACTAGCAAACATGGCAAATGTCATAGAGGAACCTATTTCAGCAGGTGATGGAAATGATGATAGCTTCCAGACCGAAATGCCCGAAATGCCTAGCCATGTTAGGTGTTCTAGTGGTACACTCTGTAATCATTATTTTACTACATGTAAACCACACAATATCCAAATTTCTGTAAACTCAGCATTGTAATCCTTATAGAGAATAAACTTTGAATTTGAATTTGAATTTGAATTTAAAAGTAAACAAAAGAGAAAAAGTGAGAGAGGGCTAGAGCGTCGACGTAGTCCGACTCATTTGACTCGTACACAATGTGAATCTAAACGTCCTTGGTGCACAGAGGCTGCAAGAAGTCTTTCTTCAAAGGAAGAATGTGTTAAGCTGAACTTCCCTGACAACACCCTGCTGCCTGCTAAGTGTGCATGGTTAATGAAAGCTGTAAAGAAGCATCCTAACTCAAGGATCCAATTTAGGAAAAACACACACAACTTTGTGTTTGTGGAACAGAATGAAGAACTGATCAATGATCTACTTAGTACACCTTATGGGGGTGTTAAGTTTCTCCGACCTCCATCAGACACTCACCACTTTAAAAAATGGATACCCTCTCTACATGGACCCATCCCATCTGACTCTCAGTGAGCATATCATCAAGCCAAAAAGACTTAAAGGAAAATCCCAAATTATTGCCAGTTGGGTGGGTTCTGTGCCCCTCCCCCGGAATATCTGGGTGCATGGTTTACGTTTCCTACACATCGAAGTGTACCTACCCCCTAAACGTAGGTGTTACAAATGCCAGCACTATGTCCATGTTGCAGTAGACTGTGGAATACTACATTCTTGGTGTGGTAAGTGTGCTGTGAAACATTCCACTAGAGAATGCACAGTAGGCCCTGACAGCCAAAAATGTGTATTAACTGTAAAAATGTTGGTGTTACAGTTTCCCACAAGGACAGAACCCAAACAACCTTCGATGTAAACCTGATAACAGTCCTTTAATGGTAACTGAGGATGGGGCCATCCAGTCTACCATAGCCAGATCTGAGACTGAATCTCTGCAAAGTGTGCAAGAACCCCACCTCACTGCAAAGGATTCTGGTGATACCAGAATGCCATCACACACACCAGCTTTGGAGGAGCTAGCCATCCCTGCTAGCACATGTGGAACTACTGGTCTGCCACTACTGATACCAACGCCTACACCTGAGTATGGGGATGAGCTTGTCATTTTTACCAATACACACAACTACAACAGTCAGACGGACACCACACAGGTAACCCCCCTGGAAATTGGAGATGAGTCAGATGCACAGGACCTACCTGCAATGAATGATGAAAGAGACTTGCCACAGGCACCATCAGAGAACACTAATGTAACCATGGTACCTGTTAAGGTGATAGGTGTTAAAGAAAGCACTAACTCAGAAGTGCCATCCTTCAGAGAGGCATTGGATTCGCCTGACCTTCCTCATATTATAAGAAATTTCCAGAAAAAAATTGAGCATCTTGAACAGATCCTGACAAGTTTAATAAACATATGTAATCGCACGAATCCACCAGGAGGCCTGGTCACAGACCGGGCCGCGGGGGCGTTGACCCCCGGAACTCTCTCCAGGTAAACTCCAGGTAATCAGGATGATGCTCTTGAGCATGGTGATGATGTCAAAAGTGCAGCAATCTCCGTTCAGCTTCCAGCAATTTGTAAGAAAGAAGCCCATGACTCTTGCCTTCAAGACTTGCCTTGGAACTGGCTGCCAATATGCCGAAAAATGCTTAAAAATAAAGGTCCTAAAGATAAAGACATACAAACTATGCTATTTGCTCTTAAGTGCCTGCACACTGTAGTCAAAGCATAATAGTTTTACCATCTTATGAGCAAGAGATTGTAATAACTCACTACAATGGATACATTACAAATCTTTTCATGGAACATTGCTTCCATCAGGAAGTGGTTGCCTGACTTACATCATATTAGTGCAACCAAGAATATTGATGTCATCTGTTTGCAGGAATGTAGACTGAAAGATGGAGCACCTCCACCAAACTTGCCTGGATATGCAGCTTATAACCTAAGGTCAACCAACTGTTGTGTGATGTATGTCAGAAAGAACTTGCCACATTCACTCCTTTCCTTGCAGAGTCGAGTTAACATGCAGTATCATGGTGTCAAAGTATATGCAGGCGATTTTTCCATAAACATTTTTAATCTCTATGCCCCAGCGAACCAGCTTCAACCTGATGCTTTACCAGATCGCATCAATAGTGAACCTAACATCATTCTTGGAGATTTTAATGCCAGACATAAGAATATTGGTGGGTCTATAACAAACACCAATGAAACTAAACTAGTGAAATTGCTAAATGAGCATGATAATGTTCGAATTGTGGACACTACTGAGCCTACTCACATATATGGTGGCATACTAGATCTGTGTCTTGGATTTAATACATCATATACGATGCATGACTCTGTCTTAGTTGATGATCTTCTATCTGATCACTTCCCAAGACTAACAACTGTCAATCTTGATCACATCTCCAGCAATCAAGAAGCTAAATTCAGAAGGAGGAAACTTATTCTCTACCAAGAACACAGAGATAACTTTATTTACCACTTGGACCAATGGTATAAAAATTACGAGCCCATTGGCACACAAAAATTTAATGATGATTTAATTACCACTATTGAGAGTGTTCTCACAGATCAAGTGGGCAGGAATAGGAAACAAAGACCCTCCACTACAAAAAACAATAAAAACCAATGTAAATACTATAATGATCCACAGCTATGCAATCTAACACATGCAGCAGCTGGGAGGATTGGTAAAGCATACCGTGAGTGTAGAACCCCAGACCTGCTCAGAACGTTCAAAGCTGCACTAACAAATGCAAGGAATAGAAAGGAAGAACTTAGACAACAGGAATGGGAACAATTTGTTAGTGGATTAAATAGGTCCATCCCTTTAAGATTAGATCTTGCCACCAAAGTGGCTAGTTTATTGTGCACCCCATATCCATCCTGTGGACGGTAGCGCAAGAGCATATTAAGTTTGGCTTGGAAAGGTATAAGTAAAATAACCAGGAAAAAGACTGGCAATGTTGCTCATCCCTTTCCTCTTGAAAATGTAAATGACCTCATAAATGACTGGTCCAAAACATCCAGGCATGAAAACCTTCCATCTCATATTAGAAAAAAATTAGAGAGTACTTCTGAAGAAATGTTGAAACCGATTAATTTTATGAGCCAAAATATTGATAGGAGTGATTGCCTCTTCACCGAGTATGAATTAGATAATGCATTAACTAAAGGTCGATCAACTGCTCCTGGAGAGGATGGTATAACCTATGATATTCTCAGAACTCGAAGGCACGTGCCTGATAACCCTTTGTTGGCACTGTATAATCTTGGTTACATTGAGGGCGTTCTTCCTATTTCCCTGACCAATAGTCCCATTGTGCCTATCCCTAAGCCCCAACAGCCTGATACATTTAGACCAATCTCCTTCTTAACTAGTTGTCTTTGTGAAACCTTTGAAAGAATGATACTTAACAGACTGGAGTTTACCTGGACTGTACTACAGAATCAGACACCAACTTTCTCCCTACCTCTATGGGTTCATGAAAGGTAAAAGTGAGCAGAACTGTATTTCCACCTTTCTCACTGCACACACCTCTATTAGTTTTACCACTTTCCTTGATCTAAAATCTGCATTTGATATTTCGAACAGAACTGTTATACTTCATGAACTAGCCAAAATGAATATTGATGGTAGCTTACTCTGCTGGATAATAGGATACCTATCAAATATCCTCTGTCCTTTATCAAGGCTTTAGAAGTGAGTCTAAAGAAATGTCTTTAGGTACACTGCAGGGAGGAGTCCTTTGTCCCATGCTATTTAATATTCAGATTAATGCTCTCCTAAATGCTCTACCTGCCTCACCTAAACATATAGCTATAAGCTATTCTGATGACATCATGATACATACAACACAGCATAAGAAGATGAGTACCATTCTTAATGAAGTTCAAGCAATTTGTAATCGACTAGGCCTCATAATATCTTCCTCTAAAACAAAGATATTAACAAGCAAACGACATCCCCCACCCATCTATTTGCAGGGTGAAATCATTAGCTACGTTAAAACCTACAGATATCTTGGTGTAGATGTACCCTTTAACAAATCCACTATACCACAACTAAACAAGAAATGCAATGCTAGGCTAAATGCTCTCAAAGCTGTTGCTGGCTACAACCCCAACTATGGTGCTAATGTGAGAATCATGAGAATGATGTACAAAGCCTATGTTAGGTCCTTAATTGATTATGCTGCTCTCATGTTGATATTAGCTAGAGAAAGTTCTCTCCGACCCTTGGAGTTAATGCAGAATGAAGCTCTCAGAATTATTCTTGGGTGTCCCTAATCTACAAAGGTTCTTAATATGAGGAAGGAGCTTGGTATTTCTAGTATCAGTGATTGGATTGTTGAAATTAACACTGTACTCGGTATTAGAATGTTGAGAAATGAACGAGACTCTGTCACAATGAATCTTACCAAGTGTCTAGAGGTAAATACACACAGATCTAAATGGATTGTGAAAACGTGCAATAGTATTAAGTTTTATAACCTGCATGAACTGTGTCACTGTAGGCAACAACAGCATTTCACCCCTCCATGGAAGATGTGTTCATTTAATATGAGATGCCTGCAAATCCCTCCCAAGAAGCTCATTGCTAGTAATCCCTTCCTTAAATCACTTGTTAAAACAACTGCTCAAGAAGAAATTTCTCTCCTAGCTGGTAGTAATAAGTTATCACAAGTTATACATTGATGGATCTAAACATGGAAGATGTGTTCATTTAATATCACATACCTGCAAATGTACAGAGAACTTTCACCGCGCTCATAACTGCTATAAACCACCTCAATTGCTGGGAACACTTGAAGTTCCTAAACCTGCACTCCCTGGAATGCAGGAGGGAGAGATACATGATTACATACACCTGGAAAATCCTAGAGGAACTAGTACCAAACTTGCACACAAAAATCACTCCCTCCAAAAGCAAAAGACTCGGAAGACGGTGCAACATCCCCCAATGAAAAGCATGGGTGACACTAGGACGATAAGAGACAACACAATAAGTGTCAGGGGGCCAAGACTGTTCAACTGCCTTCCAGCATACATAAGGGGGATTACCAATAGACCCCTGGTTGTCTTCAAGCAGGCACTGGATAGGCACCTAAAGTCAGTACCTGACTAGCCGGGTTGTGGTTCATAAGTTGGATTACATGCAGCCAGCAGTAACAGCCTGGTTGATCAGGCCTTGATCACCCGTGAGGCCTAGTCACAGACCGGGCTACGGGGGCGTTGACCCCCGGAACTCTCTCCAGGTATAATCCAGGCATATCGTAGTGACGACAAGTAATGCAGTCCATTATTTGTTTTTTCACACTGTCGACTGTGAGGTATCCAGTGAGACTGTTGTATATGACAAAGTGTGTCAGCTACCCCACCATGTAACACGTTACTGTGGGCGTTTTGAACAATCAGGTTAGTTAGCCAATGATTCTTAGGATCAATATTGGAAGTATTGCTTCTATAGGTAGTGAAGAATTATGAATTCTTCCTCGACATCTTACAATCTTTTCTGAATCGAGATAAAGTCCTAAAGAATTAATCAAATTAAGTTTTTTTGGGGATTTATCCTGTGTTTCTAGAAATTTATACTCTGTAGAGAAGATATCTTTCTGTATTTGTTTTACTCAGTATTTAAAGGGCTTAGGTAATTCATAATGAGGTTTTGTCCCTTTAATGAATTTGAAGACAAGAGCAGTAACTCTTACCCAATGATAAGTATTTAGATCCATCAATGACTATTTCTGGTGTGTTTGCTGTATTTAAACAGATTATTTCTGCTTTGTTCAAGCAGACTGTTTCTTCTGGCATAATGTGAGCTTTTTACTGAGGCAAGTTATCATTAGAGAGCCAGTTCGGTCCGTGGAGCCATAATTTATTATCCACAAATTTCTTGAGTGGGACACCACGTGACAACATGTCAGCTGGATTCTCTACATCTCTCTTATTTCTGCTACTCTATTTTGTACATAGACCAACTTATTCTTATTATTTCTTAACCACTGGAGAACTGCTTCATTATCACTCCAGATCATGTTTTTTTCAATAGTGAGATGATCAAGTACTTTGTTGAGATAGACAGCTAATTTTGTACCTACATAACCCTTTCAGGGATGGTGCCGTACTAGTACGGCTTGCACGCCAGGGTTGGTGCCGTACTAGTACGGCTTGCACGCCAGGGTTGGTGCCGTACTAGTACGGCTTGCACGCCAGGGTTGGTGCCATATTAGTACGCATTAATTCTAATACCTTCAAATCTAGAGAGAGAAGCTGCATATGAATTAATGGGTCTATGTGGTCAGTGTGCACAGTATAAAAGAATCCTTCAGCACACAGTGCTAATGAGAAAAAAAAAACTCCGACTGTGTTTTTGCTTTAAAACAGCGACTTTGCAGTGTATTTTCGTATGATTTTTATGGTTGTATTCTAGTTTTCCTGGTCTCCTTTTATAGAATGGAATACATATTATGGAAACTGAGATTATTTTGATTGGTTTTACAATGAAAAGTACCTTGAAATTGAGCTCAATGTAGCAGAAATGTGTAATTTTTGCCATAGTTCAAAAGTAAACAAATCATGGCACGCGTCCAATACACGTCAACTGGTGAATCTAATATTCTTTCACAAGTGGCTTGATATTATTTATACCATTTCTACGCCATTTCTACACTAATGTAGTAGTCTGCATAACATAAATCTTCTATTTTTTTTTTGAGAATAAAAATTCGAAGTGGAAAGCAAAAGAAATGTAACAGAGGCCTGGGTACATGAGTAATGAATAGAATTTTTTTTTATTTTAGTGCCAGAAAGGTCTGTCTTGTTTATTCTGGGCCCTATGTGTGAAATTGGCAATATTGTCAATTTCTGACCATGTTATTGGATAGTGAAAATCGGTAAATGGGTGGTTTCTTGTACTCAATCGATAGAAAAAAATGGAGTTCTAGCGAAATGGGTATGATTTTTGCTGACTGGTGCATTGTAATTGACCGAAAATAGGGCTAAAAGTGGGCAAAATCGCCAATGTGTAAACATCGTCGAGACCGCTAACTTCGCAAGAGCATAACTCCGTAAGTTTTCCATCAAAATTCATACTTTTGGTGTCATTATGATCGGAAAAAGATTCTCTATCATTTCATAAGAAAAAAAATAACTATTTTTTTTAAATTTCCGACCCTGAGAACAAGTTTAGGAGAGGCCCTGCCAACCCTGAAAGAGATAGAGTGCTGTCAGTTCCAATTGTGTTACTGTTCTGACCTTCAAGGGTGCTACCCTGGCCTTTGAAGTAATTAGTGTACTTCCTTCAACATTACTCATGTAAGCTACAGCGCCATAACCTCTGGTTGATGTATCACAGAACACATGTAATGTGTACTTGTTTCTCTCTTGACTTATTTGTCTGGGAAATGTAATTTGATGAAGTTGTTTAAACTCCTTGGATATTTCATCCCATGCTTGACTCATTTCTAGAGGCAAGTTCTCATCCCATCCAATTTTAAGTTTCCATGCATCTTGCATAAGTATTTTTCCTTTTATGGTAGTTGCTGAGACGAGTCCTAGAGGATCAAAACATTGTGATACCTCTGACAGTAAACTACGTTTAGTGAGTGTACTGCAGCATATTGTTGCAATCAGGAATTTCAGCTTCAGGGAAATCTTCTTTGAAAAGTTCCCTTAATTGCTTTGAATTTGTATTCCACATCCTTAGAGGCATATTTGCTTCTTTCATTTCCTTGTGAGCTTCTCTGTATAAGGATTTCAAATCCTCCTCTTTATTCACAGTACCTTGAAGATTGTCCACATAGGAACTTTTATTTAAGATTTCTTTTAAATGAAATTCAGATGTCTTTAGATGTGTATTTAGAGTAGCTTCTAGCAAGAATGGAGAGAATGTTGCATCAAACCAAACAGACTTGAAACGATATGTTTTCACAGGGCTTTGAGGATCACGTGGATTTTTAGGCCACAAGAATCGAGTATAATCTCGGTCTATTTCTTATCGGCTTACTCTCAAGAAAGCTTCGGAAATATCAGCAGTCTAGGGATATGGGTTTGTGCGAAATTTCTTAAGCTAATCTCCAAGCTTCTCAGTCAGTAATAGTCCGGCCATCAGACAGTTATTAAGACTTGTTACATCTTTATTTGCACGTGCGCTGCAATTGTATACAACATGTAGTGGAGTGGTTACAGAATCTTTTCTGACTCCATGGTGCGGGAGATAATGAGCCTCTGTATTCAACTTGTCTTCGACTAGTTCCTCAGTAAAGTTATTGCCCAACTGTTCTTGTGTGATATTATCATATACAGTCAGCAGCTCTGGATTCTTCCTGAGCTCATGTATTTGTGCTTTCATTTATCCAAAAGCCATGCGATAATTGCTAGGCAGATGTGGTGGATTTAATTTCCATGGTAACCTAACCCAATACTGTCCATCTTCATATTTGACAGTTTCCAAAAATTGGTAATAAGTCTCAGACTCTTGTGGGCTTGGTTTATTTACATCAATACCTATTGTGTCTAAATCCCACAACTTATCAACTGGTTCATTCATTTCTGTGGTACATGATCAGTGCTTATTCTTGTAACTAGTACATTTTCCACTGAATCAATATCAGCTTCTGTCCCACTTTGAGAGGGAATGGGACCACATATCATGTGGCCTCCTGCTGTTTTAAGCAAGTGAACATTATGTTTACTTACTGTATTTTGCACAAAACAGTGATAATAATCACTTTCAGTGATTAAATAAATTGGACTAACTGTGTCCATTTGTATGTCATGACAGGCTAACTTAACCTTGGCTGCCTTTAGTTCTGTAACTGTTTATTTTAATCCCTGGATCTGCACAGACTTAGGCAAATCATCTACTACTACAACTTCCATTGTCTTTGTTCCTATTTCCTAGACCAACAGTTAATTTGGCTAGGTCATATGTCTGTTTACCAGAACTTTTTATGCTGAGTTGAAAAGTGTGGTATCCACAGAATGATTTGTAAGTTTATCATCATGTCTCATTGCTTGCATGCAAGAAACTATTGCTTGTAAACCATTGCTAATTTCTTCACAAGTGTAATAGCATTTGTTGAACATAATGTTTAATCGTTCAATGGTTTGTGGTGACAGCTTATCTTGTACAATACCACTGATAAACCAGTTACATTGATTTAGGTTTTATTTTGTCTCGAGAGATCTGAGACTGTTGTCTAGTGTGATCCTAAATGTTTGTAACTGTGAAAAACAATGTCTTGGTGGCCTCAAGCTTGAGATTCTGACTGCATGTCTAATCTTGGTTTTGTCAGCATCAAGGCAATTGGCTGCTAAAACTCGTAATGCTTGCTGATAATTTCCTTTAACCACATTTGAGATAGTTTAATTTTATTATCTCATCAATACCAGTTTTTGTATATACCAGAGACTTGCATCTAATAAATTCCTCAAAATCATGACCTTCAAAATAGGTAATGAGAGGTCAGGAAGACTATATATAGTGGTATGCCAGTTGTGGCAGGTGTAACAGGTGTCTAACCACTAACTACAGTAGGTCTCTGTGACAGAAATTTGTGGAAGTTACAATGTACCTCTGCCCACTTTAATTGTTGATCACTGAAGGTGACCAAAATTTGTTGAAGTTCATCTTCAGATGGATTTGACTGTAAGAATTCACTTTCGTATTTCTCATAATCTGAATGAATGTTCTCCAGATGCTTAGTAACTAACGACCTTAATAAACATTTTTGTCTGCAGAAATCACTTTCTACATACTCAGAGTTTACATAATCCCGTTTTAGGGAATAATGCATCCTTGGTGTGGGAACTCTTATTTAACAGCCTTGAATGACACTCTTATTAGTCATTACAATTGAACCTAATTTAAACAGCTAAATTGGCTGAATGCCCAGAGATCTATTGAATGTGCATGAGAGTTGATAATTGCTGTGGACAAGAATGACTAACATTGCAACATCTCAGAGGCCGGTGCGATGTGGCTTAAAGTACCTCCCACTTCAACACGTGAGGGCCTGGGTTCGATCCTCGCAGGGTGTGAAACATTCGACTACGTTTTCCTTACATCTGTTGTCCTGTTTCAACTAGCACAAAATAGGTACCTGGGTGTTAGTCGGACTGTGTGGATCAGCATCCTGGGTGGACATAATTAAGGACCCCCAATGGAACTAATTAGACCAGTCCTCGATGCGCACTGACTTTCTTGGGTTGATCATGGGTGCTAACCCTCGGGTTAATAAATCCGAACGAAATCTTATCTTATCTTATCTTAAGCTGAAGAAGTCACGTGGTACTGGCGTCACAGAGATGATTTCTTACTTTGCTCCTGTTGTCAATCAGTGATTGTCTCTGTGTGTGTTAAGCCAGTTGTTATGGCTGTTAGTGTTGTTGGTGCATATTAGTTTACTGAACTGTGAACATAATATTAATAACAATATTGATAGAAGACGAACTGTGCATCAAGAGCTGGAGCTGAAATTATTTCATGTTCCTTTATGCTTGTGTGAAAAAGAAAAAACACCATTATATCTGAGTTTATGTGTTATCATGCACTGAGGCTGCCTGTTGTCTAGTGTTGAGAAAACATGTGATGTTACCTGCCCCTCTAAGAGAGTGCCTTAATAACAGTGAAAAGTTTTTGATTCAAGGACCTGGAACTCCCATATTCCTCATATCAGACCTGAGAGCACACACTTGTGGGAAGCAATAATCCCAAACGGATTCATTGCTTCCCACAATTATAATTATAAAGAAATTATAAATTAGGAAATGTAAGATAAACAGTCGACCCTCAACTAACGGCGTCATTAAGTAACAGCAATTTCATCTAACGGCGCTTTTTGCCATAGAAAAAATGCCTTAACCAAAGGAGAAAAACTTAACCAACGACGTTTGTCTGGAACGTGTCGATGTGCCAGGAGACTCCAAGAGTCAGTGTGCCATTGTTTACAAGCTGTTGCGGTCGGTTTCCATGTGTGCCTCCCATATATTTTGGATTATTCCACTATTTCTAGTGCTTGTAACTGCTAAATAAGCCACCATGGGTCCCAAGAAAGCTTCTAGTGCCAAGCCTGTGTTAAAAAGGGTGAGAATTACCATGGAAATGATGAAGGAGATCATTGAAAAATACGAGAGTGGAGTGCGTATGGCTGAGTTGGAAAGGCAATACAACAAATCACATTCAACCATCAGTACTATCCTGGTGAACAGACAGGTTCAAGAATGTTTTCAAAACGGAGACCACAAATAGTTGAAGAGGTAGAGAGACTGTTATTGGTATGGATAATCAAAAAAACAATTATCAGGTGATAGTGTTTCTCAGCCTATAATTTGTGAAAAGGCAAGGAAGTTGCACGATCATCTCATTAAGAAAATGCCTCAAAATAGTGCTGCTGCTGATGAATTTAAGGCCAGCAAAGGCTGGTTTGAGAGATTTAAGAATCGTAGTGGCATACACAGTGTGGTAAGGCATGGTCAGGCAGCCAGTTCAGACAAAAATGCGGCTGAAAAATATGTGAAGGACTTTAAGGAATACATAGAGACTGAAAACCTAAAACCTGAACAAGTGTTTAATTGTGACGAAACAGGCCTGTTTTGGAAGAAAATGCCAAACAAGACCTACATTACTCAGGAGGAAAAGGCACTCCCAGGACATAAGCCTATGAAAGACAGGCTGACATTAATGTTGTGTAGTAATGCTAGTGGTGATTGCAAAGTGAAGCCTTTAGTGGTGTATCACTCTGAAACTCCCAGAGTGTTCAGGAAAAAAAATATCATCAAGGGTAGCTTGTGTGTGCTGTGGAGATCAAACAGTAAGGCATGGGTCACTAGGGTATTTTTCTTGGACTGATTTTATGGTGTGTTTGGCCCCACTGTGACAAAATACCTCCAGGAAAAGAAATTGCCACTCAAGTGCCTCCTGGTAATGGACAATGCTCCTGCTCATCCTCACGACTTGCAAGAGGAAATTGCAGGAGAGTTTGGTTTCGTTAAGGTGAAGTTTTTGCCTCGTAATACAACTCCTCTCCTCCAGCCCATGGACCAGCAGGTCATTGCAAACTTCAAAAAACTCTACACAAAAGTAATGTTTCAAAAGTGCTTTGAAGTGACCTCAGACACTGAAATGACCCTAAGAGAGTTTTGGAAAGATCACTTCAATATCCCATTGTGTAACCTTATAGGTAAGGCTTGGAAGGAGTGACTAAGAGGACCTTGAACTCTGCTTGGAGGAAACTCTGGCCAGAATGTGTAGAACAATGGAATGTTAAGGGTTTGGGGGCTAACTCTCAGGAGGTTTATGCCAGTAGTGGAACCTATTGTGTATTGGGGAAGTCCTTGGGTTAGAGGTTTGTGACGAGGATGTGGAAGATTTTGGGTGCAGAAAGACGAGGAAGAACTAACCATGCAGACCTGCAAGAGCTTCGTAGCAACAGCAAGAATCACATCATAGGAATGTTCTTCAGAGCAGGATAAAGAGAAACAGGGGGAAGATGACTTCATCAAAGATTTAGGAAAATGTGTTCAATGTTTACAAAGGTGCAAGCATTTTTTGAAGTTTTTTAAATCGTGTCCCCGAAGTTGGCAACATGTACAATGCACTCTTGTGTCCCATTTTAGGGAAATCCTAAGTGCACATGAGAAACAGAGCTCTCTGGAAAGCTGTTTTGTGTGAAAAGGGATCCGTGACTCTCAAGCTGGTCCTAGTGGCATTAAAAAACCAAGGAGGGAGGTAACCCCACCTAAGGACTTGGTACCTGAAGTCCTTCTGGTGGGGGATTCTCCTTATTAGTTAAAATTTTTTTATTTTAAATACATATTGAAATGGTGGTGACATTTTAGTTGTGAAGCTTATGTGATGTTATGACAGGTTTATGTGATGTTATGACAGGTTTATGTGATGTTTTTGACAGGTTTATGTGATGTTATGACAGGTTTATGTGATGTTATGACAGGTTTATGTGATGTTATGACAGGTTTATGTGATGTTATGACAGGTTTATGTGATGTTATGACAGGTTTATGTGATGTTATGACAGGTTTATGTGATGTTATGACAGGTTTATGTGATGTTATGAGAGGTTTAGTAATGAGAGGTTAGAACTGCTTATGACAGAAGCTTATGTGATGTCATGAGAGGTTTATGTGATGTTATGACAGGTTTATGTGATGTTATGAGAGGTTTATGTGATGTTATGAGAGGTTTAGTAATGAGAGGTTAGAACTCCTTATGACAGAAGTTTATGTGACGTCATGAGAGGTTTATGTGATGTTATGACAGGTTTATGTGATGTTATGACAGGTTTATGTGATGTTATGACAGGTTTATGTGATGTTATGACAGGTTTATGTGATGTTATGAGAGGTTTAGTAATGAGAGGTTAGAACTGCTTATGACAGAAGCTTATGTGATGTCATGAGAGGTTCAGTAATGAGAGGTTAGAACTGGTTATGACAGAAACTTATGTGATGTCATGAGAGGTTTATTAATGACAGGTTAGAACTGGTTATGACAGAAGCTTATGTGATGTCATGAGAGGTTTATTAATGACAGGGTAGAACTGGTTATGACCGAAGCTTATGTGATGTCATGAGAGGGGTTTAGTATGAGAGGTTTTGAACTGGTTATGACAGAAGCTTATGTGATGTCATGAGAGGTTTATTAATGACAGGGTAGAACTGGTTATGACCGAAGCTTATGTGATGTCATGAGAGGTTCAGTAATGAGAGGTTAGAACTGGTTATGACAGAAGCTTATGTGATGTCATGAGAGGTTCAGTAATGAGAGGTTAGAACTGGTTATGACAGAAACTTATGTGATGTCATGAGAGGTTTATTAATGACAGGTTAGAACTGGTTATGACAGAAGCTTATGTGATGTCATGAGAGGTTTATTAATGACAGGTTAGAACTGGTTATGACCGAAGCTTATGTGATGTCATGAGAGGTTCAGTAATGAGAGGTTAGAACTGCTTATAACAGAAGCTTATGTGATGTTTACCTGGACCTGGAGAGAGTTTCGGGGGTCAACGCCCCCGCGGCCCGGTCTGTGACCAGGCCTCCTGGTGGATCAGCGCCTGATCAACCAGGCTGTTGCTGCTGGCTGCACGCAAACCAACGTACGAGCCACAGCCCGGCTGATCAGGAACTGACTTTAGGTGCTTGTCCAGTGCCAGCTTGAAGACTGCCAGGGGTCTGTTGGTAATCCCCCTTATGTGTGCTGGGAGGCAGTTGAACAGTCTCGGGCCCCTGACACTTATTGTATGGTCTCTTAACGTGCTAGTGACACCCCTGCTTTTCATTGGGGGGATGGTGCATCGTCTGCCAAGTCTTTTGCTTTCGTAGTGAGTGATTTTCGTGTGCAAGTTTGGTACTAGTCCCTCTAGGATTTTCCAGGTGTATATAATCATGTATCTCTCCCTCCTGCGTTCCAGGGAATACAGGTTTAGAAACCTCAAGCGCTCCCAGTAATTGAGGTGTTTTATCTCCGTTATGCGCGCCGTGAAAGTTCTCTGTACATTTTCTAGGTCGGCAATTTCACCTGCCTTGAAAGGTGCTGTTAGAGTGCAGCAATATTCCAGCCTAGATAGAACAAGTGACCTGAAGAGTGTCATCATGGGCTTGGCCTCCCTAGTTTTGAAGGTTCTCATTATCCATCCTGTCATTTTTCTAGCAGATGTGATTGATACAATGTTATGGTCCTTGAAGGTGAGATCCTCCGACATAATCACTCCCAGGTCTTTGACGTTGGTGTTTCGCTCTATTTTGTGGCCAGAATTTGTTTTGTACTCTGATGAAGATTTAATTTCCTCATGTTTACCATATCTGAGTAATTGAAATTTCTCATCGTTGAACTTCATATTGTTTTCTGCAGCCCACTGAAAGATTTGGTTGATGTCCGCCTGGAGCCTTGCAGTGTCTGCAATGGAAGACACTGTCATGCAGATTCGGGTGTCATCTGCAAAGGAAGACACGGTGCTGTGGCTGACATCCTTGTCTATGTCGGATATGAGGATGAGGAACAAGATGGGAGCTAGTACTGTGCCTTGTGGAACAGAGCTTTTCACCGTAGCTGCCTCGGACTTTACTCTGTTGACGACTACTCTCTGTGTTCTGTTAGTGAGGGAAATTATAGATCCATCGACCGACTTTCCTGTTATTCCTTTAGCGCGCATTTGTGC
>NC_069497.1:14973757-15017652 GCF_026875155.1 Cherax quadricarinatus | reverse complement strand
CTTCAGGTCACATTGTTCTATCTAGGCTGGAATATTGCTGCACTCTATTACAGGCACCTTTCAAGGCAGGTGAAATTTCCCGACCTAGAAAATTACAGAGAACTTTCACTGCGCGCATACGAGATAAAACAACCCAATTACTTGGGAGCGCTTGAGGGTCTAAACCTTATTCCCTGAACGCAGAGGGAGAGATACAATGATTATATACACATGGAAAATCCTAGAGGGACTAGTACCAAACTCGCACACGAAAATCACTCAACTTACGAAAGCAATGACTTGGCAGACGATGCACCATCCCCCCAATGAAAAGCAGGGGTGTCATCCTAGCACGTAGAGACCATACAATAAAGTGTCAGGGGCCCGAGATCTGTTCAACTGCATCAGCACACATAAGGGGGATTACCAACAGAACCCCGAGCAGTCTTCAAGCTGGCACTGGACAACACCTAAAGTGCAGTTCTAATCAGCGGGCTGTGGCTCGTACTTGGTTTGGTTGCCGTGCCAGGCCAGCACAACAGCCTGGTAGATCAGCGCTGATCCACCAGGAGCCTGGTCACAGACGGGGCCGCGGGCGTTGACCCCCGAACTCTCTCCAAGGTCCCAGGTAAAACATCACATAAGCTTCTGTTATAAGCAGTACTAACCTCTCATTACTGACCTCTCATGACATCACATAAGCTTCGTCATAACCAGTTCTAACCTGTCATTATAAACCTCTCATGACATCACATAAGCTTCTGTCATAACAGTTTCTAACCTGTCATTAATAAACCTCTCATGACATCACATAAGTTTCTGTCATAACCAGTTCTAACCTCTCATTACTGAACATCTCATGACATCACATAAGTCTTCTGGTCCATAACCAGTTCTAACCTCTCAATTACTGAACCTCTCATGACCATCACATAAGCTTCGGTCAAATAACCAGTTCTAACCTGTCCTTTAATAAACCTCTCATGACATCACATACTAGCTTCTGTCATAACCTGTTCTAACACTCATTCTACTGAACCTCTCATGACATCACATAATCTTCGGTCATACAGTTCTACCCTGTCATTAATAAACTCTCATGACATCACATAAGCTTCCTGTCCATAACCAGTTCTAACCCTGGTCATTAATAAACCACTCATGACATCACATAAGTTTCTGTCCATACCCAGTTCTAACCTCTCATTACAGAACCTCTCATGACATCACATAAGCTTCTTCAAATACAGTTCCATAACCTCTCATTACTAAACCTCTCATAACATCACATAAACCTGTCATAACATCACAAAACCTGTCTTAACATCACATAAACCTGTCATAACATCACATAAACCTTGTCATAACATCACATAAACCTCTCATGAGGTCCATAAAACTTCTGTCATAAGGAGTTCTTTTCAACCTCTTCATTACTAAACCTCTCATAACATCACATAAACCTCTCATAACATCACATAACCTGTCCATAACATCACATACACCTCTCATGACATCACATAAGCTTTCTGTCATAAGCAGTTCTAACCTCTCATTACCATAACCTCTCATAACATCACATAACCTGTCATAACTCATCATAAACCTGTCATAACAGTCAACATAAACCTGTCATTACATCACATAAACCTGTCATAACATCTCATAAACCTGTCATAACATCACATAAACCTGTCAAACATCACATAAACCTGTCATAACATCACAGTAAACCTGTCATAACATCACATAAACCTGTCATAACATCACATAAACCTGTTCATAACATCACATAAGCTTTCACAACGTAATATTCACCACATCAATATGTATTTAAAATAAAATATTTTAACTAATAAGGAGAAATTCCCCCACCAGAAGGCTTTCAGTACCAAGTCCTTAGGTGGGGTTACCTCCCCTCCTTGGTTTTTAATGCCACTAGGACCAGCTTGAGAGTCCACTGGGATCCCGTGTCACACAAACAGCTTTCCAGAGAGCTCTTTTCCATGTGCACTCAAATTTCCTAAAATGGGACACAAGAGTGTCATTGTACATGTTCCAACTCGGACACATAAAATTCTTCAATAAATCTGCACCTTTGTAAACATTGAACACATTTCCTAATCTTGATGAAGTCATCTTCCTCTGTTTCTCTTCCTCCTCTCTGAAGAACATTCCTATGATGTGATGTCATGCTGTTGCTACGAAGCCTTTGCAGGTCTGCAGTGGTTAGTTCTTCATCGTCTTTCTGCAACCAATCTTCCAACATCCTCGTCACAAACCTCTAACCCCCAAAGGACTTCACCCAATGACACAATAGTTCCACACTGGCATAGCCTCCTGAGAGTTAGCCGCCCCAAACCTCAACATTCCATTTTCCTACACATTCTGGCCAGAGTTTCCTCCAAGCATAGTTCAAGGTCCTCTTAGTCACATCCTTCCGAAGCCTTACCTATACGTTTACCCACCGAGGATATTGAGAAGTGATCTTTCCAAAACTCTCGTTAGGGTCATTCAGTGTCCTGAGTCACTTCAAAGTCACTTGGAAACATTACTTTGTGTGTAGAGTTTTTTGAAGTTTGCAATGACCTGCTGTCCATGGGCATGAGGAAGGAGTTTTGTATTACGAGGCAAACTTCAACCTTAACGAAACCAAACTCTCCTGCAATTTCCTCTTCAGTCGGAGGATGAGCAGGAGCATTGTCCATTACCAGGAGAGCACTTGAGTGGCAATTTCTTTTCCTGGAGGTATTTTGTCACAGTGGGGCCAAAACACACCATAAAATCTGTCCAAGAAAAATATCCTAGTGACCTATGCCTTACTGTTTGATCTCCATAGCACACAAAAGCTACCCTTGTGATTTTTTTTTCCTGAACACTCTGGAGTTTCAGAGTGATACACAACTAAAGGCTTCACTTTGCAATCAACACTAGCATTACTACACAACATTAATGTCAGCCTGTCTTTCATAGGCTTATTCCTGGGAGTGCCTTTTCCTCCTGAGTAATGTAGGTCTGCTTGGCATTTTCTTCCAAAACAGGCCTGTTTCGTCACAATTAAACACTTGTTCAGGTTTTAGGTCTTCAGTCTCTATGTATTCCTTAAAGTCCATCACATATTTTTCAGCTGCATTTTTATCTGAACTGGCTGCCTCCACCATGCCTTACTACACTGTGTATGCAATTACGAATCTTAAATCTCTCAAACCAGCCATTGCTGGCCTTAAATTCATCACAGCAGCACTATTTTGAGGCATTTTCTTAATGAGATCATCGTGCAACTTCCTTGCCTTTTCACAAATTATAGGCTGAGAAATGCTATCACCTGATAATTGTTTTTCGTGTTATCCATACCAATAACAGTCTCACTACCTCTTCAACTATTTGTGGTCTCCGTTTTGAAAACATTCTTGACCTTCACAACAACAGCTTCCTTGTTTGCGTTGTTCACCAGGATAGTACTGATGGTTGAATGTGATTTATTGTATTGCCTTTCCAACTCAGCCATACGCACTCCACTCTCGTATTTTTATGATCTCCTTCGTCATTTCCATCGCAATTCTCACCTTTTTAACACAGGCTTGGCACTAGAAGTTTTCTTGGGACCCATGGTGGCTTATTTAGCAGTTACAAGCACTAGAAATAGTGGAATAATCAAAATATGTGGGAGGCACACATGGAAACCGACCGCAACAGCTTGTAAACAATGGCACGCTGACTCTTGGAGTCCTCTGCGCACATCGACACGTTCAGACAGATGTCGTTGATTAAGTTTTTCTCCGTTGGTTAAGGCATTTTTTCTATGGCAAAAAGCGCCGTTAGATGAAAATTGCTGTTACTTAATGCGCCGTTAGTTGAGGGTCGACTGTTTATCTTACATTTCCTAATTTATAATTTCTTTATAATTATAATTGTGGAAGCAATGAATCCGTTTGGGATTATTGCTTCCACAAGTGTGTCTCTCAGGTCTGATATGAGGGAAAATGGGGGTTCCAGGGCCTTGAAACAAAACTTTTTACTGTTATTAAGGCACTCTCTAGAGGGGCAGGTAACATCACAATGTTTTCTCAACACTAGACAACAGGGCAGCCTCAGTGCATGATAACACATCAACTCCAGATATAAAGTGTTTTTTTTTTCTTTTTCACACAAGCATAAAGGAACATGAAATAATTTCAGCTCCAGCTCTTGATGCCACAGTTCGTCTTCTACAATATTGTTATTTAATATTATGTTCACAGTTCAGTAAAACTAAATATGCACCACCAACACTAACAGCCATAACAACTGGCTTAACACACACAGAGACAATCACTGATTGACAACAGGAGCAAAGTAAGAAATCATCTCTGTGACGCCAGTACCACGTGACTTCTTCAGCTTAAGATAAGATAAGATAAGATTTCGTTCGGATTTTTAACCCCGGAGGGTTAGCCACCCAGGATAACCCAAGAAAGTCAGTGCGTCATCGAGGACTGTCTAACTTATTTCCATTGGGGTCCTTAATCTTGTCCCCCAGGATGCGACCCACACCAGTCGACTAACACCCAGGTACCTATTTGCTGCTAGGTGAACAGGACAACAGGTGTAAGGAAACGTGTCGAATGTTTCCACCCGGCGGGAATCGAACCCGGGCCCTCCGTGTGTGAAGCGGGAGCTTTAGCCACCAGGCCACCGGGCCCCCGAGATGTGCAATGTTAGTCTTCATTGTCCACCAGCAATTATCAACTTCTGCCACATGCACAATAGATCTCGGTGGCATTCAGCCAATTTAGCTGTTTAATTAGGTTCAATTGGTAATGACTATACGAGTGTCGTTAAGGCTGTAAATAAGATGTACACTAGCATCCAAGGATGCTTTATTCCCTAAAACTGGGATTATGTAAACTCTGAGTATGTAGAAAGTGATTTCTGCAGACAAAAATTTTATTAAGGTCGTTAGTTACTAAGCATCTGAGAACATTCATTCAGATTATGAGAAATACGAAAGTGAATTCTACAAGTCAACTCATCTGAAGATGACTTCAACAAATTTTTGGTCACTCGCATCAGTGATCAACAAATAACATGGGCAGAGGTACATTGTTAACATCCACAAATTTCTGTCACAGAGACGTCTACTGTAGTTAGTGGTTAGACACCCTGTTACCCTGCCCAACTGTCATAACCACTATATATAAGTCTTCCCTGACCCTCTCATACCTATTTTGAAGGTCATGATTTTGAGGAATTTTATTAGATGACAAGTCTCTGGTATATACAAAAACTGGTAATTGATGAGATAATAAAATTAAACTATCTCAAATGTGGGGTTAAAGGAAATTATCAGCAAGCATTACGATTTTAGCAGCCAATTGCCTTGTCTGACAAAACCCAAAGGGTTAGACATGCCAGTCACCAAGCCACCAAGACATTGTTTTTCACATTTACAGACGTTTAGGATCACACTAGACAACAGTCTCAGATCTCTCGAGACAAAATAAAACCTAAATCAATGTAACTGGTTTATCAGTGGTATTGTACAAGATAAGCTGTCACCACAAACCATTGAACGATTAAACATTATGTTCAACAAATGCTATTACACTTGTGAAGAAATTAACGAAGGTTTACAAGCAATAGTTTCTTGCATGCAAGCAACGAGGCATGATGATAAACTTACAAATCATTCTGTGGGTACCACACTTTTCAACTCAGCATAAAAAGTTCTGGTAAACAGACATATGACCTAGCCAAATTAACTGTTGGTCTAGGAAATAGGAACAAAGACAATGGAAGTTGTAGTAGTAGATGATTTGCCTAAGTCTGTGCAGATCCAGGGATTAAAAGAAACAGTTACAGAACTAAAGGCAGCCAAGGTTAAGTTAGTCTGTCAAGACATACAAATGGACACAGTTAGTCCAATTTATTTAATCACTGAAAGTGATTAATTATAAACTGTTTTGTGCAAAATACAGTAAGAAAAACATAATGTTCCCCTTGTTTAAAACAGCAGGAGGCCACATGATATGTGGTCCCATTCCCTCTCAAAGTGGGAACAAAAAGCTGATATTGATTCAGTGGAAAATGTACTAGTTACAAGAATAAGCACTGATCATGTACCACAGAAATGAATGAACCAGTTGATAAGTTGTGGGATTTAGACACAATAGGTATTGATATAAATAAACCAAGCCCACAAGAGTCTGAGACTTATTACCAATTTTTGGAAACTGTCAAATACGAAGATGGACAGTATTGGGTTAGGTTACCATGGAAATTAAATCCACCACATCTGCCTAGCAATTATCGCATGGCTTTTGGATAAATGAAAGCACAAATACATGAGCTCAGGAAGAATCCAGAGCTGCTGACTGTATATGATAATATCACACAAGAACAGTTGGGCAATAACTTTACTGAGGAACTAGTCGAAGACAAGTTAAAGACAGAGGCTCTTATCTCCCCACCAGGGAGTCAAAAAGTTTCGTAACCACTCCACTACATGTTTTATAAAATTTTGCAGCGCAGTTCAAAAAAAGATGTAAAAATTTTAATGACTGTCTGTGCCCGGGACTATTCCGACTGAGAAGTTTGGGGAGATTAGCTTAAAAAATTTCGCAAAAACCCCAACCCCAACACGCTGATATTTCCGAAGCTTTCTTGGAAACCCGATAAAAAAAGACCGAGTTTATACTCGTTTCTTTTTTGCCAAAAAAACCACGGATCCCAAAGCCGTGAAAACATATCGTTTAAAGTCTTTTTGGGTTTTTTGATCACATTCTCTCCTTTCCCTTGTAAAGCACTCTAAAACACACTAAAGACATCTAATTTCTTTTAAAAGAAATCTTAAATAAAAGTTTCTATTGGACAATTTTCCCAGACTGGAATAAAGGGGAGGATTTGAAACCTTATACAGAGAAGCTAACAAGGAGATGAAAGAAGCAAAATCCCTCAAAGGGATGTGAATAAAAATTCAAAGAAATTTAAAAGGGAAACTTATCAAAAAGATTTCCCTAAACTGAAATTCCTGTTGCAAAAATATCGGGGATTTAAATTTGGAACACACGGGAAGAATTTTAGTCTCAAAAAGATAAACAAAAATAGCAACACTCACTAAACAGTTTACTGAAAGGGTACACAATGTTTTGATCCCAGACTCGTCACCAATCCCATAAAGGGTAAAATGCTTATGCAAGATGCATGGAACCAAAATTGATGGGGGAAACGCCTCTAGAAAGGGTCAAGCATGGGATGAAATACCCAAAAAAGGTCAAGGGGGGAAAAAAGTACACATTACATGTGTTCTGTATGCTCAACCAGAGGTTATGGCGCGTACTTACAGGTAATGCAAAGGAAGAAAACACAAATTTACTTCAAAGGCCGGGGTAGCACCCTTAAAGGTCAAACAGACCCAGGGGTTATGGCGCTTAGCTTACATGAGTAAGCTGAAGGAATACACTATTACTTAAAAGGCCGGGGTAGCACCCTTAAAGGTCGAACAGTAACAAAATTGGAACTGACAGCACTCTACCCTTTTTGGGGTTGGCAGGCCTCTCCTAAACTTGTTCTCAGGTCGGAAATTTAAAAAAAAAAGTTTTTTTTTTTCTTATAAAATGATAAGAATTTTTTCCCGATCATAATAACCAAAAGTAAAAATTTTGATGGAAAACTTACGGAGTTATCCTTGCAAAGTTGCGTCTCGACGAGTTTACACAGGGCGATTTTCCCCCCTTTTAGCCTATTTTCGGTAAATTAAAATGCACCATAAAAAAAATTATACCTATTTCGCTAGAACTCCATTTTTTCTATCGATTGAGTACAAGAAGCCACCCATCTCCCGATTTTCACTATCCAATAACGTGGCAGAAATGACAATATTCCCAATTTTCACACAAATTTCAAAAGAAACCCAAATTTCCAAATAGGGCCCAGAATAAAAAGACAGCCTTTTCCCTGCACTAAAAAAAAAAAAAATCTTTTCATTACCATGTACCCAGGCCTCTGTTACATTTCTTTTGCTTTCCACTTCGATTTTATTCTCAAAAAAAAAAAAAAAAAGATTTATTTTATGCAGACTTACTTTAGTGTAAAATGGCGTAGAAATGGTATAAATAATATCAAGCACTTGTGAAAGAATATTAGTTTCACCAGTTGACGTTATTGGACGCGTGGCATGTTTTTGTTTACTTTTGAACTAGGGCAAAAATTAACATTTTCTGCACTTTGACTAAATTTTTCAAGGTACTTTTCATTTTTAAAAAACCAATCAAAATCACTAAATTTTTCCATAAATGTTTTCCATTCTATAAAATGAGCCCGGGAAAAACAAGAATACAACCATAAAAACATACAAAATCACGCCAACCCGCTTTTTTAAAAAGCAAAAAACAGTCGGATTTTTTTTTTTTCCATTAGCACGTGTGCAAAGGGATTTTTTTTAACTGTGCACACTGACCACAAGACCCATTATTTCATAGTAGCCTACCAGTTTTCTCTCTCTAGTTTTGGGGTGTTAAATTAATCTACTAATACGGCAAAACCCATGGGGTGCAAGCCGTACTAAAGGGCACCAACCCGGCGTGAAGCCGTCTATACAGCACCACCCTGAAAGGGTTTGTAGTACAAAATTTAGCTGTCTACCAACAAAGTACTTGATCATCTCACATTAAAAAAAAAACCGTGTCTGAGTGATAATAAGCAGTTCTCCAGCATTAAGAAATAAAAGAATAAGTTGTCTATGTAAAAAATGAGTACAGAAATAAAGAAATGAAAATCCGCTACATTTTGTCACTGGTCCCACTCAAGAAATTTGTGTAATAATTAGGCCCACGGACCGAACGGGGCTCTCTAATGAAAACTTCCTCAGCAAAAAGCCAATTATGCCGAAAGAAACATCTGCTTAACAAAGCAAAAATTTTCTGTTTAAACGAAAACTCCCAAAAATGCATTGAGGATCAAATACTTATCTTTGGGTAAAGTTTCTGCTCGTTTTTAAAATTTCAAAAAGGGGGAAAAAACCCTCTTTATAAATTTACCTAAGCCCTTTTAAAATATGAAAAACAAATACAAAAGTACTTCTCTACAAGTAAAATTTCTAGAAACACAGGATAAATCACCCAAAAAACTAATTTGATTAATTTCTTTGGGATTTTATCTAAATTAGAAAATTTGTAAGATTCGGGGAAAATTTCATAATTGTTCACTACCTAAAACAATATTTCCAATATTGATCCTAAGAACATTGGCAACAAACCCTATTGTTAAAAAACGCCCACATAACGTTTTACATGTGGGGTAGCGACACCTTTTCATATAAAACAGTCCACGGATACCCACAGTCGACAGTGTGAAAAAAATAAGGACTGCATTACTTTCGTCACTACGATATGCCTGGTTTATCCCTGGAGAGAGTTCCGGGGTCAACCCCCCCGTAGCCCGTCTGTACAAGGGCCTCAGGGGTTGATAAAGGGCCTGATCAACCGGGCTGTTACTGCGGGCTGCTTTAATCCAACTTATAAACCACAACCCAGCAGTCAGGTCGACTTTAGGTGCCTATCCCATGCCCCGCTTGAAGAAAACCCGGGGGGCTATTGTAATCCCCCCTATGTATGCTGGGAAAGGGTTTGAAAATCTTTCCCCCTGAACTTATTGTGTTGTCTCTTATCGTCCTATGTCACCCTGCTTTTCATTGGGGGGTGTTGCACCGCTTTCCCGGGCTTTTGCTTTTGAGGGATGATTTTTTTTTGTGCAAGTTTTGGGACAGTTCCCTAGGGTTTTTCCCGGGGTATTAACATTATCCCCCTCCTCTTCCGGAGTGCAGGTTTAGAACTTCAATTTCCCGCAATTGAGGGGGTTTTTAGCAGTATGAGCGCGTGAAAGTTCCCCGTCATTTGCAGGGATGTGATATAAATGAACACATTTCCTGTTTAGATCCTCAATGTATAACTTGTGAAACTTATTACTCCACTAGGAGGAATTTTTTCTTGAGCTTGTTTTAAACAAGTGATTTTAAGAAGGGGTTACTACAAGACTTCTTTGGGGGGGATTTGCAGGGATCTCATATTAATAACACATCTTTTCCCTGGGGGGGTAAATGCTTTTTTGCCTACAGGACACTTTTTCACAATCCATTTAGATCTGTTGTATTTACCCTAACACTTTGGAAATTCTTGTGACAGTGTCGTTTTTTTCTCAACTTTAAACCCAGTACATGTTAATTTTAAAAAATCCAATACGAACTAGAAATCCAAGCTCCTTCCTCATATTAAGAACCTTTGTAGATTTTGGGGGCACCCAAGAATAATTCGAAGCTTCATTCTGCATTAACTCCAAGGGGCGGAAGGGAAATTTCTCTAGCTAATATCAACATGAGACACAAAAACAATTAAGGGCCTAACATAGGGTTTGTACATCATTCTCATGATTCTCAATTTGCACCATAGTTTTGGGTTTTCAGCCAGCAACAGTTTGAGAGCATTTAGCCTGCATTTGCATTTCTTTTTTAGTTTGGGATAGTGGATTGTTAAAGGGACATCTACACCAAGATATCTGTAGGTTTTAAGTAGCAATGATTTTACCCTCAAATAGATGGGGGGGGGATGTCGTTTGCTTGTTAATATCTTTGTTTTAGAGGAAGATATTAGAGGGCCCAGTCATTACAAATTGCTTGAACTTCATTAAGAATGGGACTCTTTCTTTTGCGTGTTTTTAGTATCATGAATCATCAGAAAGCTTAACATATGTTTAGGGGAGGGAGGGGAGAGCATTTGGAGAGCATTAACAAATATTAAATGCAGGACAAAGAACTCCTCCCTGCGGGGTACCTAAAGACATTTCTTTTTACCACTTCTAAAGCCTTTATAAAGGGCAGAGGATATTTGACAGGGTTTCCCATTATCCACAGAGTAAGTTACCACAATATTATTTTGGCTAGTTCATGAAGTATAACAGTTCTGTTTGAAATATCAAAACAGATTTTAGATCAGGGAAAATGTAAACTTTAAAGGGGTGCATGAGAAAGGTGGGAAATACAGTTATGCTCGCTTTTACCTTTTATGAACCCATAGAGGTAGGGGGAAAGTTGGGGTCGATTCTGTAGTACAGTCCAGGGAAAACTCCAGTCGTTAAGTTCATTCTTTCAAAAGGTTTCACAAAGACAAATATTAAGAAAAGGGGAAATTTGGGCTAAAGTATCAGGCTGTTTGGGGGTTTTGGGATAGGGACAATGAGCTATTGGGCAAGGAAATAGGGAAAACGCCTTTAATGTAAAACCCAATTAACTCCACAAAGGTTATCAGGCACGTGCCTTCGAGTTCTGAGAATAAAGGTTACAAACCCTCCCCCAGGAGCATTTATTTGACCTTTAGTTAACATTTTCTAATTCTACTCGGGGAAAGGCAATCACTTCATCAATATTTTGGCCCTAAAATTAATCGGTTTCAACATTTCTTCAGAATACTCTCTAAATTTTTTCAATAGAGATGGAAGGTTTTTATGCCCGGTTTTTTTGGACCAGTCATTTAGAGGCATTTCTTTTTTAAGAGGAAAGGGGTAGCACATGCCCAGTCTTTTTCCTGGTTTTTTACTTATACCTTTCCAACCAAAAATTAAAATCTCTTGCGCACCGTCCACAGGGTGGGTTGGGGGGCACAATAAACAGCCCCTTTTGGGGGCAAGATCTAACTTAAAAAGGGGGGCCTATTAAACCACTAACAAATTGTTCCCCTTTCCCGTTGTCTAAGTTCTTCCTTCATTCCTTGCATTTGTTAGGCAGCTTTGAACGTTTTTTTAGCAGGGCTGGGGTTTTACATTCACGGATGCTTTACCAATCCCCTAGCTGCTGCATGTGTTAATTGCATAGCGTGGATCATTAAAGTATTTACATTGGTTTTTATTGTTATTTGAGTGGGGGGTCTTTGTTTCCTATTCCTGCCCACTTGATCTGTGAGAACCTCTCAATATGGTAATTAAATCTCATTAAATTTTGTGTGCCAATGGGGTCGTAATTTTTTTAAACCCTTGACCAAGTGGTAAATAAATTTTTCTCGTGTTTTTGAGAGAAAAATTTCCTCCTTTGAATTTAGCTTCGATTCTGGAATGTGACAAAATTGACAGTTTTAGTCTTGGGAAATGACAAAAGAAGATCCACTATGACAGTCATGCATCGTAAGATTTTAAATCCAAGAAACGATCTAGTAGCCACCATATATGTGAGTAGGCTCAGTATTTCCACAATTCGAACATTACATGCCATTTAGCAATTTCCTAGTTTAGTTTCATTGGTTTGTTTAAAACCCCCAAGTGCCAGGAAGGAAAAAAAACGCAGGAAATGGCAAAATCGTACACCAAAAACCATCATTCCTGATGGAACCACAGCGATGGCCTCCACTCCAAACCCAAAAGATACAGAACTAATGCCGGGAAAAAAAAACCCCCCCCATACCCAAAAAACCCCAATCCGATAACATTCTTCTTTTTTAAATATACAGGGCAAAAACCACAAAAACAACAAAAACCTTTTATCCGTGGACTGCTTGCAAGGGAAAGGCAAAGTTTGTGGCTTTCACTGGACCCCCATAAGGATCACTTGGGCAACGAAAAGGACCCAGGTTACAACCTAACAATGTGACAGAGTGAACAGGCAAAAGGGGGGGGGGGGTTTGGCCCGTAATTTCAGATCACTTTTTTCACAGAACTGCTTAATGCCCCAAATGATGTAGTGGAAGTTTTAGCAGTAAAGGTCAAAGAACCAAAACCTAGTCATTGTGGTAGTCTACAAGCCTCCGATCAACATCCCAGCAATTCCAGGAACCAGCTGTTAAAAATTGACCACTGTCTGGAAAATCTTGCAGCTCCTGCACCCAACATCTTGCTCCTAGGAATTTCAATTTAAATGGCACCCTAAAATGGAGGAATATAGCAAATAATTGTTGCAGTAAATAACACCAGGATGCAGCTCTGATGAAAACTCACACTCACACGAGCTTTAAATCTCTGGCACAAAATTCAATTTAAACCAGCAAATAATAGAGCCTACTAGATTGTAGAATACACTAGACCTCATCTTTTACTAACAATATGAGACTGATAAGAAATGTCACCATAAACAAAAACAATATTTCTCAGATCACAACATAATTGAGGTTCAGACATGTATGCGTGGAGCCCCAGACCGACAAAATGAGACCCAATCACGAGGAGCATTCAAACCCAAAATTTAACTTCAATAACAAAAACATAAAGTGGGACCAATTAACCAAGTCCTAACCGATATAAGCGGAAAATATACTAAGCAACACAGACCCCAACTTATGCCTAGAACAATTAACTCGGTGGGGACTCGATGTATGCACAAGGCTTATTCCTCTAAAAAAAGAAGGATAGATGTAAAATAGAAAGAGACAGGCGCTCCCCTTTTCAGGCGACGGAAAAGAATAACAAGCTGCTAAAGAGGTCAATATATCTGAAATGCGTAAAGGGAGACACTGGGCAGAGAAATAGCAAGCATCGAACTTAAGCTAAAAAATCCTTTAGGAGTCAGGAATCGTGGGAAGAACTAAAAAGCCAAAAAAGAAAACGAAAGAAACCCAAAGTATTTCTTTTCCTATGCAAATCAAAATCGAGAACAACGTCCAGTATTGGGCCCCCACTTAAACAAGATGGGTCCTACACAGATGACAGCAAGGAAATGATGAGCTACTAAAGCCCCAAAATATACTCAGTTTTTAGCAAGCCGCTAACCAGACTGAAGTCGAAGATCAAAATGAATTTTTTATGAGAGCCACAAAATTTAAATTAACACAAGCCTATCCGATGTTATCCTGACGCCAAATGACTTCGAACAGCGGTAAATGAAAATGCCCATGCCTTTTGTCCCAGGGCCAGACTCATGGAACTCTGTGTTCATCAAGAACTGCAAGAAGCCCCTATCACGAGCCTTTTCCATCCTATGGAGAGGGAGCAAGGACGGGGGTCGTCCCTCAGTTTCAAAAAAAAACAGACATAGCCCCACTCCACAAAGGGCAGTTAAAGCAACAGCAAAGAACTACAGACCAATAGCACTAACATCCCATATCATAAAAATCTTTGAAAGGGTCCTAAGAAGCAAGATCCCACCCATCTAGAAACCCATCATACACAACCCAGGGCAAAAATGGGGTTTAGAACAGGTCCTCCTGTCTGTCTCAACTATTGGATCACTACGACAAAGGGCCTAAATGCACTAGAAGACAAAAAGAATGCAGATGTAATATATACAGACTTTCCCAAAAAGCCTTTCGACAAGTGTGACCATGGCGTAAAAAGCGCACAAAAGGGCTTGCAAAAGGGAAAAACGGGAAAAGTGGGGGTCAAATGGATTTTGAAATTTCCCCCTCATAACAGAACACAGGAGTAGTCGTCAACAGAAAAAGTCCGGGGCAGCTACGGTAAAAAAGCTCTTTTCCAAAGGCACAGTACAAAGCCCCCCTCTTGCCCATCCTCATACCCGGGACAAAGACAAGGATGCCCAGCCACAGCCCCGGGGTCTTCCTTTGCAGATGACCCCCAAAACTGAAATGACAGTTCTTCCATTGCAGAAAAACTGAAAAGGCTCCAGGGGGACACCCAACCAAATCTTTCAGGGGGCTGCAGAAAACAATTTTGAAGTTAAAAACGATGGAAATTTAAATTTTACCAGATATGGAAAAACATAAAGGAAAATTTAAATTTCATCAGATTTACAAAAAAAATTTCGGGCCCACAAAATAGGGCAAAAAACACCAACGCAAAGACCTGGGGGTGATTTTTGTTGGAGAAATCACCTTTAAGGACCAAAAATTTTCATCCAAAACGCATCTGCTTTGAAAAATGACAGGATGGATAAAAGAAAAAACCCTTTAAAAATAGGAGGGCCCAAACCCTTTATTAACCTTCAGTCCCCCTTTTTCTATCTAGGCTGGAAAAAATTGCTGCCTTTTAACAGCAAACCTTTTAAGGCAGGTTTAAATTGCTGACCCCAAAAAATGTTCAGGAGAACTTTCCAAAGGAGCACAAACGGAAAATAAAACCCTCAATTAAATGGGAGCGCTTGAGGTTTCTAAACCTGTATTCCCTGGAACGCAGGAGGGGGAGATACATGATTATATACACCTGGAAATCCTAGAGGGACTAGTACCGAACTTGCACACGAAAATCACTCACTACGAAAGCAAAGACTTGGCAGACGATGCACCATCCCCCCAATGAAAAGCAGGGGTGTCACTAGCACGTTAAGAGACCATACAATAAGTGTCAGGGGCCCGAGACTGTTCAACTGCCTCCCAGCACACATAAGGGGGATTACCAACAGACCCCTGGCAGTCTTCAAGCTGGCACTGGACAAGCACCTAAAGTCAGTTCCTGATCAGCCGGGCTGTGGCTCGTACGTTGGTTTGCGTGCAGCCAGCAGCAACAGCCTGGTTGATCAGGCGCTGATCCACCAGGAGGCCTGGTCACAGACCGGGCCGCGGGGGCGTTGACCCCCGAAACTCTCTCCAGGTAAACTCCAGGTAAACCAATATTCTTATGTCTGGCATTAAAATCTCCAAGAATGATGGTAGGTTCACTATTGATGCGATCTGGTAAAGCATCAGGTCGAAGCTGGTTCGCTGGGGCATAGAGATTAAAAATGTTTATGGAAAAATCGCCTGCATTTTACTTTGACACCATGATACTGCATGTTAACTCGACTCTGCAAGGAAAGGAGTGAATGTGGCAAGCTCTTTCTGACATACATCACACAACAGTTGGTTGACCTTAGGTTATAAGCTGCATATCCAGGCAAGTTTGGTGGAGGTACTCCATCTTTCAATCTACATTCCTGCAAACAGATGACATCAATATTCTTGGTTGCACTAATATGATGTAAGTCAGGCAACCGCTTCCTGATGGAAGCAATGTTCCATGAAAAGATTTGTAATGTATCCATTGTAGTGAGTTATTACAATCTCTTGCTCATAAGATGGTAAAACTATTATGCTTTGACTACAGTGTGCAGATACTTAAGAGCAAATAGCATAGTTTGTACGTCTTTATCTTCAGGACCTTTATTTTTAAGCATTTTTCAGCATCTTGGCAGCCAGTTCCAAGGCAAGTCTTGAAGGCAAGAGTCATGGGCTTCTTTCTTACAAATTGCTGGAAGCTGAACGGAGATTGCTGCACTTTTGACATCATCACCATGCTCAAGAGCATCATCCTGATTACCTGGAGTTTACCTGGAGAGAGTTCCGGGGGTCAACGCCCCCGCGGCCCGGTCTGTGACCAGGCCTCCTGGTGGATTCGTGCGATTACATATGTTTATTAAACTTGTCAGGATCTGTTCAAGATGCTCAATTTTTTTCTGGAAATTTGTTATAATATGAGGAAGGTCAGGCGAATCCAATGCCTCTCCGGAGGATGGCACTTCTGAGTTAGTGCTTTCTTTAACACCTATCACCTTAACAGGTACCATGGTTACATTAGTGTTCTCTGATGGTGCCTGTGGCAAGTCTCTTCATCATTCATTGCAGGTAGGTCCTGTACATCTGACTCATCTCCAATTTCCAGGGGGGTTACCTGTGTGGTGTCCGTCTGACTGTTGTAGTTGTGTGTATTGGTAAAAATGACAAGCTCATCCCCATATTCAGGTGTAGCCATAGGTATCAGTAGTGGCAGACCAGTAGTTCCACATGTGCTAGCAGGGATGGCTAGCTCCTCCACAGCTGGTGTGTGTGATGGCATTCTGGTATCACCAGAATCCTTTGCAGTGAGGTGGGGTTCTTGCACACTTTGCAGAGGTTCAGTCTCAGATCTGGCTGTGGTAGACTGGAGGGGCCCCATCCTCAGTTACCATTAAAGGACTGTTATCAGGTTTACATCGAAGGTTGTTTGGGTTCTGTCCTTGTGGGAAACTGTAACCCCAACTTTTTTACAGTTAATACACTTAAATTTTTGGCTGTCAGGGCCTACTGTGCATTCTCTAGTGGAATGTTTCCCAGCACACTTACCACACCAAGAATGTAGTATTCCACAGTCTACTGCAACATGGACATAGTGCTGGCATTTGTAACACCTACGTTTAGGGG
Source organism: Cherax quadricarinatus (assembly GCF_026875155.1). NCBI lineage: Eukaryota > Metazoa > Arthropoda > Malacostraca > Decapoda > Parastacidae > Cherax > Cherax quadricarinatus. The sequence continues at coordinate 15,000,610 of NC_069497.1, read as the reverse complement.
GTAGTACACTTCGATGTGTAGGAAACGTAAACCATGCACTCAGATATTCCGGGGGAGGGGCACAGAACCCACCCAACTGGCAATAATTTAGGATTTTCCTTTAAGTCTTTTAGGCTTGATGATATGCTCACTGAGAGTCAGATGGGATGGGTCCATGTAGAGAGGGTATCCATTTTTTAAAGTGGTGAGTGTCTGATGGAGGTCGGAGAAACTTAATACCCCCATAAAGTGTACTAAGTAGATCATTGATCAGTTCTTCATTCTGTTCCACAAACACAAAGTTGTGTGTGTTTTTCCTAAATTGGATCCTTGAGTTAGGATGCTTCTTTACAGCTTTCATTAACCATGCACACTTAGCAGGCAGCAGGGTGTTGTCAGGGAAGTTCAGCTTAACACATTCTTCCTTTGAAGAAAGGCTTCTTGCAGCCTCTGTGCACCAAGGACGTTTAGATTCACATTGTGTACGAGTCAAATGAGTCGGACTACGTCGACGCTCTAGCCCGCTCTCACTTTTTCTCTTTTGTTTACTTTTAAATTCAAATTCAAAGTTTATTCTCTATAAGGATTACAATGCTGAGTTTACAGAAATTTGGATATTGTGTGGTTTACATGTAGTAAAATTATGATTACAGAGTGTACCACTAGAACACCTAACATGGCTAGGCATTTCGGGCATTTCAGTCTGGAAGCTATCATCATTTCCATCACCTGCTGAAATAGGTTCCTCTATGACATTTGCCATGTTTGCCAGTGATGATATCTATTGTAAGACTTACATCACAAGAATTCCTTGCTTATCTTTCCCTTATAGCTTATGCAAGGGTAAACATTTACTATAAAGTCAGAAGTCTAAAATAGATCATATGACACAAGTGATCCACTTAATATTTGTATTTATAACTCATTACAATTATGACCAGGTGTGGACGTATCAGTGGTTCATTACTTTGTAATTTGTTCATGACTGCAACCATGTATAGGTGTGAGGCTGATTCATTACCTCTGTAACTTGCCATGATTGTGACCAGATCTACCTGGAGTTCATTACCTTTGTAACTAGTTCAGCTATCATAACTTTGGGGTCCAGTCACTGGACCCATTATGTACCTTTGTAATCTTTTGACTACCGCCCACAGGATGGGTATGGGGTGCATAATAAAGATATTAAACTAACTGACACAAGTGTTCAAGTTCAATGAACACTTCCAATTATACTTAACCCAGATTACTACTACTTAATACGATACGCACCTTACTAAAAATACATTCAGAGACTTCTTATATGTGTGTTAATAATATGGTACATATAATGATATAATGGATGGTACAGGCGAGGTCTTACACCTTATCACAAATTACAAAGATGAAAAGAGAGAGAGAGAGAGAGAGAGAGAGAGAGAGAGAGAGAGAGAGAGAGAGGAGAGAGAGAGAGAGAGAGAGAGAGAGAGAGAGAGAGAGAGAGAGAGAGAGAGAGAGAGAGAGAGAGAGAGAGAGAAAGAGAGAGAGGGGAGAGAGAGAGAGAAGAGAGGAGAGAGAGAGAGAGAGAGAGAGAGAGAGGAGAGAGAGAGAGAGAGAGAGAGAGAGAGAGAGAGAGAGAGAGAGACAAAGTAGGTAATATTGAGCATAAAATTAGAATTCTGACATACATCACATTAAACATGAGGTTCAAATTCAATGATAACTTCCACTTGAGTTAGTTCAGGCTACTGCCACCTAATGTACCTCACTGAAATAATAATATAGCAGACATCACAATGAATGCTGAAGACAACCTCTTACCCCAACCATACATTGTAAACAATATTATAAAAAAAAAAAATCGGTAACTAGATAATGTTACAATGACAATGAGATAAATCACTGTGGTTGACTTCCTTGGTCCATCCTGGGTAACTCACACGTTACTATGTTATACATGTATGCAAGCATAAGTGTGCAGCTGTAGATAGATGAACCAGTACCTAAACAATCTCACTTACACACGCGTTACTATGTATGACAAGTGTTACCAAGTACACCAAGTGTACACTTTATCACTTAGAATACACTTGTGTTGATGTAAATATAGGTGAGAGTGGTACACCACTGGCCGTAATATATACACTCAACTTCTCAAGGTCACACACTAGGTCCAGCTTCTGGAGAGTTACCAATGCTTTAGCTTAATATGTTTATTATGTGTCAGTGCGAGACTGCAGTCATTAACTTGGTGTGTCAGAAGTTAAACACTACAATCCAGTTCATCAAATAGTCTAAAACAATTTACACAATGTATAACTAGAAGTATAATGACTGCAAATTGTTACTATTACAATTTTAACTAGGCGCTAGACCCACTAGATGAGATGGCAAGGAACATAGATGTTAACAGGTTAACTCTTGCTTAACACAGTTGAAAGGTAACCTAATTACTCAAGAGAGAAAGTATTCATGAAACTGAACATTATGCAGGATTTTAGATTAGATTTTGCCACCGAAGTGGCTAGTTAATTGCGCACCCCATATCCATCCTGTGGACGGTAGCCCGAGAGCATATGGATACACAAAAGGCCTAGGAACTAGGCCCCAAAGGGTTAACAGGAATACATATGGATTTATATCTACATATCTATAGTTCACTTATCTGTTGCAAGCAAATTTAGGAAATTTGCTTAGTATATCTGGTATCTTATTTTCATTAATAAGATATCTTGACATGTCACATAGGTTATTATACTGTCTGTCTCTGTATTCCTCAATAAGGGGACAATTAAGCACATAGTGTTCAAGAGAATGACCATATGCCTGATCACATAATTTACATTTAGTTTGATCATCATCTGTGTGTCTCCCAAACTGCCAGAAGTACTTGTAACCAAGCCTAAGCCTGGCCACTACAGCATCAGTCAGTCTGTTCACATTGCAAGTTGCTCCATAAACATACTTATCTACGTTCATGTTATCATAGTGGGTTATAGATCTACTCAGGCTTCTAACTGCATTCCTATAACAATCATTTTCATTATTTACTTCTCTCCTAATATTATTCCTAATGCTAGACACAGTTATACCAAAGTTATATTCTACATTCTCCTTCTAGGTACTCTTCTTGGCTAACATATCAACTTTATCATGAAGGAGTAATCCAAAGTGTGATGGGATCCATAGCAATTGTACATTAATTCCTTTGTCCCTAATTTTAGAGTATCTATACCTGGCTTCCCCAATGAGCATGTTGTTGGAGCCATTATAAGAGCCAAGAGCCTTCAATGATGACATAGAATCAGTAATGATGATAGAGTCAAGCTCAGTGTCATAGGTTAGCTTTAGCGCCATTAGGATTGCAAACAATTCAGTTTGCAGTGTAGACGCCCAGTTGTTAATTCTTATGCCTAACTCAACAAATTTATTATCGTTCTTAACTAGGGATGTGGCAACAAGAGCAGATGCAGCCCTGCCAGAAGACTCCTGTTTAGATCCATCAGTGTATATAACTTGTGATAACTTGTTACTACCAGCTAGGTGAGAAATTTCTTCTTGAGCAGTTGCTCTAACAAGAGATTTAAGGAAGGGATTACTAGCAATGAGCTTCTTGGGAGGAACTTGTAGGTATGTGATATTAAACGAACACATCTTCCATGGAGGGGTGAAATGCTCTTGTTGCCTACAGTGATACAGTTCATGCAGGTTATAAAACTTAATTGCAATTGCACGTTTTCACAATCCATTTAGATCTGTGTGTATTTACCTCTAGACACTTGGTAAGATTCACTGTGACAGTGTCTGGTTCGTTTCTCAACATTCTAATACCGAGTACAGTGTTAATTTCAACAATCCTATCACTGATACTAGAAATACCAAGCTCCTTCCTCATGTTAAGAACTTTTGTAGATCTGAGACAGCCAAGAATAATCCTGAGAGCTTCATTTTGCATTAACTCCAAGGGTCGGAGAGAACTTTCTCTAGCTAATATCAACATGGGAGCAGCATAATCAATTAAGGACCTAACATAGGCTATGTACATCATTCTCACGATTCTCACATTAGCAACATAGTTGGGATTGTAGCCAGCAACAGCTTTGAGAGCATTTAGCCTAGCTTTGCATTTCCTGTTTACTTGTGGTATAGTGGATTTGCTAAAGGGTACATCTTCACCAAGATATCTGTAAGTTTTAACGTAGCTAATGATTTCACCCTGCAAATAGATGGGTGGGGGATTTCGTTTGCTTGTTAATATCTTAGTTTTAGAGGAAGATATTATGAGGCCTAGTCGATTACAAATTGCTTGAACTTCATTAAGAATGGTATTCATCTTCTTATGCCCTGTTGTATGGATCATGATATCATCAGCATAGCTTATAGCTATATGTTTAGGTGAGGCAGGTAGAGCATTTAGGAGAGCATTAATCAGAATATTAAATAGCAAGGGCTAAGAACTCTCCCTGCGGCGTACCTAAAGACATTTCTTTAGAATCACTTCTGAAGCCTTGGTAAAGGACAGAGGATACTCTATTTGACAGGTATCCTATTATCCAGCAGAGTAAGCTACCACCAATATTCATTTTGGCTAGTTCATGTAGTATAACGGTTCTGTTCGCAATATCAAATGCAGATTTTAGATCAAGAAAAGTGGTAAAACTAGTAGAGGTGTGTGCAGTGAGAAAGGTGGAAATATAGTTCTGCACACTTTTACCTTTCATGAACCCATAGAGGTAGGGGGAAAGTTGATGTCTGATTCTGTAGTACAGTCTGTTAAGCATCATTCTTTCAAAAGTTTTACAAAGACAACTAGTTAAGGAGATCGGCCTAAATGTATCAGGCTGTTGGGGCTTAGGGATAGGCACAATGAGACTATTGGTCCAGGAAGTAGGAAGAACGCCCTCAATGTAACTGAGATTATAAAAGTGCCAACAAAGGGTTATCAGGCACGTGCCTTAGAGTTCTGAGAATATCATAGGTTATACCATCCTCTCCAGGAGCAGTTGATCGACCTTTGGTTAATGCATTATCTAATTCATACTCGGTAAAGAGGCAATCACTCTCATCAATATTTTGGCTCATAAAATTAATCAGTTTCAAGATTTCTTCAGAAGTACTCTCTAAATTTTTTCTAATATGAGATGGAAGGCTTTCATGCCTGGATTTTTTGGACCAGTCATTTATGAGGTCATTTGCTTTTCAAGAGGAAAGGGATGAGCAACATTGCCAGTCTTTTTCCTGGTTATTTTATTTATACCTTTCCAAGCCAAACTCAAAGGGGTGGACCTATTTAATCCACTAACAAACTGTTCCCATTCCTGTTGCCTAAGTTCTTTTTATTATGCAGGAGTAAGCTTGTTCACAGTAAAAAAACAAAGCATAAGTTACACACTCACACCACAGATGAACACTGCAATTTGAAATATTACTGGGAATTTAGCAGTAAAGTTTCAGTCTGAATGAGAAAATGTATTATAAAACACAACAATGACACTAGGACAAGCAACTTAATTATGTAACAGTATTTAATAGTTCAGTTACACTGAGCAGAGCATATATTACACTGATTTATCAAATGTAAGGAGTCACTACACTGAAGTACACTCGAGCCTTTTAAAGTCTTAAATACAGGCTTACAAATGACAATTAACTGTTGGAGAAAGCAGCACTTAACACTTCTAGCACACATATGACAGACGAATGTTCACTGTGTACAAGCAAATCACCTCAAACTTACTATGTTTATAGGTGAACCTCTGGCATGTCCCACTTAAAAAGTCAGTACTGCAATGCTCATTAAATTGTTCTTAACTAAACCACTACAGGAAACACTGGTATGCCAGCAGCACTGTAGAACATATACATAGGCATGCTGGGCCTTGGGACAGCTGTAACTGCTGGCTGCCTTAGCTTGTTCTGGCTAGCTTGGAATGAGCTTTCAAGCTTGCTTAAATGTGCTTGCTAAGCCCGTGTCAACCACCTGGATATTTGCTTGTAGCAGGCAGGTAGGCACACAGGAGACACATTCGTAAGATGAGTGGACTGCGGCACAGAGGACTGACACGGGTACTCAAGCACTCATGTGGTCTGGCAAAAACCGCCTCTAGACCATAAGTAAATAGAGGTGAATGGCTGAGCTCCAAATCGAGGAAGGAGGGGAGGCAGGTGAGGCGGAGTGAAGGTAGGCCTCCTACAGCCACTTCAAATCAACATGTTTGTGTTTCACTAGGTTATATCACTAGTCACAGTTCACACATAAGAGTTCGCTAGACACAGGCAATATGGGTGTAGTGGCCTGTGGGTTGCAGTGCCATTTTCAAGGTTATTCACTGGGCCCAGAGTCGTCTCGAGAGTTACAACACTGTACTACTCGTTAATTACTACAAACCCGCAGCACTTAACACATCTAGCACACGTGTCTTGGAATGACAGACAAATTTTCACTCTGTGGACAAACAAATCAGCACAAACTTACTATGTTTATAGATGAACCTCTGGCTTGTTACAGATAAAAAGCCGTCTCCAAAAGGAGTTACAGGTACTGCAATGCTCGTTAAATTGTTCTTAACTACTCTTGTTGTGTTCCAACTATGCAGCATTCCTCCCAGAAACACTCAGTGTCATAGAAGAATAACAGGTCATCTTCCTCAGTTAGAGATGTAACACATTTTGTACAAGCAGCACAGTCAGGTCTGGATCACCAACTCACGCAGGATGGGAGATTCGTCTGTATTTCTTATGTAGGCAGAGGTGACTAGCTGTGCGGAACTCAGATATTCGAGTACCAGCAGAGCAGCAAAATACGCCTCTACACTGCACATTGATAGAGGCGAACGGCTGAGTTTAAAGGCGGAGAGTTGGGGATACAGGAGAATAGCAGGGTAACTGAGCATGCGCATTCGCCTCTCTTCACATAGTCAATATGGGCGAAAGTCTCAGGCAGGTGATGTAGTGCCTTGCTCAAGGTCACTGACTGAGGCAGACTTCTCAAGAGTTACAAAACACTGCATATACTCGTACAAATAGTTACTCACTCCAAACTTGCAGAAATTCTAGCGCATGTGTCTTGGAATGAAAGATGAATTTTCAGTGTGTGCCACACCTGGGTTACCAAACTCACGTAGACTGCACACTCGTCGTTATTCCTCAGGTTGATAAAGGGATGATTTGTGCGCATTTTCAGGGGCACGAGACAGTAATGGTGAAGCTGGAGGTGCTGTCCTGGGAGACAGAAATGGTGAAGCTGGAGATACTGTCCTGGGAGACAGTAATGGTGAGTGGAGGTGTGTCCGGGGGAGAAAAAAAAAAAAAATGGTGAAGCTGGAGATACGTCCTGGGAGACATTAAGGTGAAGCTTGAGTTTTGTCCAGGTAGTGGGGAAATTATCGCGGAAGGAAACATAAAAATGACCAAGGGGACGGGAGCCTAGTGGGAAAAAACAAGTGTAGCCCAAAGATAAGAAAAAACCAAATGAAAAACTAGAAATCCGCAGGAAATACAAACAAGAGGCCCCAAAATAGCAATATGAGGGGGAAAATTCCCAAAAAAAAACTGGTGGGGCCCTTGTTGGTGCTAGGAGGATAGATAAGACAAAAAACATGCCCAACAGGAATACAGTCACAAAAACCCAAGGCAAGCAAAAACCAAAGCCTGTGCAATATTAGCACTTTGGGATTGCTGGCATGGGAAATCTGGAAAAAAAAGGGGGGTGCAACTATGACCACCCTAGAAAAAGCCATGGGGCCCAATGACAAAAAGGAAAATGCAAACTTCCCTTCCCGTAAGCTTTTTTTACCCTGAAATGTGTACCTCTTCAGTACAGGAAAGACTGTGCTATAACTTAAAGCCAGGCATACCCCCTAAAGGGGAAAAAAAAATACAAAACATCCAGGCCCTGGGGAAAAAAACCGGGGTAGCCACAGCCCCTCAAGAGGGAGGTTTTTTAGTGCCCCGGGAAAGGAAAAAAAAAATGGAGGAAATGGCAGAAAAACGTACACCAAATCCCGTCATTCCTGGGGTGGAACCACAGTCGATGGCCTCCACCCAAACCAACAGAACAAACAAAGCCGGAAAAAAAAATCCCCCCCAGTACCAACAATACCAACATTCCCATAACCCATTCTTCTTTGAAAAATATACGGGGTTTTAAAACCCAGCACAAAAAAACCAAAAATACCTTTCTTTCCGTGGACTGTTGCAGGGGAAAAAGGGAAAATGTTCGGGGCCCTTTCACTGGGGCCCCCACAAAAAGGGAAATAACTTGGACAATAAAATTTTTGGATCCCGGGTTAAAACCTATACAGTTTGTGACAGAGTAAAACAGGAAAGGGGGGGGGGTGGCCTGTACTTTGCAGAGTCACTTGTTTGCACAAAACCCTGCAAAAATGCCTAAATTTGATGTAGGGGAAGTTTTGCAGAAAAGGCCCGAGAAAAAAAAACCTACCCCTTGGGTTTCTAAAAGCCCCCGGGAAAGAAAACCACCCCAAGAAATTCCGGGAAAACCAGCTTTTAAAAAATTAAACCCACTTTTCTGGAAAATCTTCCAGCCCCGCCCCCAAACCCTCTTGCTCCGGGGGGGATTTCAACAAAAGGGCACCAAAAGGGGGAAAGGAATATAGCAAAAAAATATTTTTTAAGAAATAACCCCAGGGGAGTCTGTTTAAAAATTTTCACACTCACACGGCTTTTAAATCTCTGCAAAAAATTTTAAATTTTAAAAACCAGAAAATAATGGCCTACTAGACTGGAGAAAAACACTAAACCTATATTCACTAACAATTTTGATCTGAAAAAGGAAAATGCCCACCAATCAAAACAATATACCAGATCACAACAAAATTTGGGAGGTTCAGACATGTAGGGCGGGGGACCCCCCAACCGACAAAAGGGGGAACTTTTCACGAGGGGCATTCACCAAATTTCAACTTCAATAACAAAAACTTTAAAGGGGGGACCAAGAAAACCCAATTTTCCCAAAAACCCTTTATAACCCGGGAAGATATACTAAGAAACCACAGCCCCAAAAACTTATCCTAGAAAAATTTTAACTCGGGGGCACTCGAGGGTAGCAAAAGGGGCTTTTCCTCTAAAAAAAAGGGAGGAGTAGATGAAAAATAGAAAGAGACAGGCGCTCCCTTTACGGCGAGGGGAAAAAAAATAACAGAAGGGGCTAAAAGGGGTCAAAAAATTTTAAAATTTGCGCAGGGGGGACACGGGTTCATAGAAAAAACAAGCTTTTCGAACTTAAGAAAAAAGAACCCTTTTTGGGAGTCAGGAATCCCCGGGAAGAACAAAAAGCAAAAAATGAAACCCGAAAAAAAACCCAAAAGTATTTTTTTCCCCTTTGGGCCAAATAAAAAATCGAGAAAAAACCCCCAGTTTTGGGGCCCCTATTTAAAACAAGAGGGGTTCCTACCAAAATGACAGCAAGGAAATGAGTGACAATCAAATTCCCAATATGCCCAATTTTTTTAGCAAGCCGTTCCCAGACTGAGAGCGAAGATAAAAAATTAATTTTTTATAGGAGCCACAAAATTTGATTAACACAAGCCTACCCCGATGTTACCTAAACGCCAAATGACTTCGAAAAAAGGCGAAAAATTACTGCCCATGCCCTCTGCCCCAGGCCAACTCGGGAACTCTGTGTTATCAAGAATGCAAAAAACCCCCCATCACGACCCTTTTTCCTCCATGGAGGGGGACATGGACACGGGGGTTTTTCCCTCAGTTCCCTAAAAAAAAAACGGGACATAGCCCCCACCCCAAAAAGGGGGCAGTAAAGCAACACAAAAAACTACAGACCAATAGCCTAACACCCTATCAAAAAAAAATTTAAAAGGGCCCCAAAGAAGTAAGATCCCCCACCCATTTTAAAAAACCCATCAGTTACAAAAACCAGGGAAAACATGGTTTTAGAACGGGGTTCGCTCCTGCCCTGCCCAAACTACGGGAACACTACGCAAGGCCCTAAATGCACAGAAACAAAAAGGGAATGCAGATGTAATAAAACGGGACTTTGAAAAAAGCCTTCGACAAGGGTGACCAAAGGCGTAATGCGCACAAAATGCGCGTAAAGGAATAAAAAGAAAAAATCGGTCGATGGATCTATAATTTCCTCACTAACAGAAAAAACCCCGAGGGGTGTCGAACAAGTAAAAGTCCGAGGGAGCTACGGGGAAAAGGGTCTGTTCCAAAAAGGGGCCCTACTACTCCCATCTTGGCCTCATCCCATATCCCCAAAAGACAAAGGTTTTCAGCCACAGCACCGTGTTTCCTTTTCAGTGAACCCCCCGAATCTCAGAAAAGTGCTTCCATTGCAGACACTGCCCAAGGGTCCAGGGGGACATCAACCCCAAAACTTTCAGTGGGCTGCAGAAAACCCAAAATGAAGTTCAACGATGAGAAAAATTTTAATTACTCAGATATTGTTTAAAAAGAGGAAATTAAATCTTCTCAGAGTACAAAAAAAAATTCTGGCCACGAAAAAGAGCGAAACACCAACGTCAAAGACCTGGGAGTGATTATGTCGGAGGATCTCACCTTCAAGGACCATAACATTGTATCAATCGCATCTGCTAGAAAAATGACAGGATGGATAATGAGAACCTTCAAAACTAGGGAGGCCAAGCCCATGAGACACTCTTCAGGTCACTTGTTCTATCTAGGCTGGAATATGCTGCACTCTAACACACACCTTTCAAGGCAGGTGAAATTGCCGACCTAGAAAATGTACAGAGAACTTTCACGGCGCGCATAACGGAGATAAAACACCTCAATTACTGGGAGCGGTTGAGGTTTCTAAACCTGTATTCCCTGGAACGCAGGAGGGAGAGATACATGATTATATACACCTGGAAAATCCTAGAGGGACTAGTACCGAACTTGCACACACGAAAAATCACTCACTACGAAAGCAAAAGACTTGGCAGACGATGCACCATCCCCCCAATGAAAAGCAGGGGTGTCACTAGCACGTTAAGAGACCATACAATAAGTGTCAGGGGCCCAGAGACTGTTCAACTGCCTCCCAGCACACATAAGGGGGATTACCAACAGACCCCTGGCAGTCTTCAAGCTGGCACTGGACAAGCACCTAAAGTCAGTTCCTGATCAGCCGGGCTGTGGCTCGTACGTTGGTTTGCGTGCAGCCAGCAGCAACAGCCTGGTTGATCAGGCGCTGATCCACCAGGAGGCCTGGTCACAGACCGGGCCGCGGGGGCATTGACCCCCGAAACTCTCTCCAGGTAAACTCCAGGTAAACTCCAGGCAGTGGACTAGCAAAATTCGCCTCTTCACTGTATGTTGATAGAGGCGAAAGGCTGAGGTAAAATGAAAGGCAGAGGGGAAGCAGAGGCCTGTGAGGGCCTTTTCAAAAAAAAAAAAAAAGGAAAACTATTTCCAGTGTTTCACTAGGTATATCCCTCGTCACAACTCACACATAAGAGTTCTCACAACACTGAAGCTGTCTTCCAATTGTATGAGTTTTAATGATGACTTATCAGTCAGGAGAAATGGGTAGGCCTGCAAATTAGTAGGTCCTGATCATCATTAATTTTTTGTGTGCCAATGGGCTGGTAATTCTTATAACATTGATCCAAGTGGTTAATAAAGTTATCTCTGTGCTCTTGGCTGAGAATAAGTTTCCTCCTTCTGAATTTAGCTTCTTGGTTGCTGGAGATGTGATGAAGATTGACAGTGCAGCAGGTTAAGATCATTTCAATCTAATCATAATCAATGGAGATTCGTCAATCAACAGGCCAAAATCTTACTTGTGAGATACTGTGGTCAACACTCGCACACCTGATTACCTAGAATAAAAATATCACCCTACTTTTGGCTTTTTCTTTGCAATACCCCTTAGGGAAGGTTCCTTGATGTTGGTGAGGGGCTCTTGATTTAGGGAATTGGATCTGTACTCCAGTTCCCCGAATTAAGCCTGAATGCCTTCCACATCCCCCCTAGGCGCTGTATAATCCTAGGGGTTTTTAGCGTTTCCCCCTTGATTATAATAATAAATAATTCTTTGCAATAAAATGATTTCCTATTGTTTGCCATGTATACTTCAACGTTTTCTTCAGTAAGAGATCAGAGATAACAGAGAAAACGCTTCTCTTATAAATCATTAACTTGAGTAAATTATTTGATCGCGGCGACCACCAACCCTCCGTTAAAATGTACATAATAATATTATTTTGGCAGTCTTCATTATGTTTTTTAACTTATTTATCTTAAAGTCTGGTATCAAATTTTGAATCAATGGTATAAGAAGATAAAGTTTTTTTTTTGTAATAATATGGTCAATATAAGACACTGTGGTAGAGGACCAGACCCTGTGTTATAAGCTTCACTGAGAAATTCACTGTATTACAAAAAAAAATAGTCCCAAACAATGAAAAAAATATCTAAAAATTCTCCCCAGGTTGACGCAAAATAATTATCTGGCGGGTCATCACCTGACATTGTTCAAATAAACTATTTAAATTTTCTGTAGCAACATTTTCAACCGAATTAAACCATTCCAACTGCAAAGATACAACTCTCCAGATCATACGTGACCACCTACATGTTAATGTACCAGTGTCGGAAATAAAAGAATCACGGTTACTAGGGAACCTAAGTAGAAAAAAGTGTTATGCTTAGATTTCACACACAAGACAGGAAAAAAGATCTAATAATTGTCCTCTTCGCTTTCGGGCCGAGTGGACGCACTGCGCAAACAGCTCCTGCTTTCTCTTTTTGCCCCAAATTTTCCTTTTTTTAAACCAAGTTTGGCTGCCACTCCCGGGCAGGGAGCAACACCGTGTGTTTTGACCTTTTTTAAAGGGACAATTTTTTCCTTTACGAATGCCTCTGTTTTATTCCCAAACGATTTTTTAGGGGACAGTTTGGCTTTTTGACAATAAAAGCCCTAAAAGGAATTTGGCCCCTTTAAGGGTTTCATCAAAAAATCTTCATAAATTTCTGAAACAGTGGAGCCGTATGAAAGGACGGGGGACCCCGTCCAGGAGAAGAGCCCCACGGTTTTCCATCGGGTTCAGCTAGGGGTTTTGAGGGGAGTAGAGGGGGTGCGGGGGGGATCTGGACCACAATTTCCCAAAGGCCCCTACCCATTTTTTTCCCCGACTGTTTAAAGTCCCCCCAAAAAATTCCAAATTTTGGGAAAGACAGCTTCAGTGTTGTGAGAACTCTTAAGTGCGAGTTGTGAAAGGGGTTTTACCTAGTGAAACACTGGAAATATTTTTTCCTTTTTAAAAAAAGTCCCCACGGGCCTCTGTTTCCCCCTCTCCCTTTTAAATTTGGACCTCACCTTTCGCCTCTATAAACATACAGTGTAAGGGGGAATTTTGCTATTTCCACTGCTACCGTCCCCTGAAAATGTCAAAAATTTCATCCCTTTATCACCCTGGGGAAATTAACGATGAGTGTGCACCCCGCGTGAGTTGGAAACCCGGGGGTCCAACACTAAAAAATTTCGTCTTTCTTTCCCAAGAACGTGTGCTAGAAGTTCTCCCAATTTTAGAGTGAGAAAAAAAATTTGTAAAAAGAAATTGCAGGGGTTTGGAAACTCTTGAGAAGTCCCCTTCAGCAGTGCCCTTTGGGATAAAGGCGTGCATAACCTGCCTGAACTTTCCCCCCACTTTTAAAAAAGTAAAGGGAAAGGGAATGTGCGTGCTAAATTACTCCTGCTGTTCTCCTGTTTTCCCCAACCTCTCCCTTTAAAAACTCAGCTGTGGGCCTCTACCCAACGTGCATGTAGAGGTGTATTTTGCTGCCCTGCTGGTCTCGAATATTTAGTTCCTCAAGTGCTGCAGATTTTTTTAAAACTATTTGAAAACGAGTGGATTACACTGACTTGGGGGCATTTTTGCAAACCACCCAGTACAATGTAGGCTTAAAAGAGTGAGGAAGGGTCTGGCCTCCCTATTTATTTTTTAAAAATGGCACTATAAAAACCCCCCATGCCATTACACCCTTTACTGCGTGTTTTCTAGGAGGGGGAAGTCCCTTCCTCGACTTTCCTATTCCCCCGGACCCCTTTAAAACTATTCGCCATTATCTACATAGGGGAAAAAGGGGCGAGTTTAGCTGATCCGGGCTAAAAGCGCCCCAAAGTCGGGCCAGTAAAGGGGCCAAATTACACGGGAAAACTAAATCTGTTCTGATCCCAGAACCCTTTGGTTAAAACGTTCAAGTGTTCCGGCCGTTTTTTTTCGGGGGTTGTGAAATTAGTTCTTAGGTAGTAAAAATTTTGTCTGTCTTTTTCCAAGACACGTGTGCTAGATGTTTTAAGTGCTGCGGGTTTGGAGAAAAATTAACAAGAAATACAGTTTTGGTAACTCTCGAGATGACTGGGGCCCCAGGGGAATGCCCTTAAAAAAATCGCACTGCGACCCGAGGCCACTACACCCATTTGCCTGTGTCTACGAGGTGAATATCCCTTCCTTGCCCCTTCCTCTTAGGGGAATAAAGGGGCGGTTTCACGGGCCCCCAAAAGAAACCCAGATAACTTTTAAACCCCTAAAGGCAGCTGAACTAGAATGCCTTGGAGGGTAAAACGAAGTAAATGATGGTGAAGGCGAATTCGCGTTTTAGAAGTAAGGGAGTTTTAAAAAAAGAAAGAGGATTTCAAGGGGCTTGTGAAAAGAAACAACGAGAGCAAAAACAACCATCAAATGGTTAGGTTTAAATTTCCCTCTAAACCCCTGATTTTTTGAGGTCAATTTAAAAAGAGGGTTTTTTAAAACGAAGCTTCACTGGGAAAACCCAGGGGAAAAACCTTCGGATTCGCTTGTGTCATGACGGGGGAAAAATTCCCGTTTTTTTTACTAACAAACCCAACATTATAGAAAAATTTCTTACTCTAAATTTGCTCCCCCACCCAAAATCCAAGCTGCCCCCCCCAAAAATCACCAAAAGTTTTTATTGTTTCCCCCAATGTCAATAAGTACAGGGATCCAAAAAATTCCTGTTTCAGATCAAGTTGAAAAACCCTCGTCGACTTCCAAATGATTGATATTGGCTGAGGGGAAATTGGCCCAAAGGGGAACTCCCCTTCATATATCTACTCCCCGTGCTGCCCCTTAACAGGAGTTACAAAATAGTTTTTGTACAAACCACCTAAACCGTAATGCTAAAAGTTCAGCGCGGGGGCCCCCACTTTTTGCTGGGAAAAAGCCCATCTAAGTCACACTAAAGTGCAGGGTGTCCCAAAGGGCCCCCATTCTTTTTAAACCAAAGGCTATGTTATAAATCAAAAAAACACCAAAACCTTTGGGCATTACAATTTTATCAATTTTGATACCCGGGGAGTAAACAGCGGGCTCATGCGGACTGCAGAGCAAAAAATGTCAAAAACCCCAAAGCCGCAGGGTTTCCCCCCTTTCACCCATCCCCCCCCCATGATGGGGGCAGAAACCCTACCAATCCTTCTTTCTAAATTTACTGACCCATGCCTGATTTCAGACAATTTGGTTGAGGGGAGTCACTCGGGGATTTACATCAACAGGCACGATCACGTCTGCTTAAAAATAGTAATGCTGGATGTTGCCCCACCTGTCTGGCTGGTCAGCTGTCGTCAGCCCCCTGCCCTCAGCTGCGGGACTTCATACTTCCTATGCCCGAGTCTTGCTAGGGTGGTCAAAAACATAAAAGCTGCGCAAAAACAGTACTGGAGAAGAAAACAATGGTGTTTGAAACAACAATTTTGGGGCACCCACCGGGAAAAAAGTTTTACAGGGGGTTGCAAATGAGTACATAAACCCCACAGATAGCCCGGGCCAAATTATAAAAAAAGGGAGTGTGGTGATAAATGAACAAACTAAATTAAATATATGGGTTAATAATTACAAAAATGATGAATCGATAGGGGTGTTTACAATCACAATAAAGATGATAAGGAAAAGTAAAGGGCCATTCATGATATAAAAACTGATGGTGTAATGTTTTGATAGATACTGATGGGGGGAGATGACCGTTGTTGATAAGGGGTGTATGTATCACGGTCATAATGTTTGAGAAAAAGTGTACATGTGATGATGTGATGATTTGTATAAAAGCGGGGGGTTTGTGTGGGGATAGTGTCAGGGATCCAAAAATTTAAACGGGGAAAAAAGAGCGTTGTCCCCTCTGTTTAGAAAGACCCCCAAAAGAGGTCTCACTAAGGGGAAGTGCACTTAGGGGGGACTCTTTTAGGATAATACGATGAAAATTGATATTAAATTATGTCTGTTTGTTTTAGAAAAGTTTTTTTTTTTTGCTGAAAATTAAATCTATCCCGGCCCTTTTAAAAGGGAAAACAAACCCCGTTTTAAACTATCCTTTTTAAGTTGGAATATTGCGTCACTTAAAAAAAGTTTTTCTGACCTGAAATAATAAAGTAACCACTGAATCCATTGATATTGTGTTCTCAAGGTGCGGGAGTCCCTAAAAAAAAACCCCAACCCCCAAAAATTTGCCACCCATTTCTTAAATTAAGAAAATCGTAATAAAAAGGGTTTAAAAAATATACCAAAACCCCCGGGCCCGGGTTTTGAACCGCGGTCATAGAGTCTCAAAACTCCAGCCCGTCGGTTAGCCACAAACCCCCCCAGCTAGCCACAATAAGATTCACCCAACTGGGTATATTTCTAAAAAAAACCAAGGAAAAAGGTTTTTCCCCAGACAATCCCCAAAGCTAGCGTGGGCCACGCTGGGTTGAAAATTTCGTCTGTAAAAACTTGCATTTGTGGTCAAAAGGGGGGGCCTGTGCTAATTTTCCTATGGTGTGGGAAATAACCTATTTGGGGGGGGGAATTTTATTGGGGGCAGCTGGTCTAGTGGCAAACCCCGACGGGCGGGATTTTTGAGACCCCTATGACCCCCCGTGTTAAATCCCGGCCGGGGGTATGGTTTATTTGCCACCCATTTGTTGCATATAATCTCAAACTACAAATTTCTTGTGTTCTTATATAAAAAATCACTTCCCCATAAAATTTTCTTGCACAAAAGGGAAAACAGGGGGGCTACAGTATCACGGGTTAGGTTTTTATATTGGGAACTTTTCCTCTTCAAAATTTAACTTGTACGCCCCTGCTGATAATTTTTAATTACTTGGAGTTTCCCAACTTGTGCTCAGTCAAACCTGCTCTCTTTAAATTGGTGATTATAATGAAAGGGACAAAAAAGGGATGGAAACTCTTTTTTTGGTAACCCGTAATGGCAATCAACTGTTGTCACTCTTAAACAAATCCCTGGGAGGTGTTTCCTTGATCCCGTGCTTGGCTTCAACATTTCTTTTTGCCAGCTGTGAGTTTCCATTGTAAAAAGATATAGGGTCTGATTTATTTCCCCCCGGGTAAACCCCTCTAGATATTGGTAATTCCCCTTTCCCCGCTTTGGTTTGGGGTTTCAAAAAAGGAAAAATTTTTAAATTTTTCCCCCGAAACAAAATGAGACTTTTTTTTGCACATGTGAAATGACTGGGAAAAATTCCTGTGATGTACCCCCTGGGCGAGACTTTTTTTAAAAATTTACCCTTTTGGGGCATAATTCAAAAAATTCTTAGGGCCGCCTCTGAAACCTCCTACAAACCCGAATTTCCAAAAGAAATTCCCCTAATAATATAATCTTTTAAAAACCATACCTATTCAATGATTTTAAAAATTGAACATTGAAACGTACTGCCCCAGACTAGGCCCACCTATAAAACCATTTTGTACCCCTGAAATGCTGAGCCTCTTCCAAATTTTCCCTTTTCTGCTGCCGATAGCGTATGGGCAGAGCTTTCGGCAAACAGCTGGGAACAATTTGTCAACGGTCTCAAAACTCCCCCCCCACTTTAACCCGGGGAGGAGGGACATTAAAAAAAGAATTAAGGGTAACAAACTGGACAGAAACGCGCACCCCCAACCCTTGCATAGGGCGAATGATTAGTCAGTGCCCTTGGGGTGCAAAATCTAGCTATGAAAATTTTTTCCCAGTACCACACAGGGAAAAATTAAAGGACAGTTTTATTTCCCAAAGGGGGGGGACTTGTTTGCTTTTTTGTTTACCAAACAGATGGGCTTCAAAAATTCCCCCACAATTAAAGAAAATTGGGTGCAGCGCTAATAAGGGCAACTCCCCGTGCCTTCTGGGGGTGGTATTTCTTAAAAACATACTCGATTGCGTGTCGAGTACCAGGGGAATCCTTTACTTGAAAATTTTAATTTAAAAATGAGTTTTTTGTCACGGGGAGCTCCCCAAATCATTTGGGCCCAAAAGCCTTTAAAAAAATTTCCCCTTTCCCAAGGGCCCCCTCAAAAAAACTCTTTTTGCCCCAAAACCCCTTTTAAACTGCTTGTGTAAAAAAATTTGAAAGGATGATTCTTTAAACGTCTTTTTTTTTGCACAGAATTAAAACAATTCTTGTCTCCCCCGGGTTTCATGGCTTCATGCATGGAAGGGGTGGGGCATCTTTTATTAAACCCTAAAAAACTTTTAAAGGGTCCAAAAAAGCAAGATCTTTACCCCCCTCTAGAAAACCCCTCGGGTTTCCCAAAACCCAGGGGAACATGGGTTTAGAAAAAAGGTCGCTCCTGTCTGTCTTCCCAAATATGGATCACTACACAAGGTCCCAAATTTCACTAGAAGAAAAAAGGGAAAGCCCGATTAAAATAAACAGACTTTGCAAAAGCCTTTTGAAAAAGGGGTTTACCATGGCGTAATAGCGCACAAAAGCGGGTAAAGGAATAACAGAAAAGTCGGTTTGAAAGGATCTATAATTTCCTCACTAACAGAACCAGAGATTTGTCGTCAAAAGATAAAAATCCGAGGCAGCAAAGGTGAAAAGCCTGTTCCCAAGGGGAAAAGTAATAGCCCCCCATTTTTGTTCCTCTCCCCATAACCGACATAGGGCAAGGAGTCAGCCACACAACCCGGGCTTTTTCCCTTTTCAGAAGACCCCCGAATCTGCATGACAGTGTCTTCCATTGCAGACACGCAAAGGGTCCAGGCGGGGCATCAATCAAAAACTTTCAGTGGGCGGGGGGAAAAAAAATATTGGGAAAAATTTAAAAGATGAGAAATTTTAATTACTCAGATAGGGAAACATGAGGAAATTAAATCTTTCCCTAGAGTACAAAACAAAATTTGGCCAAAAAAATAGAGCGAAACACCAAAGTCAAAAAACCCGGAGTGATCATGTCGGAGGATCTCACCTTCAAAGGGCATAACATTTTATCCCAAATTTCCCTCTGCTTAAAAAAAAATGAAGGATGGGTAATTTGGGAAACCCTTTAAAAAAAAGGGGGGCCCAAACCCATGATGACAATCTTCAGGTCACTTGTTCTATCTAGGTTTGGGAAAATTGCTCACTCCCAACAGCACCTTTCAAGGCAGGTGAAATTTCCAACCCAGAAAATGTACAGAGAAAATTTCCCCGGCGTGCATAACGGAGATAAAAAACCTCAATTATGGGACGCTTGAGGTTTCTAAACCGTTTCCCTGGAAAAGCGGGGGGAGAGATACCCTGATTTTTATACACCTGGAAAATCCTAGAAGGGCTAGTACCGAAACTTGACACGAAAAAACAATCACTAAAGAAGCAAAAGACTTGGGAGGGATGCACCTTCCCCCCAAAGAAAAGCAGGGGGGTTTACTAGCACGTTAAGAGACCAACAATAAAATGTCGGGGGCCCCGGGCTGTTCAACTGCCTCCCAGCACACATAAGGGGGATTTTCCAAAAAGACCCCCCGGCAGGGCTTTAAGCTGGACTGGACAAGCACCTAAAGTCATTCCCGATCAGCCGGGGTGTAGCTCGTAAAGTTGGTTTTCGTGCAGCCAGCAGCAAACAGCCTGGTTTTATCAGGGGGTGATCCCCCCAGGAAGGGCCCGGTCACAGAACCCGGGGCCCCGGGGGCGGGTTACCCCGAAAATCCTCCAGGAAAACTCCAGGGAAACCCCCTTTTTTCATTCTGCCCCACTGACAGCTATACACTACCTTTCCCTTTACCTTTTATCCCCCTTTTTTTATGTTTGCCAACAGACATGTAATCATTAGTGAACTTGCCAGGGAAAGGATGTTGGAGGATGGGTTCTCCCCTGGATTTAAAAGGGGTTAAACCCGTCCAACAGAAAGTTTGGGCTGTGGGTTTTTCCAGGGACATAGAAGGGTAACTAAAGATTTTGAATTAGGGAACCCCCCAGGGAGGTTTTGCTTAGTCCCCCCCCTTTTTTAACATTTTTTTTAATGCCTTACTTAATGCCCTGCCTTTGCCACCCCCCTTTATTATAGGTTAGTTTTGCTGATGACATAATGAATTTAACTACCGGATTTTCCCCCAACACCCAAAAATTTTTTTTAATCAGTACTAGCCTCGTGTCAGGGCCTGGGGTTAATTTAAATTTAGGGGAAAAAAACAAAGATCTCAACCCCCCGTCCCTCCTCGGCAGAGAGGCCAGTTCGTCAGTTTTCCCGTTGGGTTTTGGGGGCCCCTTCTAAAAGTAAGCAATTTCCCGGTATCTAGGCTTTGAGGTTCCACTCTTGGGCCTGTTTTAACGAGACTTTGTGCCAATACAAAGAAAAAACTGAGAAACACTTTTGAGTTGTGGCAGGTTTTTATTTCCCCGGTAGGTGCTAATGTTAAAATTGGGAAAATATGTATCTTGTTATATTGATCATTGGGGTTTATTATGGGAAACCCACTACTTTCCCCGTGGGCTGACTGGGAAACTTGGAGGGGTGGAAAAACTGAAAAAAGAAGCAAGAGGACAACCCGGAGCCCCCCCTACTGCCAAAATTTTAAAAATGCCGGGGAAAAAAACTTAATAATTTCCCAAACATTAGAGATTTGGGGTTTCTGAAAGAAATTCCTTTTTTAAAGGGGCAATATGCTTAGGCTTTCCCCTTCAAACCCCTGCACAAAGCCCCCCAAAATTTTTCCCCCACTGGGAACACTCCCCCAGATGGATCGAAAAAAACTGGAACCCCCAAACCTTTTCCCCATGGGAAACCCGCTTTCATGATTTTACATCCCAAATTAGAAAACAGAGACATTTCCCTGCCCATGGGGTATTACCCCATTCCAAACCCACCATTCCTCCCTTTTCCCCCCCAAAACCCCTTCTTAAATCACCAAAAAAAGCTTCGTTTGAAGCCAAACAAAGATCCTTAAGCTGTATTTTATAAAATTAGCAAACAGAACAATCTTTCAAAAAAATTAAAATTTTCGTTGATGGTTCTGTTTTTTCCATCCACTGGTTGGGAGCTGGTAGTGGGTGCTGGGTTTTCAACAGAATGATGGGGTTCTCATAAAAGGGAAAAAGGAGGGACGCCCTAATAAATGGGCCTCTACCCCCTTTTAAAAAAAAACGGGTTTTCCATACCCTTGCACTCAAAAGTTCAAAGTATCTAAGGTTGACACTTTAAAAATTTTAACTGATTTTTCCCGTCAACCCCTAAATGCTCCCCAACTCATTACCCGGAGGGTTTTCCCGGAGAGGTTCCGGGGGTCAACGCCCCCCGGGGCCCCGGGCCCGTGACCCCGGCCTCCTGGGGGATCAAGCCTGGGTTTAACCCCAAACTGTTTTTCTCTGGCTGCACCCCAAAACAACTTTCGAGCCCCAGGCCCCGGTAAATCCGGAACCGAATTTTGGGCTTGTCCAGGCCAGCTTGGGAAAACTGGCCCGGGGTTTTTTTGGTAATCCCCCCTTTTGTATGCGGGAGGGCAGTTAAAAGTCTCGGCCCCTGGGCCCCTTTTTGTAAAGGTCCTTTTTGTGCCCAGTGAAAACCCCTGCTTTTTATTGGGGGGGTGTTGGATGTTTTTTTCCAAGTCTTTTGCTTTTGTAGTGAGTGATTTTCGTGTGCAAGTTCGGTACTAGTCCCTCTAGGATTTTCCAGGTGTATATAATCATGTATCTATCCCGCCTGCATTCCAGGAATACAGGTTCAGGAACCTCAAGCGCTCCCAGTAATTGAGGTGTTTTATCTCCGTTATTTGTGCCGTGAAGGTTCTCTGTACATTTTCTAGGTCAGCAATTTCACCTGCTTGAAAGGTGCTGTTAGTGTGCAGCAATATTCCAGCCTAGATAGAACAAGTGACCTGAAGAGTGTCGTCATGGGCTTGGCATCCCTCTTTTTGAAGGTTCTCATTATCCATCCTGTCATTTTTCTAGCAGATGCGATTGATACAATGTTATGGTCCTTGAAGGTGAGATCCTCCGACATGATCACTCCCAGGTCTTTGACGTTGGTGTTTCGCTCTATTTTGTGGCCAGAACTTGTTTTGTACTCTGATGAAGATTTAATTTCCTCGTGTTTACCATATCTGAGTAATTGAAATTTCTCATCGTTGAACTTCATATTGTTTTCTGCAGCCACTGAAAGATTTGGTTGATGTCCGCCTGGAGCCTTGCAGTGTCTGCAATGGAAGACACTGTCAAGCAGATTCGGGTGCATCTGCAAAGGAAGACACGGTGCTGTGGCTGACATCCTTGTCTATGTCAGATATGAGGATGAGGAACAAGATGGGAGCGAGTACTGTGCCTTGTGGAACAGAGCTTTTCACCGTAGCTGCCTCGGACTTTACTCTGTTGACTACTACTCTCTGTGTTCTGTTAATGAGGAAATTATAGATCCATCGACCGACTTTTCCTGTTATTCCTTTTGCACGCATTTTGTGCGCTATTACGCCATGGTCACACTTGTCGAAGGCTTTTGCAAAGTCTGTATATATTACATCTGCATTCTTTTTGTCTTCTAGTGCATCTAGGACCTTGTCGTAGTGACCCAATAGTTGAGACAGACAGGAGCGACCTGTTCTAAACCCATGTTGCCCTGGGTTGTGTAACTGATGGGTTTCTAGATGGGTGGTGATCTTGCTTCTTAGGACCCTTTCAAAGTATAAAGTATAAATTGTGGCATGCTTGTGTCAGAAGCCAGACACAGGTATGGTAAGATTATGGACAGTGGAGTCAGAGTGCACATGCTGTGGATTCCATCTCACATTGGTCTTCAGATACATGATAGAACTGATAAATTGGCTAAGCTGTATGCTTTCAAAGAGGGGGTAGATTACAATCTTGGGTTGTCAGTTAGCAGTTTGAGAACAATAATACGAAAAGAACTTCAAATGAACTTTATTGACTTAAGACTTAGGGAGATTGACACAAGTCAGTCCATCTATCATCATTCCATCATGCAGGAGGAGCCACATGTCTATGGTGCATCCAACAAGATAAGCAGGGCTCTTGGATGTCACTACTGCCAGCTCAGGCTGGGTTACAAGTATCTAAGGCAGGTTAAATCACCACAACCAGATGTAGACCAAACGAAATGTAAACATTGCCAGATGGACTATTGCCACACCTTGCATCATTATGTACTGGAGTGTGATCAGATTAATGAATTTAGAAACAACTCACTCAGAAATGTTCAAGAAATGGCAAAGTATTTTATCCACAGTGGTATATTACAGACCATTCTGGAGAAATACCCTGACTTTGCTAGCTGAAAAATAATGCATTACCATTTTGGTGTTTTGTGTGTGTGTGTGGGGTGTGTGTGAGTGTTGAGAAAGGGGTCATCAGCTAAGTTTAAACAGTTTGTATGGGGAAAACTTAACTTAGAAAGACGCTCATCGCCTGCACAGCCGCCCCGCAGACGAGGTCTTGAGAAGCGTCGAAGTCCTTTCTCAATGGGCTGGAAATGATTAAATTTTGGGTAAAAAATAAATTATCCCTAGGGGGTGTTATGTCAGCATATTTCATTCACTGATTGCTGACAAATTACGTACTTGTTTGGACTCAAAAGTCCGCACCTTACTGCCGACTAGAGGTTGATTACAAACTCCTTGCGACTCAAGAACTGCGCAGTCACCCGTACTACAAAAATTCGTAACCTACCTTGCTCTTGTAGCGTGAGCTATGGTGTTCTTCACGCCTCGACAGGTATCGGGGACTTGATAGAAAGCTGAAGTGTCCTTGATGTCCACGTCTTCCCTAGTCCAGGAATACGCACACGGTACACATGTTCCACAAGATTTATCTTTATTGTTCACAATCTTATCACTAAAGAAGCTGCTCACACTTCCCTTAAGTGTTTATTGTGTTTTATGAGATACTTTGTTCAAAACTAACGCACAGATCAGTGCCTTTGTTTGGGTTTTCCGGGGTCAGTGTCACCTCAGTAAGTCAAAAGTAATCTGAAGACGCCCCAGCACCCCACGCTGTTACTGCCCCTTGCACAAAGGAAAAGCTGACCTAGTACTTTTTGGGTCCCTTTCCACTTCCTCGATGAAGCAAAGCAGAATGTTTGATTCTTGCTGTCCTTAAGCATAGACAACAATATACACTATCTCTATGTTAATAAAATGGGAGCAGGGTTTTCCTTAATTGTCCTGCTAAGGTAAGAGATGAACTCTCTTTTATTAAGTTACACTTTGCAACACAGGACCGCATGAGCGTCAAACCATGTCACTTATTGGTACTGCATCTGGGGTCAATTACTCGCTGTAGCATAAACAAGATATTTGCCCCTTCTGAGAGGGCTGGGCCCCTCAGGGCTGAAAGGGGCTGAAGGGGGGTGATACCCTCTCCTGGAGAAAATTTCTCCACACTGGGGGTGGTGGAGGTTCGCTGCAGTTGAACTATCATCACTTAACATTAATTTGATTTTCTCACTCGCTAACCACTGCTGCTTGTCTTTTCTGAACACTTTAGTCTGTGGGGGTTTCTGGAGAATCACTAATTTTGTTTTCAACACTGCGTAATTCAAAGGCCCTGTTTATTTATTGTCCGCTTATTCACTACACCTTTTGGGCTAAAAACATCAACGGGTCCTGATGATTCCATTTGCATCAGGAATATGGTCACAATTTTCCAAGTGGCCATTGGGACCTCGACCATCATCGTCAATAATTATTATTCACCAGGCTTAAGACTTAAGATTTTCAGGAACACCACTCCATAGAAGTGTTCTCTCAATGGGGTGAGATAGTCTTCTCCACAATTTTCTCCCAACGTTCAATCACTTTATTAAGGTGTTTAAATTTACGTCGGAGTGCTCAGGTTCGAAATAAGTAGGATCCTCTATGATTTCTTTACATTCATGGAGGAACAATTCGAGCCTTCTGCCATGGAGTAAATGAGATGGTCTTAACACTTCAAATTGTCCAGATCATCGGTAACATAAGTTAGAGGTCTGTTGTTCACTCTATTTTCTATTTCAGTCACAACTGTACGGAATACTTCTAAGTCTATTCTTGACGATGAAGATCTTCCTTAAACAAACGTTTACAATACAACGACATCTGCGTTGATTTCAGCATCTGTTGTACTTCTGGATGTACATCTACTTCTAGATGTACTGGTCTAGTCGTAGCACAAGTGAACAAACAGATGTACACCTTGATGGGAACTTTGTTCCAACTGTTTTGGTTAAAATTATTGGTCCAGTGTAATCTACACCTGTCACCTCAAATGGAGTGACATGACAAAACTCTTTCAGAGGGATATGGAGGTGGACTGGATACTGACATACTCCATATCGTAGTGACGACAAGTAATACAGTCCCCTTTTTTTGTTTTTCACACTTTGTCGACCTTGAGGTATCCAGTAAAGGATTGTAGTATATGACAAAGTGTGTCAGCTACCCCACCATGTAACACGTTACTGTGGGCGTTTTGCACAATCAGTTTTGTTAGCCAATGATTCTTGGGGATCAATATTGGATGTATGGCTTCTTTAGGTAGTGAAGAATTGTGAATTCTTCCTCGACATCTTATATCTTTTTTGAGTCGAGATAAAGTCCTAAAGAATTAATCATAACAGGTTTCTTTGGGATTTATCTTGTGTTTTCCAGAAATTTATATTCTGTAGAGAAACATCTTTCTGTATTTGTTTCACCCAGTATTTAATGGTTTAAGACATTCATAATCAGGTTAATTCCTTTAATGAATTTAATGACAAGAGCTGTAAACTCTTAAGAGTTTACCCAAAGATGAGTATTTAGATCCATCAATGATTCTTTCTGTTGTTTTCTGCAGTATTTACACAACCTATTTCTGCTGGGGTCAAGCAGACTGTTTCTTCTGGCATAATGTGAGCCTTTTGCTGAGGCCCGTTATTTTCCCTTAGAGAGCCAGTTCGGTCCGTGGAGCCCTAATTTATTATCACAAATTTCTTGAGTGGGACACCACGTGACAACATGTCAGCTGGATTCTCTTGGGTGAACGTGGAGAAAGAGATAATCTCTCTGCATCTCTTTATTTCTGCTATTCTGTTTTTTACATAGACCAACTTACTCTTATTATTTCTTAACCATGGGTGGCCCGGTGGCCTGGTGGCTAAAGCTCCCGCTTTTAAAACACGGAAGGCCCGGGTTCGATTCCCGGCGGTGGAAACATTTCGACACGTTTCCTTACACTTGTTGTCCTGTTCACCTAGCAGCAAATAGGTACCTGGTATTAGTCGACTGGGGTGGGTCGCCCTCCGGGGGGGAAGATTAAGAACATAAGAACGAAGGAACACTGCAAAGGCCCACTGGCCCACGCGAGGCAGGTCCAAGTCTCCCACCGGCTTAAGCCAATGCACCCAACCTAGTCAGGTCAGTCACATTTACTTAAGGGAGGAACACGGCAACCGGGCCTGGTAGCACAAGCTATCAGGTCTAATCACACCCACCCACATCTACTCATGTATTTATCCAACCTATTTTAAAGCTACACAACGTTCTGGCCTCTATAACGGTACTTGGAGTTTGTTCCACTCATCCCAACTCTATTACCAAACCAGTACTTTCCTATATCCTTCCTGAATCTGAATTTTTCCAACTTAAAACCATTGCTGCGAGTCCTGTCTAGGCTGATATTTTTAGCACCTATTTTCATCCCCTTTATTTATTCCTGCTTCCATTTTTAAAACCTCAATCATATCCCCC
>NC_069497.1:14941785-14973257 GCF_026875155.1 Cherax quadricarinatus | reverse complement strand
AGAATACCGGAACATAAACTGTCAGTGTCACACTAAACATACCAAAAAGAACATAAACCATTAGTGCATCATCATCGCAAAAGAACTAAACCGTCCGGTCATCATTACTCCCAAGAACAAAAACCCCCGGTGTCATCACTAGATACCTAGGAACATAAACCAGGTGTTCATTTACTCAGCTACCAAGGGAAAAAAAACCGCCGGTACATAGCAAAAAAAAAACATAAACCAGTCCGTTTAAAAACTTACTTCAAGGGAAAATAAAAAAATTTTAGGTCATTTCCCCCAGCATACCAAGGGAAATTAAAAACCCCCGTGTATCTTTAGCATACCCAAGGAACATAAACCAGTCCCGTTTCACACCTAGGATACAAGGAAAAAAACCATCCGTGTCATCATTAGCATACAAGGAACATAAACCCTCCCGTTCAACACTTAGCATCAAGGAACATAAACCATCCGTGTCATCATCACTCAGCATCCAAGGAAAATAAACCCTCCGTGCTCACTTAGCATAAAAAGGAAAATAAAACCGTCCGTGTCTCATTTTTCATAAAAGGACATAACCGTATTTCTTTTCACTAGCACAAAAAGGAACAAAACCGTCGTGTCATCATCTCAGCATACAAAAAAACAAAAACCCGTTTTCCTTCATCATTTCATAAAGGAACATAAAAGTTTAGTTAAACACTTAGATACCAAAGGAAAATAAACATCCAGTGTCATCATCACTCGATACCCCAAAAACCAAAAACCCGTCCGTGCATCATTAGCCTACCAAGGAACATAAACCGTCGTGTCATCACAGCAACCCAAAGGGAAAATAAACCAGACCAGTGTCATATTACATCCAAGGAACAAAACATAAGTGTCACCCCTAGATACAAGGAAAAAAATAAACCAGTCCCGGTCTCCTAGCAACCAAGGAAAATTAAAACCAACCCCTTTTCATCCCTTAATACCAAGGGAACTAAAACCCTTCAGTGTCCATACTGCATACCAAGGAACATAAACCAATCCCAGTAAAAACACCTTCCACTCAAACTACCAAGGAACATAAACCAGTCCAGTGTCATCATCGCTCAGTATACCAAGGAACATAAACCAGTTCAGTGTCATCACTTAGCATTCCAAAGAACATAAACCAGTCCAGTGTCACCATCCCTCAGCATACAGGACATAACCAGTCCAGGGTCAGCACTCAGCATACCAAGGAACATAAACCAGTCCAGTGTCATCACTTAGCATTCAAAGGAAGATAAACCAGTCCAGTGTCATGACTTAGCATACCAAGGAAAATAAAACCCGTCCCGTGATCACTTAGCTACCAAGAAACTAAACCAGTCCCGTGTCTCACTTAACTTTCCCAAAGGGAAAATAACAGTACCCTGTCTCATAATCAGATCCCGGAAAAATAAACCAGTCCAGGCGTCATCACTTGCTCCAAGGAATATAAACAGCGCTGTTCATCACTTAGCTACAAAGGAACATAAACCAGTCAGTGTCATCGTCACTCAGATACCAAAGGGGAAAAAACCAGTCGTGTCTCACTCGCATACCAAATAACACAAAAACCCGTCAGTGTCGTTATTAAAATACAAGGAAAAAAAACCAGTACAGTGTCTCATAATCAGCTACCAAGGAACATAAACCAGTCCAGCACATCACTTAGCTTTTAAAAGGGAAAATAAACCGCGCTGTATATCCTTTGATAAAAGGAACATAAACAGTCCAGTGAAAAACGCACTCAGCAACCAAGGGAAAAAACAGTCCAGTGTCATCCTCAGCATACCAAGGGGAAAATAAAAACCCGTCCAGTGTCATCATCACTCGCATACCAAAGGGAAAATAAACCGTCCATTGCAAAAAATTTAGTTACAAAGGGAAAATAAACCCGTCCCGGTCTACTAAAATACCAAGGAAATAAAAAAGTTCAGTGTCTATCAGATACCCAAGGAACTAAAAACAGTCCGTGTCATCATCAAATTGATATCAAAGGAAAATAAAAACGTCCAGGTCATCACTTAGCATTCCAAAAACATTTA
The DNA here is from genome assembly GCF_026875155.1 of Cherax quadricarinatus. Classification (NCBI taxonomy): domain Eukaryota; kingdom Metazoa; phylum Arthropoda; class Malacostraca; order Decapoda; family Parastacidae; genus Cherax; species Cherax quadricarinatus. The sequence continues at coordinate 14,971,212 of NC_069497.1, read as the reverse complement.
AAAACCGTCCCGTGTCATCTAACTCAGAATAACAGGAAAATAAACCGTCCAGCGTCATTTGTAGCTACCCAAGGGAAAAAAAACCAGTTTGTTCAACTTAGTATACAAAGGGGGGGAAAAAACCGTCAAGCGTATCCTCATCGCTACCCTAGAAATAAAACCAGTCCAGTTATCATCTCTCAGTATACCCAAAGGGAAAATTTAAAACCGCCGTCTTACTTAGCATAAAAGGGAAAATAAAAGAGTCCCGTGTTTCACTTAGCATACCAGGAAAAATTAAAATAGACCTGTGTCACCCCTCAGAAAATTAAAGGGAAAAATAACCAGTCCAGTGTCATCATTGATACCAAGGAACATAAACAGTCCCCGTGTAATCATTAGTACCAAAAAAACAAAAAACCCTCCGTGCATCATCACTCAGTATACCAAGGAATTAAACCAGTCCGTTCACATCACCCCGCATACCAAAAGGGAAAATAAACCCGTCCCGTGTCTATCACTCGCATACCAGAAACATAAACCTGTCCAATGTCAAAACTTAGCATACCAAGGAACATAAACCAGTCCAGTGTCATTACTCAGCATACCAATTAAAATAAACCAGTCCAGTGTCATCACTTAGAATACCAAGGAACGTAAACCAGTCCAATTTCATCACTTAGCATGCCATGGAACATAAACCGTCCCGTGTCAAACTCCCGCATATCAAGGGGAAAATAAACGGGACCCGTTTTTCATCACCGCATTCCCAAGGGAAAAATAAAAGAGTTTAGTGTCATCATTAGTCAAAAGGAACATAAAACCCGTCCGTGTCATTTACTTAGCATACCAAGGAACCCAAAAACCGGGCCAAATGACATCACTTAAAATACCAAGGAAAATAAACCAGTACAGGGGGCATCATAAACCCGCTACCAAGGAAAATAAACCGTCCGCGTCATCCTCAGCATTCCCAAAGGAACATAAAAAAAGTTTCCCGGGGGTTATCCCCTCAGCATACCAAAGGGAAAATTTTAACCCGTCCCGTGTCATACTTTTCCCTATAAGGAAAATAAAACCCGTTGGGTGTTCTTTACTAGCATACCCAAAGGGAAAATTTTAAAACCCGTCCTGTAAAAATCACTCAGGTACAAAAGCAAAAAAACCCGTCCTGTGCCCTCCAAATCGCATTTCCCAAAGGGAAAATAAAAAGAGTCCCGTGTCATCACTCAGCCTTTTCAAGGGGAAAATAAAAGAGACCCGTGTTTCGTCAGCATTCAAAGGAACATAAAAAAAGGGCCAGTGGGCAACACTTAGCATAAAAGGAACATAAACCGTCCAGTGTTTATCACTTAGCATACCAAGGAACTTTAAAACCCGTCCAGTTTTCATCACTTAAAATACCCAAAAAACATAAAACCCGTACAGGTATTTATAATCACCCTACCAAGGGAAAATAAACCATTCGCGTCAAACATTAGCATACCAAGGGAAAATAAAACCCGCGCTGTTTCATCCCTTAGGGAAAAAAAGGGGAAAATTAAACCAGTCCAGTGTAAACGGGCAATCAGCATTCCAAAAGGGGCAAAAACCGTCCCATTTTCATCCCCTCAGCCTTACCAAGGGAACCCCAAACCGGGCCAGTGTCATTACTTAAAAATACCCAAAGGGAAAAAAAACCAGTCCAGTGCCTCACTTTAGCATACCCAAAGGAAAATAAAAACCCGTCCAAATGTCATCATACTCAGCATTTCCCAAAGGGAAAATAAAACCAAAAATCCATTGCAATTTATTTTTGCTTACAAAGGAAAAAACCAAAATCCAGTAAATTTTCACTAATTTTCCAAGGAAAATAAAACCCGTTCGTGTCATCATAGCATACCGGGGCATAAATCGTCCCGTGTCATCCATCAATCAGCATACCAAGGAAAAAAAAAAAAAGTCCAGAGTCATCCCCTTAGCATTCAAGAACATTAAAAAAAGTCCAGTGTCATCATAAACCAGGATCCCAAAATTTAAAAAAAACCCGTCCGTGTCATTTACTTAGCCCACCAAAAGGAAAAATAAACCAGTTTTTGTGTCTCCTTTGCCCCCAAGGAACATAAAAACCCGGGCAGTGTATCCCCTTGCATACCCAAAGGGAACCCTAAACCCGTAGAGTGTCACCACTAAATTTATAAAGGAACATAAACCGTCCCGGGGGATCCCTCAGCTACCAAGGGGAAAATAAACCAGGCCCCTTTCATATCACTCAAATTTTACCAAGGAAATAAACCCGTTCAGTGTCATGACTTAGTACCCCAAGGGAAATAAAAACCCAAACCAGATCATATCACTCAAACATACCCAAAGGGAAAATTTAACCCGTCTAAATGTCCTTTTACGCCCCCAGTATACCCAAGGGAAAATAAACCAGGCCCCTTGTCATCAAAAACTCAGTTTTTCCAAGGAAAATAAACCCGTTAGTGTCAAGGGTTAGCATAACCCAAAGGGAAAAATAAAAACCCCCCATTTTTTTTAAAACATCCCGTATTTTTAAAGGGGAATAAACCAAATTCGTGCATGACTTTGATACCAAGGAAAAAATTTAAAACCCAAACCATTTTTTTCATCATTTAGCATACCAAAAAATTTAAAAAAACCAGTTTAGTGGCTCACTTTGAAAACCAATTAAATTAGACCAGTCCAGTGTCATCACTTTGAAATTTCCCCGGATCTAAAAGTCCAAAGCCATCAGTTAGCTACCAAGGAAAAAAACCCGTTTCCCGGGGTTTTCAAACCCCGCATTTCCAAGGAACATTAACCCGGTTTTTAGGTCAAACATTATCCAAACATACAAAGGAAAAATAAAAACCCCCTTTCCCGTGTATCATTTCCACACCAAGGGAAAATAAAAAACCCGTCCAGTGTAAAAAATCACTCAAACATGGGAAGGAACATAAACCCGGGCCCAGTGTCATACTTTTCATACAAAAAGGGAAAATTAAACCCGTTTCGTGTCAAACACTTAGCATTTCCCAAAGGGAAATTTTAAAAAAATCCAGTGTCATTAAACTCCCCGCATTCCAAAAGGGAAAACAAACCAGTCCCCTTTAAACACTTGCATACCCGCAAAAATAAAAACTCCGTGTTATCATCAGGCCCCGCCAAAAAAAAAAAAAATTAAAAAAAACCTGTGCCATCACTTAGCATTCAAAGGAAAAATTTTAAACCCCGTCTTGGGGTTATCATTTAAATTTGCCCTACAAAAGGGAAAATAAAGCTGTCCAGTGTCTTTACCCTTTGCATACAAAGGACATAAAACCCGTCCAGTGTAAACAAAACTCAGCATGAAAAAGGAAAATAAGCCGTCCCGCGTCAAACTTTTCCTTTCCCAAAAACATAAACCAAATTTTGTGTCTCACACTCAGCTACCAAGGAACATAAACCAAAGGTTTAGTGTTATCAACTTGCATAAAAAAACATAAATTGTTGCTTTACCTTACCTTTTCCAAAAGGGAAAAATAAACTATTCAGTGTCACAGCACTCAGCATACAGCGAACTTAAAAAAAGGGGCCCGTTTTGTTTTCTTTTGCTTACCAAAGGAAAAATACCAGTCCTTTTGTCATCACCCAGCATCAAAGGAAAATAAAAAATCCCGTGTCATTTATTTACTCGCATTTTAAGCAACAAAAACCCCGTCCTGTTTCATTTACTTATTTTACCCCGGAACATAAAACCCGTTTGTGGGCATCATCACCCCAGCATACGAAGGAAAATAAACCAAATCCTTTTGGGGTTTTTTCACCCCCCCGCATATTTCCCAAGGAAAATAAAACCCCTTCCCGTGTCTTTAAAGAGCATACCAAGGAAAATATAAAAAGTTAGCGGGGGAAAATCCCCTCAGCATAACCCAAAGGCATTAAACCATCCTTGTTTTATCATTAGCATACCAAGGAAAAATAAAAAAAGTCCAGTTTTCCAAACATCATCATCATACCAAAAAACATAAAAAAAAATCCTGTGTCAACACTTCGAAAATCAAGGAACACTAACCGTCAAGTTCTTTATCCTGGGGCATATGAAGGAACATTTAAAACCCTTCTTTTTGCCAAACACTTAGGGATTCTAAGGAACATAAACCAAACCTTTGTGATCACTTTGCATACCCTGGAACATTTAAAAAAAACCAGTGTCTTTACTTTTGAAAAACAAGTAAAATAAACCAGTTTGTGTCCGGGCTAAACATACCCAAAGGAAAAATAAAACCCGTCAGTGTCATCAATAGCATACCAAAATACATAAAACCCCAAATCCGTGTCTCAATTAGCATTTTCTAAGGGAAAATAAAACCCAAACCCAAACTCCTTCTTCCCCTCGCATGGCAAGGAACATAAAAACCCGTCCCCTTTTTATGACTTTGATCCCCTGGGTTAAAAACCCTTAGTGTCTTCATCAAACAGCATACCAAAAGGGAAAATAAATCGTCCCGTGTTTATCATCATCAGGAAAACCAGGAAAAAAAAACCATCCCAAAGTCAAAACTTAAAATTTCCAAGGAAAAATAACCCAGTCCCCAAAGTCTTTCAATCAGCAAAAAGAGGAACTTAAAAAGTCAAGTGTCATCATTTTTCCACACCCTGGAACCAAAAAACCAGTCCAATGTCATCATTTTTCAGCTTCCAAGGTATATAAAACCGTCCGTGTATCCTTAGCATACTAAGGAAAGTAAAACCCGTACAGTGTCATTACTTAGCATTCCAAAGGGAAAAAACCCGTGCGTGTCTATTTACTAGCCTACAAAAGGAATATTTAAAAAGTCCTGGTCACCCCCTTTAAATACCCCAAAGGGAAAATTTAAAAAGTCCAGGGTGTAAACCCCACGCATAAAAAAGGGGAAAACCCCAAAACCCAAACCCGTTTCCATCACTTTGCATACCAAGGAAAAATAAAAACCCTTCCCCCTGTCATAACACTTAGCATACCAAGGAAAATAAAGCTGGTTCCCGTGTCTCACTTTGCATTTAAAAGGGAACATAAACAAGTCAAATGAATCATCCCTCGTATCCAAGGAAAATAAAACCCGTTCAGTGCCATCAATCATCAGCATCCCAAGGGAAAAAAAACCCTTCGGGATTTATCAAATTAGATTCCCAAAGAAATAAAAGATCCCCCCCCCCGTGTATTCCCTTTTGAACCATGGGAAAATTTAAACCCGTCCAGTTTCATCATCCCCTCAGCATACCCAAAGAAAAATAAACCCGGCCGTGTTTTCATCACTCAGCATACCAAAGGGAAAAAAAAAATTTTGTTCTGTATCATCACTTAGGATACCAAGGAACATAAATCAGTTCAGTGTCATAAATTAGCATACCAAGGAACTAAACCGTCCCGTGTCACATCCCCCAGCATTTCCAATTTAAAATAAAAACCCAAACCAGTGTCATCCCTTTTTTCCCAAGGGGAAAATAAACCCCTTTCGGGTCATCACTTAGATCCCAAGGGCATTTAAAACCCGTCCCGTTTTCATCATTGGGATACCAAAGGGAAAATAAACCAGTGAGTGTCACCACTCGTATACCAACGAACTAAACCAGTCCCGGGTCATAACTCGCATACCAAGGAAATTTAAAAAAAAGGGGCCCCTTCTCTCCCCTTAGCATTCAAAGGAAAATACACCAAAATCAGTGTTATTTACTTAGCATACCAAGGAACATTAAAACCCAAACCAGTGTATCATCAATCAGCAAAACCAAGGAAAAAAACCCGTTTAAAATGTCATCATCCACTCTTTGTACCAAGGAACTTAAAACCAAATTCCCGGGGTCACATTGGGATTCCAAAGGGAAAGTAAACCAGTCCCGGGGTCACAAATCAGCTACCAAAAAAACATAAACCATCCGGGGTCACCACTCAGATTCCAAAGGGAAAATAAACCAGGCCAGGGCCCCTCACTCAGCTACCCAAAGGAAAATAAAAAAGTCCCGTGTCATCAATTAGCATTCAAAGGAAGTTAAAACCCGGGCCAGTGGGATTTACTTTTCATACCAAGGAACATTAAACCAATTAGTTTTTCATCATCACTCAGCATACAAAAATAAGGGAAACCAAATCCAGTGCACACTTAGCATTTCCCAAAGGAAAAATTTAAAACCCGTCCGTGTCTTTATTTACCAACCAAGGTACTAAACCAGTCCAGTGTCAAAATCACTCAGAATTTCTAAAGGGAAATTTAAAACCCGTCCAGTGTCTTTTTTATCATACAAAGGAATATAAACCAGTTCCGTGTCATCACTTTGCTTCCCAAGGGAACATTAAACCCCGTCCCGTGTAAACTCTCCCGCTTTTTAAAAGGGAAAACCCAAAACCCGTCCCCTTTCAAACACTTAGCATACCAAGCAAAATTAAAAAAAGTCCCGTGTAAAACATCGTCCCGCATCCCAAGAAAATTAACCCCAAACCGTGCCATTCACTTAGCATACCTAAAGGAAAATAAAAACCGTTTTAAATGGTTTTATAACTTGCATACCAAGGAAAATAAAGCTGTCCGTGTCTTTTTTAGCTTTCAAAGGGAAAAAAAACCGGCCGTTTTCATTTCATCAGCATGAAAAGGAAATTAAAACCCGTTTCCCGATTTATCACTTTCCCTTTCCAAAGAACTTTAAACCGTTTAAAGGGCATCACACTCAGCTTTTTCCCAAGGAAAATAAACCGGCCTGTGTTATCAATAGCATAAGAAAAAAAAAAAAATAGTCCGGGACATCACTTACCTTTAACCCCGGAAAAACAAAAGTTTTAGTGTCATATCACTCAGATACCGCGAACTTAAAAACCCGGCCTGTTTTGACTCTTAGCATACCCCAAAGGAAAAAATAAACCGTCCTGTGTCATCACCTAGCAAAACAAAGGGGAAAATAAAAGAATCCCCGGGGCTCAAACACTCAACATACCAAGGAAATAAATCAGTCCTGTGTCAAACATCATCGATACCCGAGAAGATAAAACCCGTCCCTTTTCATTACTTAAAATACCAAGGGAAAATAACCCAGTCCCAAAGTCATCTTTACTCAGCAACCCGAGGAAAATTAAATCAGTCAAGTGTTTATCTTTTTCCAAAACCAAAGGAACAATTTAAAACCCGTCCAAAGTTTATCTTATCAGATACCAGGAAAATAAACCAGTCCCAGTTCATCACTTAGCTACTAAGGGAAAGGGAAACCAGAAAAGTGTCATTTTCTTGGGATTCCCAAGGGGGAAAAATTTAAACCCGTGCAGTGTCATTAAACAATCAGGCCCACAAAGGGGAAAAATAAACCCCGCCCGTGACCAACCCCTTAAAATACCAAAGGGAAAATTTAAAACCGGGCCAGTGTCAAACATCACACAGCATAACAAAAGGGAAAACAAAACCAAATTTTGGGCCATCACTTAGCTACCAAGGAAATAAAACATTCCAGTGTCTTTAACACTTAGCATTTCCAAGGGAAAATTTAAAATGTCCAGTTTCATCACTTAGCAGGGAAAGGAACATAAAAAAAAGCAAGGCAAACATCCCTCAAGGGATACCAAGGAAAAATTAAAACCCGGTTTAGGCCCCTCATCACTCAGCATTCTAAGGAACAAAAAACCCGTTCTGTATCATCAATTAGCATACCCAAAGAACAAAAAAACAGAAACAGTGTCTTTTACTTAGTTCCATGGAAAATAAACAGTCCCGTGCATCATCATCCGCATACCAAATTTACATAAAAAAAAATCCCCGTGTTTTCATCACTCAGCATACCAGGGAACAAAAAATCAGTTCGGGTTTAAACATTTGGAACCCAAAGGGAACCCTAAATCAGTTCGGTCTTTACTTAGCATACAAAAGGAAAAATAAACCCGTCCCGGGGCTGTCACTCACAAAACCAATGAAAATAAAACCCGCCAGTTTTCATCACTTAGCAAAATTTAAGGGGAAAATTAAAAACCCGTTAAATGTGTCATCACTTTGCATACCCAAAGGGAAAATAAAACCCGTCCTGGGTTTTAAACATTTGCATACCCCAAGGGAAATAAACCCGTAGAGTTCACCACTCAGGGTTTCAACGAAAAACCAGTCCCGGGTATAAACCCCCCCATACCCAAAGGAAAAAAAATTAAAACCCGCCCCTTCTCCAAACACTTAGCATTTTAAAAGGGAAAATTTCACCAGTCCCGTGGTTTAAGGGCTTAGCCATAACCCAAAGGAAAAATTTTAAAAAAAATCCAGTTTCATCATTTACTCGCTTTCCAAGGAAAATTAACCCCGGGAAGTGTTTCATCACTCAGTGTAAACCCAAAAACATAAAACCGTTTTAGTGGGGTTTTACTTAGCGTTTTTCCCAAAAAAAACGTAAAAACCCGGCCAAAATGTCACAACTCGCTTCCAAAAGGAAAAATAAACCCGGGCAGTGTCAACCCCTCAGCATACCAAGGAAAATAAAGCAGTTTCCCGGGCCCCTCACTCAGCCCCTACCCCAAAGGGAAAATTAAAAAAGTCCAGGTGTCCCTCATTTACCACCCCCAAGGAAAATAAACCCCGGTTTTAGTTTTTCAACATTTAATCAGAATGCTAAGGAACATAAAACCAAATCCAAGGGGTCATCCTTTTTCTTTCAAGGAATATAAACCGGTTTAGTGTTTATAAATTTTGGGATTCCAAAGGGAAAATTAAAAAGTCCAGTGTATCATCTCCCAAATACCCAAAGGGAAAACAAACCCGTCCTCTTTTTATCGCTTTGCATTTCCCAAAACAACATAAAACGTCCAGGTAATTTATCAGTAGCAACCAAAGAAAAATAAACCAATCCTGTGCCTTTATTGCATCCCAAAGGAAAATTTTTAAAACCCGTTAGTGTTAAACATAATTAGCATACAAAGGAACATTTTAAAATGTCCAGTGTCTTTAATTAGCAAAACAAAGGAAAAATAAAACCCGTCCGTGTCATTTTTTCACTCAGCATGAAAAAAGGGAAAATTTTTAGTCCGGGTATCCCCTTACCTTACCAAAGAACATAAAACCCGTTTAGTGTTTAATTTATCACCAAACATCGAAGGAAAATAAACCAGGCCTGTTTATTTAAAAGGGGTAAAAAAAAAATAAAATAGTCCCGCGTCATCACTTTAACCTTACCAAGGACATAAAACTAGTTCAGTGTATCATCAAATTTAGCATACCCCGAACCTTTTAAAACCCGGCCTGTTGGGTCTCTTTGCATACCAAGGAAAAATAAACCAGTCCTGTGTCACACCAGCTTTCAAAGGAATATAAAAAAGAAACCCCCCGTTTTCTCATTCCCTCAGCATATCAAATTTAAAATTTTAAAAGTCCTGTGTCCCTCACTCAGCATTCAAGGAAGATAAACCCCTCCAGTGTCATAAAGAGCATACCCCGGAACAAAACCAGTCCCGTGTCATCATCACTCGCCCAAAACCCAAAGGGAAAATAAACCAGTCCTGTGTCTTTATCACTCACTTTCCAAAGGGAAACCTTAAAACCAGTCCCCTTTTCATCACTTACCTAAAAGGAACATAAAACCCCCAGAGGTATCAATTAGAATACCAAGGAACATAAAAATCGGTGTCCCTCTCACTCAGGTACCAAAGGGCATAAACCCGTCCTGTGCCTTCATCAGCATTCCAATTAACTAAAAACCAGTCCAGTGGGCATCATCAGCATAAAAGGAACCTAAGGGGGAGACAAGTTTTCATCACTCGCATTCCCAAAGGGAAAATAAACCCGTCCCGTGTCATCACCTTTGGAAACAAAGGAAAATAAACCCGTCCGTGTCATCCCCTTAGCATACCAAGGAACATAACCGTCCGTGTCAACACTTAATATACAAAAGGGAAAATTTAAAAAAAGTACAGTGTAATCTAAATCCGCCAAAAAAAAAGGAAAATAAACGAGTTCCCGCATCTTTCACTCAGCATACCAAAGGGAAAAATTTAAAACCGCGCTGGATCATAAATTAGCAAAAAAAAAAACAAAACCGTCCAGTGTCTTGTCAAATCAGCATACCAAGGAACATAAAAACCCGTCCTGTGTTTATCATCGCATACCAAGGAACATAAACCGTCCCGTTTCATCACTTCCATTTAAAAAAACATAAACCAGTAGGTGTCATCACTTAGCACCAAAGGGGGGGGGGGGGGGGAAAAAAAAAAAAAACCCAAAACCCCCCCCCCCCGGTAAAAACCCTCCCTGATTACCAAAAAGGAGCATAAAAACCCGTACCTGGCCCCCTAAATCAGCATACCCGGAAAAATAAACCGTCCAGTGTCACATCAGCATTCAAGGAAAATAAAAGAGACCAGTGTCATACTCGCATTCAAAAGGAAAAAATAAAAAAAGTCCTTTTTCATTAATTAGCATCCAAAAGGGAAAATAAACCAGTTTAAATGTCATCATTAGCATACCAAGGAAAAATAAAACCCGGGCCGTGTAAACACTTAACATACCAAAGGGAAAATAAACCAGTACAGTGTTTCATAACTCGAAAACCAAGGAACATAAACCCGGGCGAGAAATATTTACTTAGCATACCAAGGAATATAAACCCGCATGTATCATCACTTTTGCATACAAAGGAGCATAAACCAAATCCAGTTCAAACGTCCTCCAAACATACCAAGGGGCTAAAACCGTCCAGTGTCATCAATCAGATACCCAAAGGGAAAAAAACCCGGCCCGTGTCATTACTTTTTCATACCAAGGGGAAAATAAACCGTCCCCGTTGCCATAAATCAAACATATCAAGGAAAATAAACCAGTCCCGTGTCATAAACACTCAAGAAAACCCAAAGGGAAAATAAAAACCCGTCCATTGCCCAAACATTTACTTACAAAGGAACATACAACCCGTCCAGTGTCTTTACTAAGCATACAAGGAACATAAAAACCGTTTAGTGTCATCACTCAGCATACCCAAAGGAAAAATTAAAAAAGTCCAGTGCATCACAATCCGATACCCAAAGGAAAAAAATAAAAAAAAGTCCAGAGTCATCACTTAGCATTCCAAGAAAAAACCAGTCCGTGTCATTTATAAATCGCATACCAAGGAACCTAAACCAGTCCCCGGCGTCATACGTAGCCCTACCAAGGAAAAAAACCCGTTCTGTTTATCACTTAGTATACAAAGGAACATAAACCAGTCAAAATGTCATCCCCAATAGCATACCAAAAGAACATAAAAAGCCAGTGTCATCCCTCTCTCAGATTCCAAGGAACATAAAAAAGTCCAGTCTCATCAATTAAACATAACAAGGGAAAATAAAAACCGTCCTGTGAATCACTTAGCATACCAAAGGAACATAACCCGTTTCCCGTGTCATCACTTAGATAAAAAAAGAAAAAAAACCCTTCCCGTTCATCCCTTAGATACCAAAGGGGGCATAAAACCCAGAACCCGTGGGCACCACTCAGGGATTTAAAGGAACATAAACCCCGTCCAAATGTATCACTCAGCTTTTCCAAAGGAAAAATAAACCCGGGCCGTGGGCATTTCCCCTTGCTACCCAAAGGGTTTTAAAACCCGTTTCCCGTGTTTAAACAACTTAGATTTCCCAAAAAAACATTTAAAACCCAAACCAGTTTTCAAACATCACCCCAGTTTTCCAAGGAAAATTAAAACCCGTCCCGTGTCATCATCAAACCCGCCCTTTCCAAGGAACATAAACCCGTCCTGTGTCATCATCACTCGCATACCCAAAGGAAAAAATAAAGGGTGTCCCAAAGTCAAAACTTTTTTATACCAAGGGGGAAAAAAATTTTTTAAACCCCGTCGATTTTTCCCATCCTTAGCATAAAAAAGGAAAATAAACCAGTCCAGGGGTATAACCAGATTTCCCAAAAAAAAAAAAACCAGTCCAGTGTCATCAATTAGAATACCAAGGAACGTAAAAAAGTCCCCAAATTTTAAACACTTAGCATGCCATGGAAAATAAACCAGTTCAGGGGAAATTTATGGGAGCAACCCAAGGGGAAAATTTTAAAACCCCCCTCAGTGTAACCTAAGTATACCCGGAACCTAAAACAGTCCCATGCATCATCAGCATACCAAAGGGAAAATAAACCAGTCCATGGGGCATTTAAACAGTCAGGATACGAAGGGCATAAACCCAAAAAAGGTCATCCCCCAGCATTCCAAGGAACAAAACCAGTCCCTTGTGTCCAAATTAGCATACCAAAAAGGGTCGTTAAACAACCCCCCCTCCCCCAAACATTTAAAAAGTCTAGTGTCTCTTTTTCTCAGCATACAAAGGAACAAAACCAGTCCAGTGTCATCATTTTTCCCCACAAGGAACATAAACCCGTCCCGGTCAACCCTCATCAGCATGTTAAAGGAAAATAAAAACCCGTCCGGTCATCTCTTAACAACAAAGGGGTTTTAAACCAGTACAGTGTCATCACTTGCATTTTCCCCCAAGGGGAAAATAACCAGTCCAGTGTCTTTATCTCCCAGCATACCAAGGAACACAAACCAGTCCTCTTTCATCCTTAGCATACCAAGGAACATAAAACACTCCAGTGTAATCATCAGTCAGCTTACCAAAGAACATAAACCAATCCTGTGCCATCACTTAGCATACCAAGGAACATAAACCAGTCTAGTGTTATCAAACTAGCATAAAAGAACATAAAGCGTCCAGTGTCATCACTTAGCATACAAAGGACCATAAACTAGTCCAGTGTCATCATCACTCAGCATGAAAAGGAACATAAACCAGTCCTACGTCATCACTTACCTTACCAAAGAACATAAACCAGTTTAGTGTCATCATCACTCAGCATACCAAGGAACATAAACCAGGCCAGTGTTATCAACTAGCATAAAAAAACATAAACTAGTCCTGCGTCATCACTTACCTTACCAAGGAACATAAACTAGTTCAGTGTCATCATCACTCAGCATACCGACGAACTTAAAGCAGGCCTGTGTGATCTCTTAGCATACCAAGGAACATAAACCAGTCCTGTGTCATCACCTAGCATACAAAGGAATATAAACGAATCCCGTGTCATCATCACTCAGCATATCAAGTAACATAAACCAGTCCTGTGTCATCACTTAGCATACCCAGGGACATAAACCAGATATGTGTCATCATCACTCAGCATACGAAGGAAAATACACCAGTCCTGTGTCATCACTCAGCATTCCAAGGAAGATAAACCCGTCCAGTGTCATCAATGAGCATACCAAGGAACATATACCAGTTCAGCGTCATCATCACTCAGGATACCAAGGCACTTAAACCATCCTTGTCTCATCACTTAGCATACCAAGGAACATAAACCAGTCCAGTGTCATCATCACTCAGCATACCAAGAAACATAAACCAGTCCTGTGTCATCACTTCGCAAATCAAGGAACATAAACCAGTCAAGTGTCATCATCACTGAGCATATGAAGGAACATAAACCATTCTTGCGCCATCACTTAGCATTCTAAGGAACATAAACCAATCCTTTGTCATCACTTAGCATACCATGGAACATAAACCGGTCCAGTGTCATCACTTAGCATACCAAGGAACATAAACCAGTCCAGTGTCACGACTCAGCATACCAAGGAACATAAACCAGTCCAGTGTCATCACTCAGCATACCAATAAACATAAACAAGTCCAGTGTCATCAATTAGCATACCAAGGAACATAAACCAATCCAATCTCATCTTCACTCAGCATGGCAAGGAACATAAACCAGTCCAGTCTCATGACTTAGCATACCATGGAGCTTAAACCATTCCAGTGTCTTCATCAATCTCAGCATACCAAGGACCATAAATCAGTCCTGGTGTCATCATCACTCATCATAACCATAGAACATATACCAGTCCAATGCCATTACTTAACATACAAGGAACATAACCCAGTCCAAAGTCATCAGTTTCCACTCCAGCACCAGAGAACACAAACCAGTCCAAGTGTCATCATTACCCCACACCATGGAACATTAACCAGTCCAATGTCATCAATACTCACATACCAAAGTATATAACCAGTCCGTGTCATCACTTAGCATACTAAGGAAAGTAAACCAGTACAGTGTCATTACTTAGCATTCCAAGGAACATAAACCAGTGCAGTGTCATCATCCCTCAGCCTACAAAGGAATATGAACCAGTCCTGTGTCACCACTTAACATACCAAGGAACATAAACCAGTCCAGTGTCATTATCACACAGCATAACAAGGAACACAAACCAATCCTGTGCCATCACTTAGCATACCAAGGAACATAAACCATTTCAGTGTCATCAACACTTAGCATACCAAGGAACATAAAGCTGTCCAGTGTCATCACTTAGCATGCCAAGGAACATAAACAAGTCAAGTGCAATCATCCCTCAGTATACCAAGGAAAATAAACCAGTTCAGTGCCATCATCACTCAGCATACCAAGGAACAAAAACCAGTTCTATATCATCACTTAGCATACCAATGAACATAAATCAGAACAGTGTCATCACTTAGCATACCATGGAAAATAAACCAGTCCAGTGTCATCATCACTCAGCATACCAATGAACATAAACCAGTCCAGTGTTATCATCACTCATCATACCAAGCAACAAAAACCAGTTCTGTATCATCACTTAGGACACCAAGGAACATAAATCAGTTCAGTGTCATCACTCACCATACCAATGAACATAAACCAGTCCAGTGTCATCACTTAGCATACGAAGGAACATAAACCACTACTGTGTCATCACTTAGCATACCAAGGAACATAAACCAGTCCAGTGTCATCACTTAGCATACCAAGGAACATAAACCAGTAGAGTGTCACCACTCAGTATACCAACGAACATAAACCAGTCCAGGGTCATACCTCAGCATACCAAGGAACATAAACCAGCCCATTCTCATCACTTAACATTCAAAGGAACATACACCAGTCCAGTGTTATGACTTAGCATACCAAGGAACATAAACCAATCCAGTTTCATCATCACTCAGCATACCAAGGAACATAAACCAGTTCAGTGTCATCACTTAGCATTCCAAAGAACATAAACCAGTCCAGTGTCACAACTCAGCATACCAAGCAACATAAAACAGTCCAGTGTAATCATCAGTCAGCATACCAAAGAACATAAACCAATCCTGTGCCATCACTTAGACATACAAAGGAACATAAACCAGTCTAGTTGTTATCATAACTTACATACAATGGAACATAAAGCTGTCCAGTGTCATCACCTTAGCATATCAAAGGTACATAAACCGTCCATGTCAACATCACTCAGCATGAAAAGGACATAAACCACGCCTGCATCATCACTTACCCTTACCAAAGAACATAAACCAGTATTTTAGTGTCATCATCCACTCAGCATACGAAGGAACATAAACCCAGGCCTTGTTATCAATCTAGCATAAAAACATAAACTAGTCCTGCGTCATCACTTACCTTACCAAGGAACATAAACTAGTTCAGTGTCATCATCACTCAGCATACCGACGAACTTAAACCAGGCCTGTGTGATCTCTTAGCATACCAAGGAACATAAACCAGTCCTGTAGTCCATCACCATTAGCATACAAAGGAATATAAAGAATCCCGATGTCATCATCACTCAGCATATCAAGTAACATAAACCAGTCGTGTGTCATCACTCAGCATTCCAAGGAAGATAAACCCGTCCAGTGTCATCAATGAGCATACCAAGGAACATAAACCAGTCCAGTGTCATCATCACTCAGCATACCAAGGAACATAAACCAGTCCTGTGTCATCATCACTCAGCATACCAAGGAACATAAACCAGTCCCGTGTCATCACTTACCATATAAAGGAACATAAACCAGTAGAGTGTCATCACTTAGAATACCAAGGAACATAAACCAATCCAGTATCATCATCACTCAGGATACCAAGGAGCATAAACCAGTCCTGTGCCATCACTCAGCATACCAATTAACATAAACCAGTCCAGTGTCATCACTCAGCATATCAAGGAACATAAGCGAGACAAGTGTCATCACTCAGCATTCCAAGGAACATAAACCAGTCCAGTGTCATCACTTAGCATACAAAGGAACATAAACCAGTCCAGTGTCATCACTTAGCATACCAAGGAACATAAACCAGTCCAGTGTCATCACTTAACATACCAAGGAACATAAACCAGTACAGTGTAATCATAACTCAGCATACCAAGGAACATAAACCAGTCCAGCGTCATCACTCAGCATACCAAGGAATATAAACCAGCGCTGTATCATCACTTAGCATAAAAAGAAACATAAACCAGTCCAGTGTCATCGTCACTCAGCATACCAAGGAACATAAACCAGTCCTGTGTCATCATCACTCAGCATACCAAGGAACATAAACCAGTCCCGTGTCATCACTTACCATATAAAGGAACATAAACCAGTAGAGTGTCATCACTTAGCATACCAAGGAACATAAACCAGTCCAGTGTCATCATCACTCAGGATACCAAGGAGCATAAACCAGTCCTGTGCCATCACTCAGCATACCAAGGAACATAAACCAGTCCAGTGTCATCACTCAGCATATCAAGGAACATAAACGAGACCAGTGTCATCACTCAGCATTCAAAGGAACATAAACCAGTCCAGTGTCATCACTTAGCATACAAAGGAACATAAACCAGTCCAGTGTCATCACTTAGCATACCAAGGAACATAAACCAGTCCAGTGTCATCACTTAACATACCAAGGAACATAAACCAGTACAGTGTCATCATAACTCAGCATACCAAGGAACATAAACCAGTCGAGAGTCATCACTTAGCATACCAAGGAATATAAACCAGCGCTGTATCATCACTTAGCATACAAAGGAGCATAAACCAGTCCAGTGTCATCGTCACTCAGCATACCAAGGGACATAAACCAGTCCAGTGTCATCACTCTACCAGCATACCCAAGGAACATCAAACCAGTCCAGTGTCATTACTTAACATACCAAGGAACATAAACCAGTCCAGTGCCATCACTCAGCATACCAAGGAACATAAACCAGTCCAGTGTCATCATCACTCAGCATACCAAGGAACATAAACCAGTCCATTGCAATCATTTAGCTTACAAAGGAACATAAACCAGTCCAGTGTCATCACTAAGCATACCAAGGAACATAAACCAGTTCAGTGTCATCACTCAGCATACCAAGGAACATAAATCAGTCCAGTGTCATCATCAATCAGCATACCAAGGAACATAAAAACGTCCAGAGTCATCACTTAGCATTCCAAGAACATAAACCAGTCCAGTGTCATCATAACTCAGCATACCAAGGAACATAAACCAGTCCAGCGTCATCACGTAGCATACCAAGGAACAAAAACCAGTTCTGTATCATCACTTAGTATACAAAGGAACATAAACCAGTCAAGTGTCATCCTCACTCAGCATACCATAGAACATAAACCAGTCCAGTGTCATCATCTCTCAGTATACCAAGGAACATAAACCAGTCCAGTCTCATCACTTACATAACAAGGACATAACCAGTCCTGTGACATCACTTAGCATACCAAGGAACATAAACCAGTCCAGTGTCATCACTTAGCATAAAAATGAACATAAACCAGTCCAGTGTCATCACTTAGCATACCAAGGAACATAAACTAGACCTGTGTCACCACTCAGCATATAAAGGAACATAAACCAGTCCAGTGTCATCACTCAGCATACCAAGGAACATAAACCAGTCCAGTGTCATCACTTAGCATACCAAGGAACATAAACCAGTCCAGTGTAATCACTTAGCATACCAAAGAACATAAACCCATCCAGTGTCATCGTCCCCCCCCCCCCCCCCAATTCCCCCCCCATCACTCAGTATACCAATGAACTTAAAAACATCCAGTGTCCATCATCACCCCACTACCAAGGAACATAAACCAGTCCTGTGTCATCATCACTCAGCATACCAAGGAACATAAAGCTGTCCAATGTCAAAACTTAGCATACCAAGGAACATAAACCAGTCGATTGCCATCACTTAGCATACCAAGGAACATAAACCAGTCCAGTGTCATTACACAGCATACCAATTAAAATAAACCAGTCCAGTGTCCATCACTTAAATACCAAGGAACGTAAACCAGTCCAATTTCCCCCAAAAATCACTTAGCATGGCATGGAACAAAAAAACAAGTTAGTGTAATCATGCAGCATACCAAGGAACATAAAACACTCGCTAGTGGTAATCACTATGTATAACCAAGGAACATAAACAGTCCTATGTTCAACACTCAGCATACCAAGGAACCATAAACCAGTCCATGTCATCATCATCTATACGAAGGAGCATAACCCATTAAGTGTTCATCCCTTATCATCCAAGTAACCTAAAACCAGTCCATTGTCGTCACTTACATACCAAGGAACGTAAACCCATCATGTATCATAACTTAGGCATACAAAGGAACTAAACCAGTACCAGTGTTATCATCACACAGAATACCATGGAACATAAACCCGTCAAGTGTCATCACTTAGCATACCAAAAGAGCATAAACCAGTCCAGTGTCATCATCACTTAGCCATACCAAGGAAACAAAACCAGTCCGCAGTGTCATCACTTAGCATACCAAGGATCATAAACCAGTCATGTATCATAACTTAGCATACAAAGGAACATAAACCAGTCCAGTGTTATCGTCACTCAGAATACCGTGGAACATAAATCCGTCAAGTGTCATCACTAAGCATACCAAAAGAACATAAACCAGTTCAGTGTCATCATCACTCAGCATACCAAGGAACATAAACCAGTCCAGTGTCATCACTTAGCATACCAAGGAACATAAACCAGTCGTGTGACATCACTTAGCATACCTAGGAACATAAACCAGTCCAGTGTCATCATCACTCAGCATACCAAGGAACACAAACCAGTCCAGTGTCATCACGTAGCATATCAAGGAACATAAACCAGTCCTGTTTCAACACTTAGCATACAAAGGAACATAAACCAGTCCAGTGTCATCATCACTCAGCATACCAAGGAACATAAACCCGTCCAGTGTCATCATTTAGCATACCAAGGAACATAAACCAGTCCAGTGTCATCATCACTCAGGATACCAAGGAACATAAACCAGTCCAGTGTCATCATGTAGCATATCAAGGAACATAAACCAATCCTGTTTCAACACTTAGCATACAAAGGAACATAACCCAAGTCCCAGTGTCATCATCCACTCACATACCAAGGAACAAAAACCCCTTCCAGTGGTCATCACTTAGCATAAAAAGGAACATAAACCAGTCCAGTGTCATCACTTAGCATAACAAGGAGCATAAACCAGTATTATCTTATCACTTAGCATAATAAAGGAACATAAACCAGTCCTTTGTCATCATCACTCAGCATACCAAGGAACAAAAACCAGTTCTCTATCATCACTTAGCATACCAAGGAACATAAATCAGTTCAGTGTAATCACTTAGCATACCAAGGAACATAAACCAGTCCAGTGTCATCATCACTCAGCATACCAATTAACACAAACCAGTCCAATGTCATCACTTAGCCTACCAAGGAACATAAACCAGTACTGTGTCATCACTTAGCATACCAAGGAACATAAACCAGACCAGTGTCATCACTTAGCATACCAAGGAACATAAACCAGTAGAGTGTCACCACTCAGTATATCAAGGAACATAAACCAGTCCAGGGTCATCACTCAGCATACCAAGGAACATAAACCAGCCCATTGTCATCATCACTCAGTATACCAAGGAACATAAACCAGTTCAGTGTCATGACTTAGCATACCAAGGAACATAAACCAATCCAGTATCATCATCACTCAGCATACCAAGGAACATAAACCAGTCCAGTGTCATCATCGCTCAGTATACCAAGGAACATAAACCAGTTCAGTGTCATCACTTAGCATTCCAAAGAACATAAACCAGTTCAGTGTCACCACTCAGCATACCAAGGAACCATAAACACAGTCCAGGGTCCAGCACTCAACATACCCAGAACAAAAACCAGTCCAGTGGTCATGACTTAGCATACCAAGGAAACAAAACCAAATCCGTGTCATCATCACTCAAGCATACAAAGTAACATAAACCATCAGTGTCATCACGTTAGGAGAGTACCACGTAACTATACCATCCAGTGTCACACTTAGCATAACAGGTACATAAACAAGTCCAATGTCATCAGTTAGCATACCAAGGAACATAAACCCGTCCAGTGTTATCACCCAGCATACCAAGGAACATTAACCAGTCTAGTGTCATCATTACTCAGCATACAAAGGAACATAAACCAGTCCAGTGTCATCATTTGCCACACCAAGGAACATAAACCAGTCCAGTGTCAACATCACTCAGCATGCTAAGGAACATAAACCAGTCCAGTGTCATCACTTATCATACAAAGGAATATAAACCAGTACAGTGTCATCACTTAGCATTCCAAGGAACATAAACCAGTCCAGTGTCATCATCTCCCAGCATACCAAGGAACACAAACCAGTCCTCTTTCATCACTTAGCATACCAAGCAACATAAAACACTCCATGTAATCACGTCACATAACAAAGAACATAAACCAATCCTGTGCCATCACTAGCATACCAAGGAACATACAACCAGTCTAGTGTTTATCATAACTTTTAGGCATACCAAGAAACATCAAGCTGTCCAGTGTTCATCACTTAGCATACAAAGGACATAACTAGTCCAGTGTCATCATCACTCACATAAAAGAACATAAACCATCCTACGTCATCACTTAACCTAAACCAAAGAACATAAACCAGTTTAGTGTCATCATCACTCAGCATACCAAGGAACATAAACCAGGCCAGTGTTATCAACTAGCATAAAAAAACATAAACTAGTCCTGCGTCATCACTTACCTTACCAAGGAACATAAACTAGTTCAGTGTCATCATCACTCAGCATACCGACGAACTTAAAGCAGGCCTGTGTGATCTCTTAGCATACCAAGGAACATAAACCAGTCCTGTGTCATCACCTAGCATACAAAGGAATATAAACGAATCCCGTGTCATCATCACTCAGCATATCAAGTAACATAAACCAGTCCTGTGTCATCACTTAGCATACCCAGGGACATAAACCAGATAGTTCATCCATCAACACAGCATACTAAGGAAAATACCCAGTCCCCCTGTGTCATCACCTCAGCATTTCCAAGGAAATAAACCCTCCAGTGTCCATCAATGACATACCAAGGAACATATACCATTCAGCGTCATCATCACCAGGAACCAGGCACTTAAGCATCCTTGTCTCAATCACGTCGCATATACCAAGGAACATAATACCATACTCAGTGTCATCATCACTCAGCATACCAAGAAACATAAACCATCCCTGTGTCATCGACTTCGCAAATCAAGGAACATAAACAGTCAAGAGTCTTCATCACTGAGCAGTACGAAGGAACATAAACCTTTCTTGCGCCATCACTTAGGCATTCTAAGGAACATAACCAATCCTTGGGTCATCACACTTAGCATACCAATGGAACATAAACCCCGGTCCCAGGTGTCAGCACTTAGCATACCAAGGAACATAAATCAGTCCCAGTGTCACGACTCAGCATACCAAGGCAAGGAACATAAACTCAGTCCAGTGTCATCACTCAGCATACCAATAAAACATAAACAATCCCAGTGTCATCAATTAGCATACCAAGGAACATAAACCAATCCAATCGCATCTTCACTCAGCATGGCAAGGAGACATAAACCCAGTCCAGTTCTCATGAACTTAGCATAACCATGGAGCTTAACCATTCCAGTGTCTTCATCACTCAAGCATAACCAAGGGAACATAAATCAGTCCTTGTCCAACACACTCAGCATACAGAGACATAAACCAGTCCAATGCCATTACTTAACATACCAAGGAACATAACCCAGTCCAATGCCATTACTTAACATACCAAGGAACATAACCCAGTCAAGTGTCATCATTTACCACACCATGGAACATAAACCAGTCCAATGTCATCATACTCAGCATACCAAGTTATAAACCAAACAGCGTCATCACTTAGCATACTAAAGAAAGTAAACCAGTACAGTGTCATTACTTAAGCATTTCCAAGAACATAAACCAGTGCAGTGTCATCATCCCTCAGCCTACAAAGGAATATGAACCTCCTGGTGTCACCACTTAACATACCAAGGAACATAAACCAGTCCAGTGTCATTATCACACGAGCATAACAAGAACACAAACCAATCCTGTGCATCACTTAGCATACCAAGGAACAAAAACCTATTTCAAGTGTCGATCAGACACTTAGCATACCAAGAACAAAAAGCTGTCCAGTGTACATCACTTAGCATGCCAAGAACAGAAACAAGTCAAGTGCAATCATCCCTCAGTATACCAAGGAAAATAAACCAGTTCAGTGCCATCATCACTCAGCATACCAAGGAACAAAAAACCAGTTTTTTTCCTATATCATCCTTAGCATACCACTGAACATAAATCAGAACAGTGTCCCATCACTTATCAAACCATGGAAAAATAAACCAGTCCAGTTCATCCATCACTCAGCATACCAATGAACATAAACCAGTCCAGTGTATATCATCACTCATCATACCAAGCAACAAAAAAACCAGTTCTGTTCATCAACCACTTATAGGACACCAAGGAAACATAAAACATTCAGTATGTCATCCAACTCACCATACCAATGAACATAAACCCGTCCAGTGTCATCACTGACCATACCATGGAACATAAAAAAGTCCGATCATATCACTCACCAACCAAGGAACATAAACCATTTTTGGTTCACACTAGCAACCCAAGGGGAAAATAAACTATACGTGTCACACTTACAAACCAAGGAAAAAAAAAAAAATCCTGTGTATAACTCACATCCAAGGAAAATAAACTTTTCCAGTGTCTTCACTTAGCATACCCAAAAACAAACCCCTCCAGGTCACCACTCTAAAACCAAGGGAAAAAAAACCATCCAGTGTCGTCACTTTAAAAACAAGGAACATAAACCAGTCATGCATACTTAGCAGCCAAGGGAAATTAAACCATTCCATTCATCATCACCACATACCAAGGAACAAAAACCCGTCCGTTCAAACACTTTAGCATACCAAGGAACATAAACCATCCAATATCACACTTACCATTCCCCAAGGGAAAATAAACCACCAATTCTCCCTTAGCAACCAAAGGGAAAATAAAGCATCCAGTGTTTCCCCCCCAAAACCAACAACTAAACCATTCCCTGTCCTCACTTAGCAACCAGGGAAAATAAACCGTCCAATGTTTCTCAACTTTTGAATACCAAGGGAACATAAACCCGTCCCTAAATTTTCCATATCATCCAAGGAACTAAACCGCAGTGTCATCATTACTCACATACAAAAAAACTAAACCGTCCAGGTCATCATTTACCACACCCGGAACTAAACCAGCAGTGTCATCACTTACAAAACAAAGAAATAAACCATCCAGTGCCATGATTTCAAACCAAGGAACATAAACCAATCAAGTGTCACACACTCAGCATACAAAGTAACGTAAACCAGTCAAGTGTCATCACTTAGCATACCAAATAACTTAGACCATCCCGTGTCATCACTTAGCAACCAAGGAAAAAAAACAACCAATTCATCAGTTAGCATACCAAGGAACGAAACCCTCCCCTTATTACACCCCGCTACCAAGGAACATAAACAACCCAGTGTCAACATCACCACAGGAAGGGGAAAAAACCAGTCCATGTCATCATTTTTCTACAAAGAAATAAACCAGTACATGTTATCACTTAGCATTCCAAGGGAAAATAAACCACGCCCGTGTCTCACTCTCAGCTACAAGGAACACAAACCAGTCCTGTGTCATCACTTTTGCATACCAAGGAACACAAACCACCTGTTTCATCACTTACGTCCAAGCAACATCAAAAGTCCAGTGTCATCATCAGTCACAACCAAAGGGAAAAAAAAAAACCCAAACCGGCCCATCACTTAGCATCCGAAGGAGCAAAACCACTATAGTGTTACATCTTAGCATACCAAGGAACATAAAAGGTTCCAATGTCGTCACTAGCAACAAAGAACATAAACCATCAGTGGGGCATCATCACTCAGCATACAAAGGAACAAACCGTCCGCGTCATCACTTACCTTACCAAAAACAAAACCCGTTAGTGTCTCATCACTCACATACCAAAGGAACAAAAAACCATTTCAGTGCACAACACTTTTGCAACCAAGGAACATAAAGCTGTCCAGTGTCATCACTTTCATCCAAGGAACATAAAAAAGTCAAATGCAATCATCCCTCATAACCAAGGAAAATAAACCCGTTAGTGCCATCATCACTCAGCATACCAAAGGGAAAAAAAACCATTTTTATATCATCACTTAGCAAAACCAATGAACATAAAACGAAAGTGTCATCACTTAGCTACCATGGAAAATAACCCTCCGTGTCATCTCACTCACAACCAATGAACAAAACCGTCAGGTTACATCACTCACATACCAAGCAACAAAAAAAGTTCTGTATATCACTTAGGACACCAAAGGGAACAAAATCATTCAGTGTCATCACTCCCATACCAATGAACTAAACCATCCGTTCATCACTTGCAACGAGGGAAAATAAACCAACTGTGTCATCACTTACATACCAAGGGAAAATAAACCATCCAGTGTCACACTTAGCATACCAAGGAAAAAACCAAGAGTGTCACCACTCAGTATAAAACCCAAAGAAAAAAACCATCCCGGGGCAACCTCAGCAACCAAGGGAAAATAAACCACCCTTCTCTCACTTTGCATTCAAAGGGAAAATACACCGTCCAGTGTTATACTTACATACCAAGGAACAAAACCAATCCAGTTTTTATCATCACTCAGCATACCAAGGAACATAAAACCAGTTCAGGTCTCACAGCATTCCAAAGAACATAAAACCGTCCAGTGTACAACTCAGCATACCAAAGGGCATAAACCATCCAGTGCATCACTTGCATTTAAAGGAAGATAAACCGTCCATGTCATGACTTAGCAACCCAAAGGAACATAAACCAATCCAGTGCATCATCACTCAGCATACAAAGAACGTAAACCACAAGTGTCATCACTTGCAACCAAGTAACTTAGACCAGTCCAGTGTCATCACTTAAAACAACCAAGGCATAAACAAGCCAATTCACATTAGCATACCAAGAACTAAACCCGTCCATATTATCACCCGCATACCCAAGGGAAAATAAAAAAGTCCGTGTCAACATCACTCAGCATGGTAAGGAACAAAAACCAGCCAGTGCCATCACTTACATACAAAGGGAAAATAAACCATACAGTGTCATCCTTAGCATTCCCAAGGAACATAAACCCCGCGCAGTGTCATCACCTCCGGGTCCAAGGAACACAAACCATTTCCCGCGTCACATTTACATACCAAGAACATCAAACGCCCCTGTCATCATCATCCCGCATACCAAGGGAAAAAAAACCAATCCTTTGCCACACTTACATCCGAAAAACACATCACCCTCTAGTGTTACATAAAATTAGCATACCAAGGAAAATAAAGGGGTCCAGTGTCGTCCCCTTAGCATACAAACGACATAAACCATCCAGTGTCATCATCACCACATACAAAGAAAAAAATCTCCTGCTCATCACTTTCCCACCAAAAAAAATAAACCAGTTTAGTGTCATCACACTCAGCTACCAAGGAACATAAACCAGGCCTGTGTCACATACATACCAAAGGGAAATAAACCATTCTGTGTCATCAAAAAAGCTACCAAAACACATAAACCAGTCCTTGTCAAAAAATTTCCTTACCAAGGGAAAAAAAAACTAGTTCAGGGTCATCATCACTCACATCCGACGAACTTAAACCAGGCCTGGTGACAAATTTTCAACCAAGGAACATAAACCCCAAGTGTCATCACCTCTACCCAAAGGGAAAAAAACAATCCCGTGTCTCTCACTCAGCGTTTTCCCGTAACAAAACCCGTCCTGTTTCACACAACAAAACCCAAGAAAATAAACCAGCTGTGTCATCATCACCAGCATACGAAGAAAATAAACCCTGTCCTTTTCATCCCCACATTTAAAGGAACATAAACCCGTCCAGGTCATCAATGAGCATCCAAAGGGGAACATAAACCCCAAATCCAGTGTCATCATCACTCAGCAAAACCAACGAAACGAAACCCCAGCCCTCTGTCATCACTTCGCATATCAATGAACATAAACCAGTCCAGTGTCATCATCACTGAGCATACGAAAGAACATAAACCATTCTTGCGCCATCACTTAGCATACCAAAGAACATAAACCGGTCCTGTGTCATCACTTAGCATACCAAGGAACATAAACTAGTCCAGTGTCATGACTTTGCATACCAAGGAACATAAAAAAGTCCTGTGTCATCACTTAGCATACCAAGGAACATAAACCAGTCCATTGTTACGACTCAGCATACCAAGGAACATAAACCAGTCCAGTGTCATCACTCAGCACACCAAGGAACATAAACAAGTCCATTGTCATCAATTAGCATACCAAGGAACATAAACCAATCCAATCTCATCTTCACTCAGCATGGCAAGGAACATAAACCAGTATAGTCTCATGGCTTAGCATACCAAGGAGCTTAAACCATTCCAGTGTCTTCATCACTCAGCATACCAAGGAACATAAATCAGTCCTGTGTCATCATCACTCAGCATTCCAGAGAACATAAACCAGTCAAATGTCATTACTTAACATACCGAGGAACATAAACCAGTCCAATGTCATCACTTAGCATACCAAAGAACATAAACCAGTCCAGTGTTATCACCAGCGTACCAACGAACATTAACCAGTCCAGTGTCATCTTCACTCAGCACACAAAGGAACTTAAACCAGTCAAGTGTCATCATTTACCACACCATGATACATAAACCAGTCCAATGCCATCATTACTCAGCATACCAAGGTACATAAACCAGTCCAGTGTCATCACTTAGCATACTAAGGAATGTAAACCATTACAGTGTCATTACTTAGCATTCCAGGGAACATAAACCAGTCCAGTGTCTTCATCACTCAGCCTACAAAGGAATATAAACCAGTGCTGTGTCACCACTTAACATACCAAGGAACATAAACCAGTCCAGTGTCATCATCACGCAGCATAACAAGGAACACAAACCAATCCTGTGCCATGACTTAGCATACCAAGGAACATAAACCATTCCAGTGTCATCAACACTTAGCATACCAAGGAACATAAAGCTGTTGTCCAGTGTCACCACTTAGCATGCAAAGGAACATAAACAAGTCAAGTGCAATCATCCCCTCAAAAACCAAGGAAATAAACCAGTTCCCCAATTCACATCACTCGCTACCCGGAAAATAAAAAGGGCCCGTTCCCCCACTTAGCATACAAAGGAGCAAAAACCATCCTGTTTCACGCTAAGAAAAAACCAAGGAACATAAACCATCCGTGTATCACTTACTACAAGGAAATAAACCATTCCCATGTCATCAATTGCAACCCAAAGGCATAAACCAGTCCTGTGTCCACTTAGCAACCAAGGAACACAAGCAGTCCTGTGTCATCAATTACAACGAAGAACATAAAAAAGATCTTTGTCACATCACTCAGCATACAAAGAACAAAACCAGTCCCCCTGTCTTCACTCAGCATACCCAATAACATAAACCAGTCCAGTTTCATCATCATCACTACCAAGACATAAACCATTCCCGTGTCACACTGACCAAACCCCTGGAACATAAAAAAGTCAGAGTCATCATCACCACCATACCAAAGGAACATAAACCCTTCTTGTTCATCAATTTGCATACCAAGGAACATAAACAGTACTGTTCATCACTTCAAACCAAGGAACAAAAAAAAAAAATTTCCCGTGTCATAACTCAGCATACCAAGGAACATAAACTTTTCCATGTCTTCATTAGCATACCAAGAACATAAACCATTCCCCTGTCACCACTCTAAATACCAAGGGGAAAATAAAACCCTCCGTGTCGCACTTAAAATACAAAGGAACATAAACCATCCCCGTGTCATCACTTACATGCCGGAACTTAAACCATTCCAGTGTCATCATCACTCAGCATAAAGGGAAAATAAACCCCGTCCTTGCATCATCACTCAGCATACCAAGGAAAATAAACCATCCAATACATCACTTACCATTCCAAAACATAAACCAGTCCAAGTCATCACTTTGCAACCAAGGAACATAAAGCAGTCCATGTCTTTACCCCCGATAAAACCCAAACAACAAAACCATTCCAATGTCCCCTCACTTAGCATACCAAGGGAAAAAAACCATCCAATGTCTTTTACTTAGAATACCAGGAACATAAAACCCCTCCAGTATTTTAACCCAGCAACCAAGGAAAATAAAAAGTCCATGTCACATTACTCAGCATACAAAGAAAAAAAACCGTCCAGTGTCACATTTACCACACCAAAGGGAAAAAAAACCAGTACAGTGTCACACTTAGCATTCAAAGGGAAAATAAAACCCGTCCAGGCATGATTAGCATACCAAGGGAAAAAAACCAACAATGCATCATCACTCAGCATACAAAGTAACGTAAAACCCGTCAAGTGTCATCACTTAGCATACCAAAAAACTTTGACCATCCAGTGTCTCACTTAGCCCAAACCCAAAGGGCATAAAAAAGTCCCAAATTTCCCCAAAATTAGCATACCAAGGAACAAAACCCGTCCCCTATTTATCACCCAGCATACCAAAGGAACATAAACCAATCAAGTGTCATCATCACTCAGCATACAAAGAAGTAAACCACAAGTGTCATCACTTAGCAACCAAATAAATTAGACCAGTCCCTGTCATCCTTTGCATACCAAGGACAAAAAAAGTCCAATTTCACTTTGCATACCAAGGAACGTAAACCCGTCCCAGTATTATCACCCCCATACCAAGGAACATAAACAAGCCCCGTGTCAACATCCCAGCAGGAAGGAACATAAACCTCCCCCTGTCATCACTTATCAACAAAGGAATATAAACCAGACAGTGTTATCACTTACATTCCAAGGAACATAAACCACGCAGTGCACATTCTCAGCATACCCAAAGGGAAAACAAACCAGTCCTTGCATCACAGCATACCAAGGAACACAAACCATCCGTGTCACACTTAGCGTACCAAGCAAATCAAAAAGTCCATGTCATCATCAGTCAGCAACCAAAAACATAAAACCAAACCTGTGCCATCACTTTTGCATCCCAGGAGCATAAACCACTATAGTGTTTTCATAACTTAGCATACCAAGGAACATAAAGGGGTCCAGTCGCACTTTGCATACAAAAACATAAAAACCCGTCCAGGTCATCATCACTCGCATACAAAGGGAAAATAAATCATCCTCGTCATCACTTACCTTTCCAAAAAAAAAA
>NC_069497.1:14939766-14941285 GCF_026875155.1 Cherax quadricarinatus | reverse complement strand
CAAAAAACAGGCATAAATGACATGCCCGCACTCTGCCCAGGGCCAACTCAGGAATCTGTGTTCATAAAATTCAAGAAGCCCCTATAAAAGGCCTTTTCCATCCTATGGGAGGGAGATGGACAGGGGGTCGCCCCTCAGTTACTAAAACAACAGACATGCCCCACTCCACAAAGGGGGCAGTAAAGCAACAGCAAAGAACTACAGACCAATAGCACTAACATCCCATATCATAAAAAATCTTTGAAAGGGTCCTAAGAAGCAAGATCACCAACCATCTAGAAACCCATCAGTTACACAACCCAGGGCAACATGGGTTTAGAACAGGTCGCTCCTGTCTGTCCTCAACTACTGGATCACTACGACAAGGTCCTAAATGCACTAGAAGACAAAAAGAATGCAGATGTAATATATACAGACTTTGCAAAAGCCTTCGACAAGTGTTGACCATGGCGTAATAGCGCACAAAATGCGCGCTAAAGGAATAACAGGAAAAGTTGGTCGATGGATCTATAATTTCCTCACTAACAGAACACAGAGAGTAGTCGTCAACAGAGTAAAGTCCGAGGCAGCTACGGTGAAAAGCTCTGTTCCACAAGGCACAGTACTAGCTCCCATCTTGTTCCTCATCCTCATATCCGACATAGACAAGGATGTCAGCCACAGCACCGTGTCTTCCTTTGCAGATGACACCCGAATCTGCATGACAGTGTCTTCCATTGCAGACACTGCAAGGCTCCAGGCGGACATCAACCAAATCTTTCAGTGGGCTGCAGAAAACAATATGAAGTTCAACGATGAGAAATTTCAATTACTCAGATATGGTAAACATGAGGAAATTAAATCTTCATCAGAGTACAAAACAAATTCTGGCCACAAAATAGAGCGAAACACCAACGTCAAAGACCTGGGAGTGATTATGTCGGAGGATCTCACCTTCAAGGACCATAACATTGTATCAATCGCATCTGCTAGAAAAATGACAGGATGGATAATGAGAACCTTCAAAACTAGGGAGGCCAAGCCCATGATGACACTCTTCAGGTCACTTGTTCTATCTAGGCTGGAATATTGCTGCACTCTAACAGCACCTTTCAAGGCAGGTGAAATTGCCGACCTAGAAAATGTACAGAGAACTTTCACGGCGCGCATAACGGAGATAAAACACCTCAATTACTGGGAGCGCTGAGGTTTCTAAACCTGTATTCCCTGGAACGCAGGAGGGAGAGATACATGATTATATACACCTGGAAAATCCTAGAGGGACTAGTACGAACTTGCACACGAAAATCACTCACTACGAAAGCAAAAGACTTGGCAGACGATGCACCATCCCCCCAATGAAAAGCAGGGGTGTCACTAGCACGTTAAGAGACCATACAATAAGTGTCAGGGGACCGAGACTGTTCAACTGCCTCCCAGCACACATAAGGGGGATTACCAACAGACCCCTGGCAGTCTTCAAGCTGGCACTGGACAAGCACCTAAAGGCTGTTCCTGATCAGCCGGGCTGTGGCTCGTA
>NC_069497.1:14897266-14934766 GCF_026875155.1 Cherax quadricarinatus | reverse complement strand
GCCAAACTCACGCTGACCTATTTTGTCAGCCAAGCTCTAAACCCTGGAAACAATTTCTCATAAACCGTGAGTGCCTTAATTCCCTCGTATAAACCTCGCGATATGGAACTCCTATCGGAAACACTGTACTGAAGCAATATAACACAATATCAAGTTCATTACCATGATCTACCTCTTCACCAACACCAGCGAAAACAGTTTATAGTAAATTCGTAAGACAGGAACGCCCCTATGTAAAGCCGTGTTGACCTTTCATTACTCAATCAGTGCCATCAAGAAGGCTACTGAATTGCTTCGGCAATTATTGATTCATAAATTTTTCCCACTAATGGAGGATAACCTTATTGGTTATAGTTCGAGAGCCATAGGACCTGTCACCTGCCTGTAACTAGGTATTACATTGAGCCATTTTCCCACTTATCAGCACTATGCCAATTTTGTAGTGATATGTTTAAAAAGATAAGCCAAATGTAAAGCTAAGTATCCCTCTTTACAATTCCTTTAAACACCCTTACAAACCAGTTCATCAGGGGCTGGATTTGTTAGGTATTCGTTTTTTCTCATTTGTCTAGGATCATGTCACTAATTTTACTGCCAAACGTACATATTTAATGATCGTCCCTGTTTACTACATAACCTCTATTAATTTCAGGGAATATCGCTAGTATTTTCCTGGTGAGAAACTGAGAGGAAGTAGGGTATTTTAGAAATTTCACACAATAACCTTATCCTGTCAGGATGATCTTCCAGAGTTACTCATAAGTGGACCATCTTGTCCCAATTTTAACTTCGGTATACCTTGAAAGAACCCTTTTGTTTCGTCTTTGAATCCCTTGCGACTTAGCCTCATAATCCCTTTTTGCTATTTCTTAATTCCTATCTTTATAACTCTCTTTAATTGAATATATTGAATTTCTTCTTCTTAACTGCCCATCCCCTCCTTTTGATACGACCCTATTATGGCTCTCTATTGACCAATTAGATGTTTTTTAACCCATTTACAATCCATTTGAGACAATCATTTTTTGTTAGATCTAATTTCCCTACTCGGAACAAAGTTGTCTGGGCAGCAAGAACAACGCTCGGAAAAAACTTGGTAATGGCAACCCCGACCAACTACCTGACCCACAAGTCAGTACATCCCAATTTATCCCACCCAGGTAATTGTATCATTCCCCAGAATTCGGCCAAGCAAAATCTGGACAGAGATATGATGCATGCTATCATCAATACTAGAACGAAGTTGATCACCATCAATCAAACAACGATTGATTATGATGCCACCATCAATACTCGACAATGTTGACGCCATCAACAATTCTACACATGTTGATGAGATCATCAATACTATACGACAGTTGATACCATCATCAATACAAAGCTGATGGTGATGGCTATCATCAATACTAGAACGATTTTGTTGCCATCATCAATGCTAGACGATGTGTTGATGCCATCATCAATACTAGACGAGTGATACCAATCTATCAATACAAGACGATGTTGATGACCATCTACTAATCATTACTAGTTCTATGATGATGCCATCATCAAATACTATACGATATTGATGCCATCATCAATACTATACGATGTGAGCCATCATCAATACTAGAGATGTTGAAACCATCATCAATACTAGACCATAAACATCTATAGTGTAAGACAATTTCAAGGCCATCAACAATACTAACTAATGGTTTGAAGCCATCATCAATTCAACACGATGTTGAGGCGATCATCAAACTGAAGACGATGTTAATACCATCATCAATAGTAAGACGATTTAGACCCAATCATGAATCCTAAGATGAAAACATAACAGTGGGAGACAATGTTGATAGCCATCAATCAATACTCAACGATAAACATTACAGTGTGAGACAATGTTGATTCCATCATCAAATACTAAACGATAAACCTATCAGTTGAACAATATTGAAGCCATCATCAATACTAGACGATGTGATGCCATCACCACATACACGACGCGAAGTTGATGCCATAATAAAAATAACTAGACAATGATGATGCCATCCATCCAACACTACACTACTGTTAATGCGGCCATCATCAATCCTAGAACGATGTTGATTCCATCATCAAAGACTAGATGATAAACATTGTAGTGGTTAGAAAATGAATGATAATGTAATCATCAACACTAGACGATAAACACCTTTAGTTTCACATAATGTTAGATGCTATCATCAATACAGACATAAAAATCTTTAAGTTGTGAGAGCACCGTTGATGCCCATCATCAATACTAGACGATCAACACTCATTTGTCCACAATGTTTGAAAACCATCATCAATACTAGACAATAGACATTATAGTGTGGCACAATGTTGATGCCATCATCAATGCTATGCGATAAACACTATAGTCTCACACAATGTTGATGTCATCATCAATATTAGATGATAAAAAACTTTAGTGAAGTGTGAAACAACGGGGTTGATGACATCATCAATACAGATAATGACACTATAGTGGAACACAAAGTTGATAACTTTATCAATACTAGGCAATAAACACTTTAGTGTGACACAATGTTGATGCCATCATCAATACTAGACAATAAACAATGTAGTGACACAATGTTGATGCCATCATCACTACTAGACGATAAACACTTTAGTGTGAGACAACGTTGATGCCATAATCAGTACTAAACGATAAATACTATAGTGGAACACAATATTCATGCCATCATCAATACTACACGATAAAAAAGTGTTATAAAATCTTGATGCAATCATCAATGCTAGACGATAAAGACAATAGCGTCACACAATTTCGATGTCATCATCAACACTAGACGATAAACACTAAAGTGTCACACAGTGTTGATGTCATCATCAGTACCAGACGATAAACACTTTAGTGTGATACATTGTTGATGACATCATCAATACTAGACGATAAACGTTTTAGTTTGACACAATGTTGACCCCATCATCAATTCTAGACAATAGACACCATAGTGTGACACAATGTTGATGATATAATCAATACTAGACAAAAAACACTATAGTGTGAGACAAGGTTGATGTCATCAATTCTAGACGATAAACTCTATAGTATGAGAGAATGTTGATGTTATCGTCGGTCGTACCAATACCAACACTAGACAATAAAAACACTATCTTCTCACACAATTTTATATGTCATCATCTATACTAGAAGATCTATAGTGTGAGGTACTGTTGATGTCATCATCAACACTAGACGATAAAAACTTTAGTGTGAGACAACGCTGATGCCATCATCAATTCTAGAAGATAAACTCTATAGTGTGAGACATTGTTGATGTAATCATCAACATTAGACGATAAACACTATAGTGTGAGAAAACGTTGATACCATCAACAATTCTAGACAATAAATACTTTAGTGTGACACAATGTTAATGCCATCATCAATACTAGACAATAACACCATAGTATTGAGACAAATGTAGATGCCGGATCGATCAGTACCTAGACGATAAACACTTTAATGTGAGACAACGTTGATGACATCATCAATACTAGACGATAGACACTTTAGTTTGACACAGTGTTGATCCCATCATCAATACTAGACAATGAACACTATAGTGTGAGACAGCATTGACGCCATCATCAGTACTAGACGTTAAACTCTATAGTCTCACACAATGTTGATGTCATCATCAGTACTAGACGATAAACACTTTAATGTGGCACCATGTTGATGCAATAAAAGACGATAAATCTTTAGTGTGAGACAACGTTTATGCCATCATCAATACTAGACGATAAACTCTATAAGTGTGAGAAAAATGTTTACTTTTATTTGATGTCCATCATCAACACTAGATGATAAGCACTACAGTGTGAGAAACCCTTGATACCATCAACATTACTAGACAATAAATACTAAAGTGCGACTCAATGTTGATATCATCATCAGTACTTGACGATAAACATTAGTATGACAAAAAAACGTTGGTGTCCAACATCAATACTAGGGTCGATAACACTATTAATTTTGGTCCACAATGTCGATGCCTTCACATCAATACTAGACAATAAAACACTTTTGTGTACCATTGTTGACACCCATCATCAATAACTAAACGATAAACACCTATAGTTGAACAACAATGTATGATGCCGCAATCCATCAATGAAAGACGATAAACACTATAATATTACACAATGGTGACCACATTGGGTGACCCAAGGGTGTCCTGTAAGCTCATCGCTAAGCACACTGAGCTCACACCCACCTGGGTGACTCCAGAGTTTTGAATCTCCCTCCGGTAAACGGCTGGAAAAAAACATTAATGACGTGTTCCATAAGACACCTAGCGTTTCCCCTGTCCCCAGTTCCACTCGCCATCCTAAAACACATGGTAAACCCAGATTGTAAGACGACCAGGAGAGTTTCGCCTACCAGGGAGAACTTGGGACATGACTCGGGTCGCCTACCGGACAACACTGACCCTCAAATGCGGAACAGCTCAGACCAAACAACCGGATTTCTAAATAGACAGAATGTACACTGGATTTCAGACTATGGTCTGTATACCAAGTACAATAACTTGAATCCCTTGATACTGATACTTGATATATCCCCTTTACATGTACTAAGGTAAACCATGTACATATACAAGACATACCTTGTCACATGTACATGTATACCTTGTACATGAACTTGTATACCTTGTACATGTACTTGTAATCCTTGAACATGTACATGTATACCTTGTACAGAAAACCTTGTACACGTACTTGTATACCTTGTATACATGTACTTGTAATACCTTTACAAATACTTGTATACCTTTTACATTGTACTTGAATACCTTGGTCAAGTACTTGTAATACCTTGTGTTACAATGTACTTGAATTCTTGTACAAGTTACTTGTATATCCTTTGTACATGTACTTGAATTCTGTGTACAAGTACTTGTAAACCTTGTACTTTATACCTTGTACATATACTATGTATACCTCGTACATGTACTGTATATCCTGTACATGTACTTGTATACCTTTTACATGTACATGTAAACCTTGTACCTGTACTTGTATACCTTGCACATGTACTTGTATTCCTTGTACATGTACTTAGTATACATTGTACTGTAATACCTTAGTACATATACAATGTAACCCGTAAAGTACATGTTACAATGAATACCTTGTACATGTACTTGTATACCAGGTACAGTACTTTGTATACCTTGAACCTGTACTTGTAAACCTAAGTACATGTACTTTATACACTTGTACACTGTTACTTTATACCATGTTACATGTACTTGTATACCTTGTACATGTACTTGTATCCCTTGTACATGTACTTGTATACCTTTTACCATGTACTTGTATACCTTATACCATGTACTTGTATACCTTGTACAAGTACTTGTATCCTATGTACATGTACTTGTATACCTTGTACATGTACTGATGATACCTTGTACCATGTACTTGAATACCTTGTACAGTACTTGTATACCTTGAAACATGAACTTGTATACCTTGTACATGCACTTGTATACCTTGAACATGTAACTTGTATACCTTGTACATGAACATGTATACCTTGTACATGTACTTGTATACCTTTTACATGTAACTTGTATACCTTGTACATGTACTTGTATACCTTGTACATGTACTTGTATTTTGGTACATGTACTTGTAAACCTTGTTACCTTGTACTTGTATACCTTGTACATGTACTTGAATACTTTGTACCTTACTTGCAGTAAATAAAGATATTTATTATATTATTGTTTATTATTATAATTATTTATTATTATAATATTATTATTATTATTATTATTATGATGATGAATGATGATGATGATGCTGAATGATGATGATGATGATGATGATAACACAAATAACCCGCACAAAAAAGAGAGAAGCTTACGACGACGTTTCGGTCCGACTGGACCATTGACAATTGACCATTGACATTGTCAATGGTCCAAAAAGGGGTTATTTTCCCACCCCCCGACCGAAACGGCGGTCGAAAGCTTCTCTCTTTATGTCGGGTTATTATTGTGTATCGTTCCAGTCACGGTATTGTTGTCTTTTTGTTATTTAATGATGAAGATGATGGAACCAACAATACAACAAGATAAAAACTATAGTGTGAGATAACGTTGATTGCCAACTATGCAACACTAAAACGATAAACTCTTTTAGTTAGACACAGTAAAGAACCCATTTTCAAATACTAGACCAGATAAGACACAAAAGTGGTGAACACAATGTTGATGTCATCATCACATTAGCACAATAAACACTAAGTGTCAACACAATTGTTGAGTCATCATCAACATTAGCATATAACACTATAAGTCACACAATACTGATGTCATCATCAGTAGTAGACGATAAAAACTTCAGTGTAACGACAACGTTTATGCCATTTATCAATACTAAGACAAAAAACACTTATATGACAACAATGTTGAAATGTTCCATCATCAATTACTACACGATAAAAATTATGTGTGTAATGTTGATGCAATTCAGTGATCACTGCTAGACGATAACACTCCTAGTGTCACCAGACCAGTGTCACAGACATGTAAAGTATGGGCCAAAATCATGGAGAAGATTATCAGGATAAGATTGTTGGAACACCTAATAAAGGACTGATCTCATCAACAGCAGCCGACATGGATTCAGGCGGGAAATCCTGTGTCCACAAACCTCAGCAAGTTCGTATGACATGGTTACAAAGCAGTGGACACAAGAGAGAGAGGGGTGTGTATAGGAGGTTGGTGGGGGAAAGTTGGAAAAGGGGTGCTAGGGTGATAGCATTTTACTTTGTACTGCAAGAAGCGTTTGACACAGTTCCACACAAGGAGATTGGTTGCAAAAACTGGAGGAACCTAGCAGGTAGTACCAGCCGGGCAACTACAATGGATCAGGGAATAACATGACAGGAAGACAGCCTACGAGTCATGGAACGTGGCGAGTGTCAGAGTGGGCACCTGGGAACGCAGCTGGGTCCCACAGTGGTGTCAGACCTAGGGAACCAGTGCGTTTCTGGTAATCTGTGACGACAATGACGGAAGGATCTAATACTACTTCTGCGGTGTCCCTGTTTGCGGATGACGTGAAGTTGATGAGAAGAATTCACGCGATCGGAAGACGCAGGCAGAACTACACAAAAGGGATCTTGACAGGCGCAGACCAGGTCCCGCAAATGGCACCTGGATTCCATCCCACCAAGTGCAAAGTCCATGAAGCTTGGGGAAGGCAAATGAAATAATACCGCACCGGATAACAGTCAGGGGCCAGAGACTAATAACCTCACTACAAAAGAAAAAAGAATCTTGGGGTGAGTATAACCACCAAGGCACTATCACCTGGAAGCGCACATCAACCAAATACTGCTGCCAGCAATATGGGGACCTAGCAAACCTCAGACCAGCATTCCGGCAACTTAATAAGAGGAATCATTCAGGACCTGTACACCGTAATACGTAAGGCCCATATTATGGAGTATGCGGCACCAGTTTGAACCCACAGACCTAGCCAAGCACGTAAAGAAACTGAGAAAGTTGCAAACGGTTTGCAACAAGACAATTCCCAGAGCTAAGAGGTATGTCCTACGAGGAGGGGGTTAAAGAAATCGACCTGACGACACGGGGACAGGGAGATAGGGGGGACAAATAACGCCCAACAAAAATACGGAGGGGAAATTTTGCAAGGGGGGCCAAAGAAAAGGAAATTTTTCCAAGATGGACACAGTTAAAAGGGGGACACGTTGGAAGCTGAAGACCCCGAGAATCACGGGGATTTTAAGGAAGTATTTCTTCAGCCACAGAGTAGTCATTAAGGGGAAAATTATTTTGGGGAAGCGATTTTGTGGCCCCCGGACCCAATACAAAGTTTTAAGCAGAGGTATGAAAAAGCTCACGGCTCAGGGGGGAGTGCCCTAGTAGCGATCATTGAAGAGGGGGGGCCAGGAGCTCGGTCCGACCCCCGAAACCCTTTCAACTAGGGGATTTCCCAACTAGGTGAGTACAATTTTGATGTCATAAAAAAAGTACAAAGATAAATAAAACACTTTGGTGGGCCCACAGTGTTGATGACCATCAATACGGGGACGAAAAAATTTTTTTAGTTTGAGAAAATTTTGGGTTTCCACCATCAATAAACACGATAAAACTTTGTGTGAGAAAAATGTTGATCCAGTCATCAATGCAAAAACGATAAACACTGTGTGTAAAGGACTTTGTTGATTTTTTGCTCAATACTAACGATAAAAACACTGTGAGACGCAATTTTAAAGGTCATCATAAATACTAGACGAAAAAACACAAAAAATTTGAGAAAAATTAAATGATCTTTTAACTTTACCAGCAATGAAATGTAGTGACTAAATTTTTTTTGTCGCAAAAATACTAGGTATAAACAGTATAGTGTGTGAAAATTTTTAAATTCATAAACATTTACAAGCGATAAACATTATAGAGTGAGAAAATTTTTTTGAGGGACTTCATAAATTCCCTTGACAATAAACACTATATTTTTGAAAAAATTTTTGAGCTTTCATCAATACTAGATGAAAAAAACATAGTGTGAGAAAATGGAAAAAATTTTAATGTGCCCTTTAAATTTGCTAATGCCCAAAAAAAACAGCCCAAACCATAATAAAGTCAAGAAACAATAATAACGGAGTGAAACCCAGATCAGGGAAAAGGGGGGGGACTAAAAACCTTGGTGACTAAATACCCCTGGCCGAGTGGTTAACAAGGGTGGGGACTGAACCGGGTTGATTAAATACTCGGGGCCGAGGGGGGTTAAAAACAGGGGGGGACTGAACCTTGGTGAGTTAAATCCCGGGCCCGATTTGGTTTAACACAGGGGGGGACTAAACCCCTTGGTGAGTTAAATACTTGGCCGAGGGGTTTAAAACACGGGGGGGAAACAAAACCCCTTGGTTTTTTAAAATACTCGGGCCGGGGTGGTTAACACAGGTGGGACTAAACCTTTGGTAATTTAAAATATTCTGGCAGAGTGGTTCCACAGGGGGGGACTGAACCTTGGTGGGGCTAAAAATACTCTGGCCAGGGGTTTAACACAGGTGGGGACGGGAAACCTTGGGGAGTTAAATACCGGGGCCGATGGAAAACACAGGGGGGGACTGAACCTTGGTGATTTAAAAAACTCGGGCCCAAAGGGGTTTAAAACACGGGGTGGGGATTTAAAACCTTGGTGATTTAAAATTTATTTTCGGGCCGAGGGGTTTTAACACAGGGGGGACTGAACCGGGAGTTAAATACCTGGCCGAGTGGTTAACACGGTGGGGACTGAACCTTGGTAAGTTAAATATTCGGGCAGAGGGGGTTTACCACGGTTGGGGATTTAACCTTTGTGAGCAAAATCTTGGCCGAGGGGTTTAACACGGGTTTGGGACTCCCCCTTTGGTGATTTAAATATCGGGCCGGGGTGGTTAAACAGGTGGGGACTGAACCTTGGTGGGTTAAAATTTGGCCGAGTGGTTAACACAGGTGGGGACTGGAACCTTTGGAGTTAAAATATTTTTGGGCCGAGGGTTAACACAGGGGGGGATTTAACCCTTTGGGGGGTTTTAAAACTTTTGGCCAAAGGGGTTAAACCCACAGGGGGGGACTGAACCTTGGAGGTTAAATACTCTGGCCGAGGGTTAACACGGGTGGGGCCCTGAACCGGGTTTAGTTAAATCCCTCGGGCCGAGGGGTTAACACAGGGGGGGACTGAAACCTTGGAAAAGAGAGTTAAAATTCTGGCAGGGGTTGGTTACCCAGGGGGGGACAAAACCCTTGGTGATTTTAAATACTCGGGCCGAGGGGGTTTAAACCCAGGTGGGGACTGAACCTTGGTGAGCTAAATACTTTGGCCGATTTGGTTTAACACGGGTGGGGACGGGAACCCTTTGGGTGAGTTAAAAAATTGGGCCGAGGGGTTTAAAACACAGGTGGGGACTAAAACCTTGGTGATTTAAAAACTCTGGCCGAGTTTTTAAAACCCAGGGGGGGGATTTGAACCTTGGGAGTTAAATACTCTGGCCGAGGGGTTTTCCCACGGGGGGGGACTGAAATTTTGGGGGAGTTAAATATTTCTGGTTTGAGGGGGTTAACACGGGTTGGGGACTAAAATTTTGGTGAGCTAAATACTTTTCCCGATTTTTTTTAACCCAGGGGGACGAACCGGGTGGGGTTTAAATACTCTGGCAGAGTGGTTCCCACGGGTGGGGATAAACCCTTTGGGTGATTTAAAATTTACTTTTCCCGAGGGGTTAACACAGGTGGGGACTGAACCTTGGTAAGTGGTTAAATACTTTTTTTCCCCGAGGGGTTTAACCACGGGGTGGGGACTAAACCTTGGTAGTTAAAAACTCTGGCCGATTTGGTTAACACAGGTGGGGACGGGGAAACCTTGGTAATTTTTTAAAAATACTCTGGCAGAGTGGTTAAAAAAGGGTGGGGACTGAACCTTGGGGAGTTAAATATTTGGCCGAGGGGGTTCCATTGGGGGACGGGAACCCCTTGGTAAGGGGAATTTTAAATATTTGGGGCGAGGGGTTTACCACAGGGGGGGACTAAAACCTTGGTGATTTAAATACTCTGGCCAAAGTGGTTAACACAGGGGGGATAAACCCTTTGGGAAAGGGTGAGTTTAAAATACTCGGGGCAAGGGGTTTTTACCACAGGGGGGGGACTAAACCCTTTTGGTGAGTTAAATACTCGGGATTTGGTTTAAACCCACATGGGGGGGACTGAACCTTGGTGAGTTAAATACTCTCCGGGGGGAAACCCACAGGTGGGGACAAAATTTTTGGGGATTTAAATACTCGGGCCCCGAGTGGTTAAAAAACAGGGGGGGAAACAAACCCTTTGGGGTGAGTTAAATACTCTGACCGAGGGTTAACACAGGGGGGGAAATAAACCCCTTGGGGGGTTTAAAATACTCGACAGAGTGGTTAACACAGGTGGGGAAAGAACCGGGTGTTTTTAAATATCTGACCGAGGGGTTAAAAACACGGGTGGGACAACCTTGGTGAGTTAAATACTCGCCCGGGTGGTTAACAAGGGGGGGACTAAACCCTTGGTGAGTTAAATACCCCTGCCAAGGGGGTTAAAAACGGGTGGGGACTAAATTTTAAAAAAAATTACTCTGGCCGAGGGGAAAACAAAAGTGGGGGGACAAAACCTTGGTGGGGTTAAATTTACTCGGGCCCGAGGGGGGTTAACACGGGGGGGGCCCAAAACCTTGGTGATTAAATACTCTAAACCGAGGGGTTTAACACGTTGGGGCCCTAAACCCTTTGGGATGAGTTAAATACTCTGGCCGAGTGGTTAACACAGGGGGGGGATTTAACCTGGGGGGATTTAAAAATACTCTGACCGGGGGTTAACACAGGGGGGGAAACAACCTTGGTGAGTTAATATTCTGGCAGAGTGGTTCCCAAAAGGTGGGGGCGAACCTTGGAAAATGATTTAAATATTCGGGCGAGGGGTTTAACACGGGTTTGGGGACGGGAACCCTTTGGGAAAGGGGTTTTAAAATACTCGGACCGAGGGGTTAAAACGCAGGTGGGGACTGAATTTTGAAAAGTAAAGTTAAAATTTCCCTTTTTCAAGTGGTTCCAACAGGGGGGGTTAAACCCTTGGGGGAGTTAAATACTCTGGTCGAGTGGTTAACCAGGGGGGGACTGAACCTTTGGTGATTTAAATATTCCCGAGTGGTTAACACGGGGGGGACTAAAATTGGAAAAGGGGATTTTAAATATTCTGGCAGAGGGGTTAAAACACGGGTTTGGGGACGGGGGCCCCTTGGGTAAGTGAGTTAAATATCGGGCACATTGGGAAAAAACACAAAAGGACAAAAAATTCTGCTTTTGGACTCCCCGCCCGGGCGGGTCATACCTTTCCCCTTCTCCCCCTTTCGTCCCCCCCTAGGGCCCCCGTTGGGGGGGGGAAACCCTTTTTACCAGCGTTGTCTCGCCTTGATTACACGTGAGCATGCAGATCGTGTAAAGGTTCAAACCAAAAAACGGTCCCGTTGTTTGATTCAACGAAGTTTCCCTCTGCAATTTCTTTTAAAAGGAACACTGAAAGAAAAAATTCCAACCCCAATTGTCACGAAAGAAAAATTCATTTTTGTGTGTCACGATGATGCTGAACCCAGAGAACCCTCCCTCACAAACAGAACCCTTTCACAAACCTTACTACTAAGGGGTTTACTTTTACAAAAATCTCCTGCCCCCCAGGGAAAGGGAAAACGAAATTCCTAAAAAAACGGGACAATATTCTGACGTCTCAAACACCGCTAAAACCAAGTCATCCTTTCGAGAGGGAAAAATATTTGGGGGCTACTTTTGACAGCATTACAAAAACCCCAAATGCAACGTCCATCCCAAAGGGGTCCCCCCTTCCCCCCCCGCGTAAAAACATGGTTTGCCACTTGCTCTGACCGAAGGCCTTCCCGTCTACAAACTACTACTTCACCCCCTACCAAAAATTGAAGCAGAGAGATGCCACTACATTCAACATTGCGGAAAACTTTATTAAACCCAACACCCCCCAAAAGCTTTGCCCCATTGAAAGACAAGAATTTTCTGACTACATGGGGGAAAGGAGGGACACCCCTTTTAAAGTTCCTGCCCCGTTTGCTGCTCCACCCAAAACCATCGGGCTTAAACTGAAAAGAGAAACAAACCCCCATACACTGGCAGCAAAATGTCCTACACAAAAGGATTTTTAAAAAGAAAACACAAGATGCAGCAAAGAAAAAACCAACACAACACTCCAACGTATGCAGCAATTGCAAAGATACAAGCTAACACTACAAAATTACTTCAAGCATCTACTCAGCCACCCTTCCTCCACCATCACTCCCCAACATTGACGTAAAAAAAGATCCACTACTTCTTACTATACGCTCACATTTCAGGGAAAATGGGTGTACCTGGATCCCTTTAAATTACCATCAACGAGTTATTTGCGTTAAATAAAATGCCCTTTATTTACATTTCCAGCAATTCCCTCCCCCTTTGAAGAAATTCTCAAATTCACCAAAAAATTTAAACGCCCAAATCTTCGCAGAATTTTCCCCTCAAAAAACCCAAACCCAAATAGTGACGCATCCAACAACGACCAATGGGGGAAGCCTCCCCGCCAACACCCCCCCACGGGAAACCCAAACCCAAACAGAAGGGCCCACCCCCAGAAACCCCCCTCTAAAATTTGTCTACTGAAGTTGAAAACGAAGCAACACCACCCCTTTCCCACTCCCCACCGCCTTCTCTACTTTTCCCAAAGTCGTAACCCGGAACACCATGGTTTTAAAAACAAAGGGGCTGGGATTCAAAACCCCGAGGCTATACCCTGCAAGCAAAGACTCGCCTAAACTCATCCAACATCTCCCAAAACAACACGTACGTCCCAAAAACGAAAAAAAGACCATTTCCCTACCCAAACCAAAACTCCACCACCTCCCAAAACCCCAAAGGGAAAAACTAAATTTCAGCTCCTTCCCCTAAGTGTGATACAACTCTCTCGAAAACAATTACAGCACTGAAAAAAAGGTTAAACCTAACCCCAAAAACCCCCCTGCTTGCTGCCTTTTGAACCCCTCCCAGCTCCTACCGCTTTCCTTTTGCCATCCTCTCCCAGTGAACCAAAACAAAAGACATTTAGTCAA
The DNA here is from genome assembly GCF_026875155.1 of Cherax quadricarinatus. Classification (NCBI taxonomy): domain Eukaryota; kingdom Metazoa; phylum Arthropoda; class Malacostraca; order Decapoda; family Parastacidae; genus Cherax; species Cherax quadricarinatus. The sequence goes on along the minus strand of NC_069497.1, from coordinate 14,921,071 downwards.
ACCCCTCTATCCCACCCTCTCCAGTACTTTTGTACCACATTCCCAAAGTGGTTGGGCCCCTTGGGGTTGGGGTTCCTCCCCTTTTCCCCTTCCCCTCCATCCTTTTTCCCTTTTTCCATCCTTCCTTTTTCCTTCTTTTCCCTTTCCCCTCTTTTCGGGCGTCTCGCGTCCTCGAAAAAGAAGAAGGTTAAAAAACAAGTGGGGGGCTGAACCTTTGTAATTTAGTTTAAACTCTGGCAGAGTGGGTTTCCAAGGTGAGGGGCTGAACCCTGGAAAATGAGTTAAATTTCTCTTTCAGAGTGGTTTTCCACAGGGGGGGGACTGAACCTTTGGGAAGTGGGGTTTTAAAAACTCTGGCAGAAAAGGTTAAAACGGGGGGGACTGGGCCTTGGTAATTTAGTTAAAAAACTGGCAAGTGGTTACCACAGGGGGGACTGAACCTTGGTAAGGGGAGTTAAAAAACTCTGGCAGAGTGGTTACCCCGGTGGGGACTGAAAAAATTTGGGAAGGAATTTTTAAAAACTCTGGCAGAGGGGGTTAACAAAAGGGGGGGACGAACCTTTGGGAAGTGAGTTAAATATTCTGGCAGAGTGGTTAAACAGGTGGGGACTGAAACCTTTGGAAGTGAGTTAAAAAATTTTTGGCAGGTGGTTTTTAAAAACAGGGGGGGACTGAACCCTTGGGAATGGTTTTAAATATTCTGGCAGAGTGGTTTTAAAAACCCCCATAAAGGGGCGCAAAGGGATTTCAAAAATATAGCCCCAAAAGCTTTTGGACGTTCCCCCCCATCATAAAAAACTTTTTTAAAAAGTGCTAAGAAGTAGGATTGCAAATCACCGGGTTCCCAAAATCTGCCAATCCCGGGCAAAATGGGGGGTTTAGGGCAGGGTTTGCTCCGCCTCTCACAAAAAAACTGGGGTCACTAAGACATGGCCTTTTGCACTGGAAAAAAATTCAGAAAAGCAGATGAATAAACACAAACTTTGCCCAAAAACATTTTAAAATGCGATTTATGGCGTAAAAGGGGCCCCAAAATACGCGCTAAAGGAAAACTGGGAAAAATTGGGGGGATGGATTTCCAAATTCTTTAAAAAATCGAAAAAAAGGTAGTGGGGCCCAAAAGAGTTAAAACGGGGGGCTGCCATAGTAAGACTCTGTTCCCAAGGCACAGTACTCGCCCCATCTTTTTTCCTTTTCCTTATATCAGACATAGACAGAGTTTACACCCCAGCACCGGGATCATCCTTACGGGATGATACTAGGATCCCGCATGGGCTGTCATCTGCTTTAGGACGCGGTTTAAACCTCCCAAAAAATATAAACAAAGCTTTTCCCGTGGGCAACGGTAAAAAATTTTTGATGTTCAATGAGGACAAAATTTCCCAAATACTTCCCGTTATGGAAAAATTTGGGGGGAGATAATAAAAGAACAGAGAAAACCCACTGACTCAGGGCCCTACAAAAGACGAAAAAAAAAATGTAAGGGAAACCCGGGGGGTAGTAAAGTATGAGGAAAACCCCTTTCAAGGATCACAACAGTGCCACGGGTAGCAAAAATGCAAAGAAATGAAAGGATGGTAATGAGAACTTTCAAAAACGAAGAGGGCCCGCCCCTGATGAGCCCTTTTTAAAACACTTGTTTTCTAGGCTGGAAAACTTTCTGTACATTAACATTTCCCGGGAAATCGCAGATTTTAGGGGGAGTTTACAGAGAAACCTTTAAATGCAAAGTATAAGTTCTGCAAGCACCTTAACTATGAGAAAACGCTTGGAAACACTTTACTTTTACACTTTTGGGCGCCCAGGAGGGGGAAAATTTTTCATAATCCAAAACTTGGAAAAACTTGGAAGGAATGGTCCCAAAAAACTTCACACAGAAAAAACACTCCCTTCGAAAGTAAAAGATGGCAAAGGGGATGCAAATGCCCCCCAATAAAAAAATAGGGGCGCCATTTGTTCCCCTAAAGGGGGAAAAACCTATAAGTGTCTGGGGCCCAAGACTGTTCAACCGCCTCCCCTCAAGCATTTGGGGAAAATTTCCAATAAGCCCCTGGCTGCCTTTAAGAGAGAGCTGGAAAGTAAACCCAAAGTCAGTACCAGATCACCCGGGGTGGGCTCGTACGGGACTGCCAAAACAGCCACAGTAAAAAGCCTAGTTGGTCAGGGGCCCCGAAACCATCGAGTTTCCTTTGGGCATGGACCGGGGCCCCGGGGCGTTGATCCTCAGAAAAACCCCAGGTAACCCCCCAGGTACCTCCAGGTAACCTCCAGGGAAACCTCCGGTAAAATCAAGGTAAAATCCAGGGGGGGACGAAAATTGGTAAGTGAGTTTAAAAACCCCCTGGCCAGCGGTTAAAAACAGGTGGGGGGCTGAAAAACCCTTGTAAGTGAGTTTTAAAAAACTCGGGCCCAGTGGTTAACACAAAGGGGGGGAAATGAACCTTGGGGAAGTGAGTTAAATACTCTTTGGGCCCGGGGGTTAAAAACAGGTGGGGGGCTGAACCTTGGTGAGTTAAAAAACTTGGCCGAGTGGTTTAAAACAGGTTTGGGGAAATTGGAAAACCCTTTTTAAGTTAAATACTCTGGCTGAGTGGGTTAAAAACAGGTGGGGGGCCCCGAACCTTGGTGAGTTAAATACTAAAGGCCCAGGGTTAACAGGTGGGGAAAAGAACCTTTGGGAAAAGGGGTTAGATTAAAAAAATTTTTTTAGGGGCCCAGTGGTTACCCCCCCGGTGGGGATGAACCTTGGTAAGTGAGTTTAAAAATCCGGGCCCAGTGGGTTTTAAAACAGGAGAGGAAAAGGAAACCCTTTTTTTAAATGAGTTAAATACTTCCCCGGCCGGGGTGGTTACCCCAGGGGGAGGACTGAACCTTGGAAAAAAAGGGTTTTAAAAACTCCGGCCCATTTGGTTAAAAAACAGGTGAGCACTGAACCTTTGGGGGAGTTAAATACTCCCGGGCCCAAATTGGGTTTAAAACAGGTTGGGGGACCCGAACCTTGGTGAGTTAAATACTCTGGCCGAGTGGTCAACACAGGTTGGGGGCTGAACCTTGGTGAGTTAAACACCCTCCCAGTGGTTAACACCCAAACGGGGACGAACTTGGGAATTTAAATTTAAAAACTCTTTGGCCCAAATTTGGAAAAACAGATGGGGAGTGAACCTTGGGAAGTGACAAAAAAACCCGGGGGAGTAATTTCCACAGGGGGGATGAAAACCCTTTGGTTAAAATGGTTAAATACCCTTTCCCAGTGGTTTTAATTTCAGGTTTTTGGGGCTGAGCTTTTGGGAAGTGAGGGAAAAAACTCTGGCCCATTGGTTTTCACAGGGTGGGGAGTGAAGGCCCTTTGGGAAATGAGTTTAAAAAACCCGGGCGGTTTGGGTTTAACACAGATGGGGAGTGAAGCTTGGTAAGTGAGTTAAATACTCCGGGCGAGTGGTTAACACAGATGGGGAGTGAACCTTGGTAAGTGAGTTAAATACTCCGGGCGAGTGGTTAACACAGATGGGGAGTGAACCTTGGTAAGTGAGTTAAATACTCCGGGCGAGTGGTTAACACAGATGGGAGTGAACTTTGGTGAGTTAAATACTCCGGGCGAGTGGTTAACACAGATGGGGAGTGAAGCTTGGTAAGTGAGTTAAATACTCTGGGCGAGTGGTTAACACAGATGGGGAGTGAACCTTGTTAAGTGAGTTAAATACTCCGGGCGAGTGGTTAACACAGATGGGGAGTGAACCTTGTTAAGTGAGTTAAATACTCCGGCGAGTGGTTTAACACAGATGGGGAGTGAAGCTTGGTAAGTGAGTTAAATACTCCGGGCGAGTGGTTAACACAGATGGGGAGTGAACTTTGGTAAGTGAGTTAAATACTCCGGGCGAGTGGTTAACACAGATGGGGAGTGAAGCTTGGTAAGTTGAGTTAAAATACTCGGGCGAGTGGTTAACACAGATGGGGAGTGAACTTTGGTAAGTGAGTTAAATACTCGGGCGAGTGGTTAACACAGATGGGGAGTGAAGCTTGGTAAGTGAGTTAAAATTCTCCGGGCGAGTGGTTAACACAGATGGGAGTGAACCTTGGTAAGTGAGTTAAATACTCCGGGCGAGTGGTTAACACAGATGGGGAGTGAAGCTTGGTAAGTGAGTTAAATACTCCGGGCGAGTGGTTAACACAGATGGGGAGTGAACTTTGGTAAGTGAGTTAAATATCTCCGGGCGAGTGGTTAACACGATGGGGAGTGAAGCTTGGTAAGTGAGTTAAAATACTCCGGGCGCAGTGGTTAACACAGATGGGGAGTGAACCTTGGTAAGTGGTTAAATACTCCGGGCGAGTGGTTAACACAGATGGGGAGTGAACCTTGGTAAGTGAGTTAAATACTCCGGGCGAGTGGTTAACACAGATGGGGAGTGAAGCTTGGTAAGTGAGTTAAATACTCCGGGCGAGTGGTTAACACAGATGGGGAGTGAACCTTGTTAAGTGAGTTAAATACTCCGGGCGAGTGGTTAACACAGATGGGGAGTGAACCTTGTTAAGTGAGTTAAATACTCCGGGCGAGTGGTTAACACAGATGGGGAGTGAAGCTTGGTAAGTGAGTTAAATACTCCGGGCGAGTGGTTAACACAGATGGGGAGTGAACTTGGTAAGTGAGTTAATACTCCGGGCGGAGTGGTTAACACAGATGGGGAGTGAAGCTTGGTAAGTGAGTTAAATACTCCGGGCGAGTGGTTAACACAGATGGGGAGTGAACTTTGGTAAGTGAGTTAAATACTCCGGGCGAGTGGTTAACACAGATGGGGAGTGAAGCTTGGTAAGTGAGTTAAATTCTCCTGGCGAGTGGTTAACACAGATGGGGAGTGAACCTTGGTAAGTGAGTTAAATACTCCGGGCGAGTGGTTAACACAGATGGGGAGTGAAGCTTGGTAAGTGAGTTAAATACTCCGGGCGAGTGGTTAACACAGATGGGGAGTGAACTTTGGTAAGTGAGTTAAATACTCCGGGCGAGTGGTTAACACAGATGGGGAGTGAAGCTTGGTAGTGAGTTAAATACTCCGGGCGAGTGGTTAACACAGATGGGGAGTGAACCTTGGTAAGTGAGTTAAATACTCCGGGCGAGTGGTTAACACAGATGGGGAGTGAACCTTGGTAAATGAGTTAAATACTCCGTGCGAGTGGTTAACACAGATGGGGAGTGAAGCTTGGTAAGTGAGTTAAATACTCCGGGCGAGTGGTTAACACAGATGGGGAGTGAACCTTGGTAAGTGAGTTAAATACTCCGGGCGAGTGGTTAACACAGATGGGGAGTGAACCTTGGTAAGTGAGTTAAATACTCCGGGCGAGTGGTTAACACAGATGGGAGTGAACTTTGGTAAGTGAGTTAAATACTCCGGGCGAGTGGTTAACACAGATGGGGAGTGAACCTTGGTAAGTGAGTTAAATACTCCGGGCGAGTGGTTAACACAGATTGGGAATGAACCTTGGTAAGTGAGTTAAATACTCCGGGCGAGTGGTTAACACAGATGGGGAAGGAAGCTTGGTAAGTGAGTTAAATACTCCGGGCGAGTGGTTAACACAGATGGGGAGTGAACTTTGGTAAGTGAGTTAAATACTCCGGGCGAGTGGTTAACACAGATGGGTAGTGAAGCTTGGTAAGTGAGTTAAATACTCCGGGCGAGTGGTTAACACAGATGGGGAGTGAACTTTGGTAAGTGAGTTAAATACTCCGGGCGAGTGGTTAACACAGATGGGGAGTGAAGCTTGGTAAGTGAGTTAAATACTCCGGGCGAGTGGTTAACACAGATGGGGAGTGAAGCTTGGTAAGTGAGTTAAATACTCCGGGCGAGTGGTTAACACAGATGGGGAGTGAAGCTTGTTAAGTGAGTTAAATACTCCGGGCGAGTGGTTAACACAGATGGGAGTGAAGCTTGGTAAGTGAGTTAAATACTCCGGGCGAGTGGTTAACACAGATGGGGAGTGAAGCTTGGTAAGTGAGTTAAATACTCCGGGCGAGTGGTTAACACAGATGGGGAGTGAACTTTGTTAAGTGAGTTAAATACTCCGGGCGGAGTGGTTAACACAGATGGGAGTGAAGCTTGGTAAGGAGTTTAAATACTCCGGCGAGTGGTTAACACAGATGGGGAGTGAAGCTTGGTAAGTGAGTTAAATACTCCGGGCGAGTGTTAACGCAGATGGGGAGTGAAGCTTGGTAAGTGAGTTAAATACTCCGGGCGAGTGGTTAACACAGATGGGGAGTGAAGCTTGGTAAGTGAGTTAAATACTCCGGGTGATGCTTAACACAGATGGGGAGTTGAAGCTTGGTAAGTGAGTTAAATACTCCGGGCGAGTGTTAACACAGATTGGGGAGTGAAGCTTGGTAAGTGAGTTAAATACTCCGGGCGAGTGGTTAACACAGATGGGGAGTGAAGCTTGGTAAGTGAGTTAAATACTCCGGGCGAGTGGTTAACACAGATGGGAGTGAAGCTTGTAAGTGAGTTAAATACTCCGGGCGAGTGGTTAACACAGATGGGGAGTGAAGCTTGGTAAGTGAGTTAAATACTCCGGGCGAGTGGTTAACACAGATGGGGAGTGAAGCTTGGTAAGTGAGTTAAATACTCCGGGCGAGTTGTTAACAAACTGGACTGTGTTTTACCTCTCATTTACCACAGGTTGCCCCACCTGTTCTACAATAAGCTGTTCAATCTTCCCATTCCAAAACCTGTCACAATATTATATATGGTTCCCCAATGTACGACAACACCTATTAATACTATTTTTATATAAAATATTGTTTTCACTTGACATTTTCTCCATTGCTGGTATACATGAAATTGCTCTTCACATCACTTATCTCTCATTTCCTTATTATATTCTCGGGAAGCAATAAATCCGTTGAGGATGAAGAGTGCCGGGAATGTTAGCTTTCAGGTTTGATGGTCGGAATACGTTATTTCCAATTTCTTGAACCCAAAACTTTTCACCATTATTAAGGCACCTCCTTAAAGGTGTGGGTAGCGTCATAATATATTTTACCAACTGTGAACAATAGGCTTCATCAACGAATAATAAAACATAATCACAAATAAAATGGTGTTTTTGGCTTCACCAAGAAAAGTGAGGGAACCCTGAGGTAGTTTCAGATTAAACACTTTATGTACAGTTCGTCAGTAATCATTATTGTTATTAATATTATGTACACAGTTTAGTACACTAGTAAGCAGCAGGAACCACTAGCAGCCAGAGAGGCAAACTTTACACACTGAGAGACACCCCCTGACTGACAACAGAAGCCGGGGTAAGAGTTCAGAGTAACCTCTACGACGCCATTACGAGGTGACTCACAGTCCGGGCTGATGCATCAGGTATGATGTAAATAATATTGGTAGAATTACAGTCAATATGTTAAGTAAAAGGACACAAATGTAACTAAGGTGACATTTTATTGTGACAACGTTTCGCATTCCAGGAGCTTTATCAAGCCGTTACAAACAATACATGTGTATGTCAGTATAATGTTCGCCAAGACCAGAGTCCTTGCACGGGTCTTATCTTCAGATAACCCGTCTCTGACTCCCGAAGGAGTATTGATTCTTCATTGTTGCAGCATATGCTGCTCAAGCACTGTTCTGGACAGTTCATATAGTGCGTCTCATAAAGCTTCTGTGATTTGGTACTGATGTTACTCCATCTCAGCTGTTACCTGAGCTGGTGACTGGGCTCTGTCAGCTCTGAAAATCTGCAGATTCATGGCATCCACTGTCTCCTCAGTCAGTAAGCACACCCTCAAGAGTGTGCTGACCATCTGCCGGAACATGCTCTGTTATTCCGTTGAGTTGATTGTGTTGCAGATAATATCCGTGAATGCCTTGATGAATGTTAAGAGATCCTCCCTGTTGAGGACCTGCGTTGTAGGTGGGTTCGAGGCAGTGGATATTTTCTGGGCTGTTGTGATCTTTGAGGACTGTTGATGGGTATATTTCTTCACTGTGCACACCGTGGCCTGTTGCAATATTGTATTACTGCTATTGCTACTACTACTACCACTAATATTACACCTCACTCTAAGACTACATATACCCTTAGTGTCTATATATTGTTTGTAACGGCTTGATAATACTCCAGGAGAGCGGAACGTTGCCACAAAATGTCAAATTAGTTGCACTTGTGTCCTTTTACTTAACATGATATAAATAGTTTACAGAAACCAACACGATGAAGAATGAGACGCTTTTGCAACAATTGGGTAACATTATTCTGTAGACAACTGTAACGTGTTCTTGACAAGTCCTTATTATTAAACCTAACCTTCCTCACTACAGTGAGATGGGTTGAGTTTTGTACTACCACCACCACCACTACTACTACTGCTACTACTACTACTACTACTACTACTACTACTACTACTACTACTACTACTACTACTACTACTACTACTACTACTACTACTGCATCTACTACTACTACTACTATTACGCCTACTACTACTACTACTACTACTACTACTACTACTACTACTACTACTACTACTGCTACCACCACTACTATTACAACTGCTACCACCACTAACCTCTCACAGCTTACCACCTTACTTCTGCCACTATATACTCTCCTTAGTTATCCCAATATTAGGACTGAAGAAGTCACTCGTGGAGAATCATTCCCTCTAACAAATGTCCTGAACTGTACATAAGTGGGTTTTTTTCACAGTGAATTATGTATTCACCAGCGCTAATGATAACAGTCGCTACTTTATTTAAACTACAAGAGAGACTGTGTCACCTTCCCGGGAGTGTACATAATACTTTGTTAAGGTGGCACAAGAAATATGTAGATGATACATGATCGCTGGTGAATAGGATTCACGAACTCAAGAAAACCTGGATGTTATCAGTGAAATGAAGAAAAATTATTTTAGATAACATAGTTCTGGGACTGAACTGAAAGCAAACTCATTAGTAACAGTGTGCTAATGAACTAATGTGAACTGAACTGTGGTGAATTGTTCTAGTAGTTATAAGTTGTATATAAGTTACTATTAATATAGATATATTTTTAAATAGGTGAGTTTTTGTCCTTCCTTCCTAAAAATAATTGATATTGTTTAATATATGAGCGCATGCTGGCCCAGTTGCTGGGTTTTTCAGTGTGATTTTATGACCCCTAGACAGCAGTGTGAGCAGCCTTTAGAAGCCAGGAACATTTTATTTAAGTTACAACATCAAAGTCGTAACATTGGAATAATGTCAAGTGTCAAAACACATTTGTCATACACAGATACAATGACGAACACCTTAATAATGAAATACAGTTAGTTTTTTTTTTTTTTTTTTTTTGGGGGGGGGGAAATAATGGAAACCATGTAGAAGAATGTATAGAGAATCACTGCACCAACCTGGTGATCCTTGCTATCACGTCCTTATCAAACACAACCAGTATCAATATTATCAGAATATTTAAAAAAGAAACACAAAAGCAGTATAATGTGACCCTTATTAACAAAGTTTCGCCCACTAAGTGAGCTTTAATCAAGACACAAATATAAGTTGCATTCACATCTTCTCCCATAGTGTCAGTATTTTACATCATTGCCTCATTGTATCTTCACTACTTTTATTACTACTACTACTAATTCTACTATTACTAATAAGACGGTGCTTTCCACCTGACTCTCGCTACTAAACATTGAGAGACGTGCAAGTTTTTGTGACTATACACCCACACAGACACATAAATGGTGGGTCAGAGTGGGACTCAAAGGACCCAGGGGTCAGAGGAGAATGGTTCTGGTAAGAAGGAGTGGATGGAAGAGCAGTGCAAAAGGATGGAACAAGAGTGGGAGAGAAAACTAGGAGAGCTTTCTACAAAAATGGAGACAAAGTTGTTTGTGAAATTGGAAGAGGTTGGAGAAGAAGATTTGGGAGCTCCCATCCTATTCCTCATCTTTATATCTGTCATAGACAGAGTTGAAAGCTACAGCACCGTGTCCTCCTTTGTCGACGATACCAGAATTTGCATGAGAGTGCCATCCTTTCAGGACACTGCAAATCTTCAAGCAGATATTTACCAAATCATTAAATGGACCTCAGAAAACAATATGAAGTTTAATGGAGACAAATTTTTATTACTCTGGTATGGACACCTAAAGTTGGTTTCTGACCATTAGGGCTATTGTGTGGTTCATATGTCGGTTTGCATGAGGCCAGCACTAACAAGCCTTCATCCACTGCGAGGCGTGGTCATGGACTGGGCTGCGTTGGTGTTGACCCCCGAAACTTTTTTCAAGTATACCAACTGCAGGTATATACTAAAAGACAGAAATACTAAGAAAAATATCCTTGTTAGATTATATGACTGTTTTATATGAGTGGATAGTGAAGAAGGTGGGTCAACTGGAGGTGTCGCGCCTGTGTAGATACATGCAACTTTAGTTAAAAGTGGTGTGAAGACAGTGCCTGTAAACATGTCCTAGGAGCTGTAAACAGCTCCTGGTGCTGCCTTAGAAGACAGTGCCTGTAAACATATAGAAATGCGAGACAGTGCACCAGATGGAGATAGTGGTGCTGTAGTGAAGAAAAGTACAGAACTAGACATGCAAGATCTATAAATAAAACAGCACTACAGTTGGAGGTGGAAAAAAAAATGGGATGATGCATCGGGGAATAATGTTAACACATTACTTGTAATATCTGGTGGTGGTACAGGTGCAGACATTGGTGGATCAAGAAAAACTGCACCAGTAGAGAACTTGGCAACAAAAAATACTTGCAAAGACAGAGCAAATCTGTACATATTTCATGCACTAAGTATCTGTTGGCATGGAATATCTGGATAAAAAAGATGGGACATACAATGTATACCATCCAAAAAAATGCCGCGAACTCATGACCAAAGGTGTATCCAATTTTTTTTGTAACCTATTTCACTCTAAAATGTGTTACTCGTCAGTCAATGAAAGATAAAGTTACAACACATACTGTCAGGCACACCATTTCAAGAGAAAAAGAAGGTACAGCTACCATAAACCATGGGAAACAAACCATGGTAGTTACAACCACTCCAGAGAAACACATTTTTTTTAGTGCCAGGAAGAAATTAAAACTGGCGGGAAATGGCAGAAATATTACACTGCCTCGGATCACTACTGGAGTAAAGGCACAGTCAGTACTCCAATAAACAAGCAATACAAATATACAAGGTCCGAAACAATCAACAAACTACAAAATACATCGCATCAGTTGACTCCTCACAGAGATAAATGCAGTGTTTGTGGCTCTCACAGAGACCCACAAAAAGTATCATTTTGACAATGAAATATGGATTCCAGGGTGCAACTTATTCAGATGTGACAGAAAGAACAAGCATTTGATCAGAATTACAAATGATATTACATGGAGTTTACCTGGAGAGGGTTTCGGGGGTGAACGCCCCCGTGGCTCTGTCTGAGACCAGGCTTCATGGTGGATCAGGGTCTGATCAACCAGGCTGTTATTGCTGGCCGCACGCAAGCTGATACACGAACCACAGCCCGATTGGTTAGGTACTGACTTTAGGTGCCTGTCCAGTGCCTTCTTAGAGACAGCCAGGGGTCTATTGGTAATCCCCCTTATGTATGCTGGGAAGCAGTTGAACAACCTTGGGCACGGGACACTTATTGTGTTCTCTCAGTGTACTCGTGGCGCCCCTGCTTTTCATCGGGGGAATTTTGCATCTCCCGCCGAGTCTTTTGCTTTCTTGGGGAGTGTTTATCGTGTGCAGGTTTGGTACCAGTTCCTCCAGGACCTTCCAAGTGTATATTATCATGTATCTCTCTCGCCTGCATTCCAGAGAATACAGATCAAGGACCTTCAACTGTTCCCAGTAATTTAGGTGCCTTATCGTACTTATGTGTGTCATGAAAGTTCTTTGTACACTCTCCAGGTCAGCAATGTCGCCAGCCTTGAAGGGGCCGTTAGTGTACAGCAGTATTCCAGCCTAGAGAGCAAAATAGATTTGAAGAGAATCATCATGGGCTTTGCGTCCCTAGTTTTGAAGGTTCTCATTATCCATCCTATCATTTTCCTAGTGGATGAGGTAGATACATTGTTGTGGTCTTTGAAAGCGACATCCTCTGACTTTATCACTCTCAGGTCTTTCACATTACATTTCTGCTCTATTGTATGGTTAGAATTTGTCGTATTCTCTGATACACTTTTAATTTCCTCAAGTTTCCCATATCTGAGTAGTTGAAATTTCTCCTCGTTGAACTTCATATTGTTTTGAGTGGCCCATTCGAAGATCTGGTTGATGTCCGCTTGAAGTCTCGCAGTGTCTTCGTTGGACGTCAATGCCATGGTAATCCGGGTGTCATCCACAAAGGTAGACACAGAGCTATGGGTTACACCTCTCTCTATGTTAGAAATGAGGATGAGGAATAGAATGGGAGGGAGTACTGTGCCTTGTGGAAGAGAGCTTTTTACTGTGGCTGCCTGGGACTTTACTCTGCTTACTGTTATTCTTTGTGTTCTATTTGTCAGGAAGTTACAGATCAATCTACGAACTTTTCATGTTATTCTTTTGTCATGCAATTTGTGTGCTATTACACCATGGTCACACTTGTCGAAAGCTTTTGCAAAGTCTGTATTCTGTTCATCCTCTACAGAATCCAGGACCTTGTCATAGTGGTCCAGTAGCTGGGACAGGCAGGAGCGACCTGCTGTAAACCCGTGTTGCCCTGGGTTGTGTAACTGATGGGTATCTATGTGGTTGACGATCTTGTTTCTTAGAACCCTCTCAAAGATTTTTATGATATGGAATGTTAGTGGAATCGGTCTGTAGTTCTTTGCAATTGCTTTACTGCCACCTTTGTGGAGTGGGGCTATGTCTGTTGTTTTTATGTCTGTGGAATGACCCCTGTGTCTATGCTCCCTCTCCATAAAATGCTGAAGGCACGTGATAAGGGCTTCTTGCAATTCTTGATGAACACGAAGTTCCCTGAGTCTGGACTGGGGGAGAGTGAATTGGCATGTCATTTATTGCCTCTTCAAAGTCTTGTGGAGTTAGGATAATAAAGAGTGAAAATCAAAACCATGTCATTGTGGTTGTATACAAGCTACCAGATGCACCTTCCAAACTATTTACAGAACAACTTTAAAAAAATTGACTTCAATCTGGAAAGTTTTCCGACTCTAGCTTTAAATATCTTATTGCTCGGTGATCTTAACTTAAGACACTTAAAATGTAGGAATGTGGCAAATAATGTCTAGATTATAAATTTAGTCAAATTGATTGGAATTTCTTGACTTGGAAACCATAGTTAAACGACTTCCTGGAGGTAATTCAACAGTGTTGTTTGTGTGATGAATGGTTTTGAAAACTGACAAGTTTGAAGAATTGAGACACTTCTGCAACACTTGGGAATCTTTATTGAAGAAACGTTTCGCCACACAGTGGCTTCATCAGTCCAATACAAAGTAGAGTTGGGTAAGGAGAGTAGAAGTTTGAGGTAATCAGTCCCTCAACCTGGAATCGATGTGTTCAGTCCATCACTCTTGTAATTGACTGAACAAGAGTGATGGACTGAACACATCGATTCCAGGTTGAGGGACTGATTACCTCAAACTTCTACTCTCCTAAACCCACATAACTTGTATTGGACTGATGAGCCACTGTGTGGCGAAACGTTTCTTCAATAAAGATTCCCAAGTTGTGCAGAAGTGTCTCATATCCTCAGTGTGATTTTTTAAAAAGTTAGCGGAACAACGAGGGAAAATAAACTTGATTGATTGGGGTCTGCAGAACAAGGAAAAGTTTGAGTAATCTAGTTACTGGCACTGAATCGATGGTATGTAAGCCCAAAATCACTCTTGAAAGTGACGAACGAAGAGTGCATGGACTGAAACCCCCATCTTCAGGTTGAGGGACTGATTACCTCAAACTTTTAACTCCTTACCCAAATAACTTGTATTGGACTGATAGAAAAGCCACTGTTGTGGGAAACGTTTCTTCAAAAGATTCCCAAGTGTTGCAGAAGTGTCTCAATTCTTCAGTGTTTTTTTTTAAACAGTTAATGACGGAACTAACGAGGGAAAATAATCTGATTGATTTGGTTCTTGCAAACAAGGTAAACATTAGTCTAATAACCTCTGGAGATTTATAACTTGCACTGAACATCGATTGGTAATATGTAATCCAAATAATTCAGAAAGTTGCACAAAATTTTCGTTAGAATCACAATAGTCTCTAGAGACACCATTTCTTGACCGTAAAGTTAATACAGTTATGTCATGAACTATGACAGTTTTCGTAACAACAAAGGTTACAACAGTGTCCACGAACATTTAAAGTTATTTCTATGAGAAAAAGGTACATACATTAGAAAATGAATCCTAACAGTTTTTGGCAAGAACAAAGGTTTACATACAAGTTAGGTGCCACTTAGAAGCTCTAACAGTTTTCTTTGCAACATCAAAGTTACATACAGTTAGGTCCACATGAAGCTCTCTAGAAAGTTTCTTGCAAACATAAGGTTAATACATTAGGACATGAAGCTTCTCTCCAGTTTCTTGAACAAACAAAGGTTAAATACAGTTAGGTCTACATGAAGCTCTCTCGACAGTTTTCTTGCAACAACAAAGGTTACATACAGTTAGATCCACATGAAGCTCTCTCGACAGTTTTCTTGCAACAACAAAGGTTACATACAGTTAGGTCCACATGAAGCTCTCTAGACAGTTTTCTTGCAACAACAAAGGTTACATACAGTTAGGTCCACATGAAGCTCTCTAGACAGTTTTCTTGCAACAACAAAGGTTACATACAGTTAGGTCCACATGAAGCTCTCTAGACAGTTTTCTTGCAACAACAAAGTAAATATGCTGCATTTTTAACAAGTATTTCTGATGGGTCTTGACTCTGGGAGATACAAACAACATCCCAGTAATGAATTATTACAGTGAACCTTAGGAAAATATATTATGTAATAAGACAGTTGTTGTGTAGAGTGAGATCAGTAACACTGAATGTTACCAGATCAACAACTGTCAACAATACTTAGATCCCTGACACACAAGTTAAAACAAACTCACTATATTATACACTGAGAGACATACATCACTTGATTCATACATTGATACCTTGGTTAATGGGGTCATTAAGGCCTTTTATAACCTATTCGCCACCAGTCAAACACAAACAGTCACTGGAAAAGAGATTAAAGTAAGCTCTCAGAGTATATACACTTAAGAGACATAACGCCTTTTAATGTATATACGTTTTGTGTGATTATCACCTGTTAGGGTTAATTAACGTGGTTTGAAGCCTATCGACTAAACTAAGGTTATTATTAAGGATGCACATATCATTTTCTTCCACCAGACAACAATACTTTAATTCCTAAAATAGGGATTAAAGTAAATACTTGTCGGTGTATATATCATGTTATTACTCACTGTTTTGCCATAACATTAAGTGCATTCTTTTTGTATTTATGGAATATATATGCCATGTTTGTTTAAGAATAATTTGTTAAATTTTTGCATTATTTGTTGTAACTCGAAATGTTTCGTTGGTGTTCACCTGTGAACAATCCTGGACAATGTTTAGCAACAATGTTTCTCAACTTTTTTAAATATTTACAGTTGCTGGATCTGATAATTTGCACTTGTGCTTCAGTGTTTGTGATCAAAGACATTTTTCTACCTATGACGACATTTTGGTCCAACTTGAACCATTAACTAATAACTAAGTAAAATGACACAAATACATCTTCATCATCTGTGAAGTACTAGCAAATAATGGTGATCAACACAGTACACCGTCACATAGTCTGTGTTACACAAGAACATAACAGAGAAGCAACACTGAAACACACCGTCACATAGTCTGTGTTACACAAGAACATAACACAGAAGCAACACTGAAACACACCGTCACATAGTCTGTGTTACACAAGAACATAACAGAGAAACAACACTGAAACACACCGTCACATAGTCTGTGTTACACAAGAACATAACACAGAAGCAACACTGAAACACACCGTCACATAGTCTGTGTTACACAAGAACATAACACAGAAGCAACACTGAAACACACCGTCACATAGTCTGTGTTACACAAGAACATAACACAGAAGCAACACTGAAACACACCGTCACATAGTCTGTGTTACACAAGAACATAACACAGAAGCAACACTGAAGCACACCGTCACATAGTCTGTGTTACACAAGAACATAACAGAGAAGCAACACTGAAACACACCGTCACATAGTCTGTGTTACACAAGAACATAACAGAGAAGCAAACACTGAAACACACCGTCACATAGTCTGTGTTACACAAGAACATAACAAGAAGCAACACTGAAACACACCGTCAATAGTCTGTGTTACACAAGAACATAACACAGAAGCAACACTGAAACACACCGTCAATAGTCTGTTTAACACAAATACATAACAGAGTAAGCAATAACTTAAACATCACCGTCACATAGTCTGTGTTACACAAGAACATAACAGAAAGCAACTTAAACACACTCGTCACATATCTGTGTTACACAAGAACTAACAAGTAGCAACACTGAAAACCCGTGTCACATAGTCTGTGTACACAGAACATTAACACAAAGCAACCTGAAACACAACCGTTCACAATATTTGTTACACAAGTACATAACAGAGAGCAACACTGAAACAATCCGTACACATAGTCTGTGTTACACATGAACATAATACAGAACACACACTGAACACACCGTCATCATATGTTGTGTTACCAGATACATAACTGAGAAGCAACAGCTGAAACTACAACCGTCACATAGTCTGTGTTACACAAGAACATAACACAGAAGCAACACTGAAGCACCTCACATTAGTCTGTGGTTACACAAGAACATAACACAGAGCAACACGGAAACACACCGTCCACATAGTCTGTGGTACACAAGAACATAACAGTAGAACAACCACTGAAACAAACACCCTCACATAGTCCCGTGTTACACAAGAACATAACAGAGAAGCAACACTGGGAAACACAAGTCAATAGTCTGTGTTACACAAGAACATCACAGAAGCAACACTGAACACACAGTTCACATATCTGTGTTACACAAGAACATAACAGAGAACCAACACTGAGAAACACACAGTCAATAGTCTGTGTTACCACAAGAACATAACAGAGAAGCAAAACTGAAACACACCGTTCACATAGTCTGTGTTACACAAGAACATAACACAGAAAGGCAAGCACTGAAACACACCGTCCACATAGTCCTGTGGTTACACAAGATAATTACACAGAAGCAACACTGAAACACACCGTCACATAGTCTGTGTTACACAAGAACATAACAGAGAAGCAACACTGAAACACACCGTCACATAGTCTGTGTTACACAAGAACATAACACAGAAGCAACACTGAACCACCGTCACATAGTCCCGTGTTACACAAGAACATAACAAAAGCAACACTAAAAACAGTCACATAGTCTGTGTTTACACAAGAACATAACAGAGAAGCAACACTGAAACACACCGTCACATAGTCTGTGTTACACAAGAACATAACACAGAAGCAACACTGAAACACACCGTCACATAGTCTGTGTTACACAAGAACATAACACAGAAGCAACACTGAAACACATCTTCTCAGATCCAACTACCAACAGAAATATTTATCTAACCTATGTTTATGTTACCCAAGTAATAGCTTTTATAACCTTTACTCATGTGCAAGTTGATTGTTCTACCTTATTGTATTACTACTACTACTACAACTTATATCACTACTACTACTACTACTACTACTACTACTACTACCACTATATATACCCTCTGTGTCCATGTATTGTTTGTAACAGCTTGACAAAGCTCCTGTAGAACGAAACGTTGTCACAATATATTGTCACATTAGTTGCGTTTGTGACCATTTACTAAACATATTGTCAGTAATTCTACCAATATTAATACAACTAGTAACTATTTAATGGTTATGGCCAGAACATCACCTTAAGTTTCAGTGTCCAGTGTGAGAGTTATTTGTGTGTTGTTCCAGTCATGGTATTGTGGCTTTTTTAAGGCTTCTACTTTACATGATTTGTCACTATCTCCTCTGAGATTAATTTTTCCCCACCGAAGTGGCTAGTTTATTGTGCACTCCATATCCATCCTGTGGATGGTAGCGCAGGAGTATATTGTGCACTCCATATCCATCCTGTGGATGGTAGCGCAGGAGTATATTGTGCACTCCATATCCATCCTGTGGATGGTAGCGCAGGAGTATATTGTGCACTCCATATCCATCCTGTGGATGGTAGTGCAGGAGTATATTGTGCACTCCATATCCATCCTGTGGATGGTAGCGCAGGAGTATATTGTGCACTCCATATCCATCCTGTGGATGGTAGCGCAGGAGTATATTGTGCACTCCATATCCATCCTGTGGATGGTAGCGCAGGAGTATATTGTGCACTCCATATCCATCCTGTGGATGGTAGCGCAGGAGTATATTGTGCACTCCATATCCATCCTGTGGATGGTAGCGCAGGAGTATATTGTGCACTCCATATCCATCCTGTGGATGGTAGCGCAGGAGTATATTGTGCACTCCATATCCATCCTGTGGATGGTAGCGCAGGAGTATATTGTGCACTCCATATCCATCCTGTGGATGGTAGCGCAGGAGTATATTGTGCACTCCATATCCATCCTGTGGATGGTAGCGCAGGAGTATATTGTGCACTCCATATCCATCCTGTGGATGGTAGCGCAGGAGTATATTGTGCACTCCATATCCATCCTGTGGATGGTAGCGCAGGAGTATATTGTGCACTCCATATCCATCCTGTGGATGGTAGCGCAGGAGTATATTGTGCACTCCATATCCATCCTGTGGATGGTAGCGCAGGAGTATATGGATACATAAAAACCTAAGAATTAGGACCCAGTGGAGTTAACAAGACTACGTCTGGATTTGTACCTACAGTTGAGTAATCTGTTGAAAACAAACTTAGGAAATTTGTTTAATATGTCTGGTGTCTTATTTTCATTAATTAGATATCTTGACATATCACATAAGTCATTATATTGTCTATATATTCTTCAGTAAGTGAATAATTAAGCACCAGCTTGCTGTGACTGTAAATAAGATCAGGAGAGAGTAGAGTATATTGTAATGAAAGAGTAGAATAATGAACAGGAAGGAGGATTTAGAAAGAAGAAAATGAAGGAAATAGGGAATATAGAGTGTTAGTAGGAGCAGAACAAGAGGAAAAGAAGACAACGGGGAGATGAATGAGGAAGGAGAAACAGGAGATAATAGGAGGATAAGGAAATGAAGCTGAAAAGATAAGAAATAAGAGGAGGTGGGGATGATTTGCAGGTGTAGTGAAGATAAGATAGAAGAGCTGATAAATGTGGATGGTAGGTGGAAGTGATCCAGGAGATGAGGAGGAAGAATCGGGAAGACGCTGAGAACAACACACGAAAAATGAAAGAAATATCACAACTGAGCAGTAAGAGTGAGAAATTAAATTAAATGATGCGAGAGGAGGAAGAGAAGGAACTAGGGAAATTAGATGCAAAGGAGAGAAAATGGGGTAAGAAAGAAAAGATGAATGTTAAGAATGTCCAAGAGAAGGAGGAGGTGGCAACACTGAACAATAAGTTTGGTAAGCATCATTATTACCTGAGCAGTTTGTCTGCGCCTCCAAGAGAGAGAGAGAGAGATAGAGTGGCCACCAGTTGTTAATCTCTCACTACATTTACTGCAGTTTGTCTACGTCTCCCAGAGAGAGAGAGAGAGTGGTCACCAGGTGTTAATCTCTCACTACATTTACTGCAGTTTGTCTACGTCTCCCAGAGAGAGAGAGAGAGAGTTGTAAACAGTTGTTAATCTCTCACTACATTTACTGCAGTTTGTCTACGTCTCCCAGAGAGAGAGAGAGAGAGAGTTGTAAACAGTTGTTAATCTCTCACTACATTTACTGCAGTTTGTCTGCGTCTCCCAGAGAGAGAGATAGAGTGGTCACTAGTTGTTAATCTCTCACTACATTTGCTGCAGTTTGTTTGCGTCTCCCAGAGAGAGAGATAGAGTGGTCACCAGTTGTTAATCTCTCACTACATTTACTGCAGTTTGTCTGCGTCTCCCAGAGAGAGAGATAGAGTGGTCACCAGTTGTTAATCTCTCACTACATTTACTGCAGTTTGTCTGCGTCTCCCAGAGAGAGAGATAGAGTGGCCACCAGTTGTTAATCTCTCACTACATTTACTGCAGTTTGTCTGCGTCTCCCAGAGAGAGAGAGAGAGAGTTGTAAACAGTTGTTAATCTCTCACTACATTTACTGCAGTTTGTCTGCGTCTCCCAGAGAGAGAGATAGAGTGGTCACCAGTTGTTAATCTCTCACTACATTTACTGCAGTTTGTCTGCGTCTCCCAGAGAGAGAGATAGAGTGGTCACCAGTTGTTAATCTCTCACTACATTTACTGCAGTTTGTCTGCGTCTCCCAGAGAGAGAGATAGAGTGGTAACCAGTTGTTAATCTCTCACTACATTTGGCAGCAGTTTGTCTGCGTCTCCCAGAGGGAGAGATAGAATGGTCACCAGTTGTTAATCTCTCACTACATTTACTGCAGTTTGTCTGCGTCTCCCAGAGAGAGAGATAGAGTGGTCCACCAGGTGTTAATCTCTCACTACATTTACTGCAGTTTGTCTGCGTCTCCCAGAGAGAGAGATAGAGTGGTCACCAGTTGTTAATCTCTCACTACATTTACTGCAGTTTGCCCTGCGTCTCCAGAGAGAGAAGATAGAGTGGTCAGCAGGTTTTAAATCTCTCACTACATTTGCTGCAGTTTGTCTGCGTCTCCCAGAGAGAGAGATAGAGTGGTCACCAGTTGTTAATCTCTCACTACATTTCTGCAGTTTGTCTGCGTCTCCCAGAGGGGGGAAATAGAGGTCACCAGTTGTTAATCTCTCACTACATTTACTGCAGTTTGTCTGCGTCTCTCAGAGAGAGAGATAGAGTGGTCACCAGTTGTTAATCTCTCACTACAATTTACGGGCCGTTGTCTGCGTCTCTCAGAGAGAGAGAATAGATGGTCACCAGTTGTTATCTCTCACTACATTTACGGGCAGTTTGTCTGCGTCTTCCCAGAGAGAGAGATAGAGTGGTCACCATTTGTTAATCTCTCACTACATTTTACTGCAGTTTGTCTGCGTCTCCCAGAGAGAGAGATAGAGTGGTCACTAGTTGTTAATCTCTCACTACATTTACTGCAGTTTGTCTGCGTCTCTCCAAAAGAGAGAGATAGATGTCACCAGTTGTTAATCTCTCACTACTTTTACTGCAGTTTGTCTGCGTCTCCAGAGAGAGAGATAGAGTGGTCACCAGTTGTTAATCTCTCACTACATTTACTGCAGTTTGTCTGCGTCTCTCAGAGAGAGAGATAGAGTGGTCACCAGTTGTTAATCTCTCACTACATTTACTGCAGTTTGTCTGCATCTTTTGCAACCCCTGAATGGGTTGCAATATATATAATGTGTATTATATTATGAATAAATGTATATTCCCTTTTTCATATAATTTATACTGCTTATATTTGCGATAATAGCTAAATCGTAAATGTATTGCTTTATATTATTATTTGACTTATGTTGTTAGGTAGGATGTAACATATAATGTGCTCAATTCAAGTCTTGATTGTCTAACTACTGTAATTATCGCTTGTGCTTTGTTAGAAAGCCGACTTCTGTTTTTGAGCTCAGCTGTCCACGAGCTATCCCCGTGTTCAAGGGGGGGTGTCCTCACCCCGCCTGAAAGTATTCAGTCTGGTCTAGACCTCTTGGTGGTTGGACAGATTCTGTCTCATTATTCTTGTTAGTCTTTTAGAAAATCTGTTCACAGAACATTGTAAGACTTAGTGATTTTCGATGTTGTACTGAGGTTGTGTGTATCATAGACACTCTGAGTACTCAGGTCCTGAGCTGTAGCTTCTGACTTAACTTGTACTGGTAACTGTGTACTATCACAGTCGGGATTTTCTTATGCTGAACTTAAGATTCAGTAGTATGGGAGTTTTGTGACTTTTGTGGAGGATCTGCAGATGGTCCCTACTAGCTGTCTTTATATTATCTCCATGTTCCTGATTGTGTCGCAGTTGCTTGTTATATTGTTGTTCGGCTTATCAGTCGTTTTGTTCAAGCAGACTGTTCCGATTGCCAGTTGGTTAAGAAGTTAGTTTATTTGAGGACTTTGTCAGTCACTTGTTTAAGTCTAGTCGAGTCGTGAGACATAGCAAACTACTTAGAGCACTTACACACATACACACAAACTTACTTGTACATATTTGTAATATCTTATTAAATGTTAATGTACCAGACGGTACTTAGGAATTATAAATGTGATATGTGCTTTCAGCACAATAATATTGTACTCGAGAGAAGTGATTTTGATTACTGTGATTAATTTAATTTAATTTAATTTGATAATATACAAAGTAACATTTATGAAGGGGTTCAGGGAAACCGGCAGGCCGGACTTGAGTCCTGGAGATGGGAGGTACAGTGCCTGCACTCTGAAGGAGGGGTGTTAATGTTGCAGTTTAAAAACTGTAGTGTAAAGCACCCTTCTGGCAAGACAGTGATGGAGTGAATGATGGTGAAAGTTTTTCTTTCTCGGGCCACCCTGCCTTGGTGGGAATCGGCCAGTGTGATAACAAAAAAAAATATACCTCTAGACCTAATAAATTTATTAAATTTTAATTTCTCTAGTTAGTAGCCTACCAGTTGTAATCCTGAAGCACTATTGAGTCATACTGAATTCTAATGGATAATTGGACAAGGATACTGACGACTTGTTACGAAAACCCAGTAACAGGCTGGATGCTAGAAGGGCAGTCCTTTCTAGTATTCACTGGAGACCTCTAAGCTTTTAGAATCGCGTTTTTTGTAACAGCGTCTCCCAGAGAGAGAGATAGAGTGGCCACCAGTTGTTAATCTCTCACTACATTTACTACAGTTTGTCTGCATCTCCCAGAGAGAGAGAGATAGAGTGGTCACCAGTTGTTAATCTCTCACTACATTTACTACAGTTTGTCTGCATCTCCCAGAGAGAGAGATAGAGTGGTCACCAGTTGTTAATCTCTCACTACATTTACTCTGCTCATCCCTCGTCCAGCATACATGGAACATCCAGCTGTTACCAACTTCTGCAACTACATCAGGATTAAAACTGTTCCTCCTAATCCAGACTATGGTTAGTAAGTTAGGATAAGTTAATGTAAATAGCTCACTTTACCTTATTTCTAGTATATCTCCTTTGATTATAACTGATTTTCACTCAGCTGAGTTACTTAGCTGTTTTACTTGTTAAGGTTTGAATGATAAGATATTACAAGAATCCCAATGGAAATAAGTCACTTTGTCAGAGTTTTCTGTGTTATCCTGGTGGATGATTTACACATGTTATTACCTATAATAATTGTACTGTGTTATCCTGGTGGATGATTTACACATGTTACTACCTATAATAATTGTACTGTGCTATCCTGGTGGATGATTTACACATGTTATTACCTATAATAATTGTACTGTGTTATCCTGGTGGATGATTTACACATGTACAACGTATAATAATTGTACTGTGTTATCCTGGTGGATGATTTACACATATTATTACCTATAATAATTGTACTGTGTTATCCTGGTGGATGATTTACACATGTCACTAGCTACAAGCAGTATTAAAACAGGGAAGTATTTTTAGGTATGCCCAAATGAGATAAATCGTGGACTAAAAACCAGGGTATTAAAAATAACTCAAACC
>NC_069497.1:14832592-14896766 GCF_026875155.1 Cherax quadricarinatus | reverse complement strand
TTGGAATACAATGTTTATGTGATCCTTGAAGGTTGAATCCTCTGACATAATCCTCCCAGGTCTTTGTATTAGTTTTTCTCTCTAAAATGTGGCTGAATATGTTGTATATGCTCTGATGTAGTTTTAATTCCTCATTGTTACCATATCGGGCGCATTTGTAATTTTCTCAGTCGTTGAACTTCATATCGTTTTCTGCAGGCCCATCCAATTTGCTCTTAATGCCTGCACACTATAGCCCAAACAGATTAGTTTTTAACATCTTATAGCAGAGATTGTAATAACTCACTACAATGGGATACATTAACAATCTTTTCATGAACATTTGCTTCCATCGAAGCGGTTCCTTACTTACATCATATTAGTGCAACCATAATATGGTGTCATCTGTTTGCAGGAATGTAACTGAAAGATGGAGCACCTTCCACCAAAGTTGCCTTGATATAGCTTGTAACCTAAATCCAACCAACCTGTTGTGTGAGGATGACAGAAAGAGCTTGCCACATTCACTCCTTTCCATGCAGAGTCGAGTGTAACAGCAGTATCATGGTTCAAAGTATATCAGGCAGGCGATTTTTCCATAAACATTTATAACTCTAGCCCCACGAACTCACTCGTCGCCGATGCGTTACCAATCGCATCAATAGTGAACCTACCAATCATTCTGAGAGTTTAATGCCAACATAAGAATATTGGTAGTCTACTAACTAACACCAATGGACTAAACTAGTGAACTTGCTAAATACATGATAATGTTCGAATTGTGGGCACTACTGAACCTACACACATATATGGTGGCAATACTAGATCTGTGTCTTGGGATTTAATACATCATATACGATGCCTGACGCCGTCATATTGATGATCTTCTATCTGATCACTTCCAAACCTAACAACTGTCAATCATGATCACATCTCCAGCAATCAAGAGCTAAATACAAAAGGAGGGAACCTTATTCTCAAACCAAACACAGCGACAACTGTATTATCACGTGGAAAATCAATTATATAATACGAGCCCATTGGCACACAAAAATTTAATGATGATTTAATACCCACATTGAAGTTCTCACAGATCAAGTGGGCAGAATAGGAAACAAGAGACCCTCCTCTATATATAACAATAAAAATCAATGTAAATACATAATATCCACAGCTTACGGCATCTAACACATCAGCAAGCTAGAGATTGGTAATAGCATACCGGAAATTATAACCCCATACCTCTCAGAACGTTCCAAGCTGCACTAACATATGCAAGGAATAGAAAAGCAAGGAACGAGGCGACAGAAATGGGAAAAGTTTGTTATGGATTAAATAGGTCCACCCCTTGAAGTTTGCTTGGAAAGTATAAATAAAATACCAAGAAAAAAGACTGTCAATGTTGCTCATTCTACCCTTTCCTCTGAAAAAACAAATGACCTTATAAATGGACTGGTCCCAAACATCCAGGTATGAAAACCTTCCATCTCCTATTAGAAAAAATTTTAGAGAGTACTTCTGAAGAAATGTTTAAACTGATTAATTTTCTGAGCAAAAATATGTGAGGAGAGTGATAGCCTCATTACCGAAGTAAGAATTAAAAAATTCATTAACTAAGGTCGATCAACTGCTCCCTGGAGAGGATGGTATTTACCTATGATATTCACAGAACTCTAACACGTGCCTGATAACCCTTTGTTGGCACTGTATTAACACATTACAATTGAGGGGCGTTTCGTTCCTACTTCCTGACCAATAGTCCTCATTGTGCCTATCCCTAACCCCATCAGCCTGAAACATTTAGCCGACCTCCTTACTAGTTGTCTGTGTAATACTTTGGAAAGAATGATGCTTAACAACTGTACTACAGAATCATACAACCAACTTTCCCCTACCTCTATAGTTCATGAAAGGTAAAAGTGTGCAGAACTGTAGTTCCCCACTTTCTCACTGCACACACCTCTACAAGTTTAACCACTGTTCCTTGATCTAAAATCACATTTGATATTGCGAACAGAACCGTTATACTAAGAACTAGCCAAAATGAATATTGGTGGTAGCTCTTACCTTGCTGATAAATAGGATACCCTCATATGGAGTATCCTGTGTCCTTTACCAAGGCATTAGAAGTGATTCTAAAGAAATGTCTTTAGTAACACGCAGGGGTGGATTTCTGTCCAGCAATTTAGTATTCTGATTAATGCTCCTCCTAAATGCTCTACCTTCCTCACAAACAGATATTTATAAGCTATTGCTGACGATTCATGATCCATACAACAGGGCATAGAAGAAGATGAATACCATTCTCGAATGAAGTTCAAGCATTTGTAATCGACTAAGCCTTCATAATATCTTCCTCTAAAACAAAGATATTAACTAGCAAACGGACATCCCCCACCCATCTATTTGCAGGGTGAAATCATTAGCCTACGTTAAAATTAACAGATAATCTTGGTGAAGATGTACCCTTTTAACAAATCCACTATACCACAACTAAACAAGAAATGCAAACAACTAAAATGCTCTGCAAAGCTATCTGCTTACAACCCCCAAAAAAACTAATGGTGCTAATGTGAAATCGAAAATGATGTACAAGCCTATTTAGGTCGTAAATTGATTATGCTGTTCCCATGTTGATATTACTACAGAAAAAGGTTCCTCTCCGACCCTTAAGTTAAATGAAAATGAACTCTCAGGTCATTCTTGCTGTCCTAGATCTACAAAAGTTCTTAAATGAGGAGAGCTTGGTATTTCTAGTATCAGTGATATCTTATTGAGGATTAACACTGTACTCGGTATTAGAATGTTGAGAAACGAACCAGAGACTGTCACAGTGAATCTTACCAATGTGTCTAGTGTAAAATACACACAGAGATAAATGGATTGTGAAAACTGCAATTGCATAAGTTGTATAAACTTGTCGGAACTGTATTACTGTAGGACAAGCAAGACATTTCACCCCTCCATGGAAAGATGTGTTTCATTAATATCACATACCTTCAAGTTCCCTCTCGAAGAAGCACATTGCTTAGTTAACACCTTCCTTAAATCCCGTTGTTAAAACAACACTGCTCAAGACGAAATGCTCACCAACTGGTAGTAATAATTATCACAAGTTAGATAACACTGAGGGTCGAAACAGATCTTCGGCAGGGCTGCATCTGCACTTGTTGCCACCGCCCTTTAAAAACGATAATAAATTTGTTTGAATTTAGGCATAAGGAATAACACTGGTGCGTCAACACTGCAAACTGAATTGTTTGGCAATCCTAATGGCGCTAAAAGCTAACCTATGACACTGACTTGACTCTATCATCATTACTGATCTATGTCATCCATGAAGGCTCTGACTCATATAATGACTCCAAACAACATGCTCATTGGGAGAACCAGGTATAGTTTACTCAAAAATTAGGGACAAAGGAATAATGTACAATAGCGAATGGATCCCATCACACATCTGGTTACTCCTTCATGATAAAGTTGTAAGTAGGCCAATAAGATACCCAGAAGAGAATGTAGAATATAACTTTGTATAACGGTGTTCTAAATTAAGGAATAATATAGGAGAAAAGTACCTAATGAAAATGATTGTTATAGAATCAGTTATACAGCTCTGATAGATCTATAAACCCGACTATATAACATGAACGTAGATTAGATATATTTATGGAGCAACTATTGCAATGTGAACAACTGACTGATGTTGTAGTGGGCCAGGCTTAGGCTTGATTACGAGTACTTCTGGCATTTGGGAGACACACAGATGATGATCAAACTAAATGTATTATGTGATCAGCAATATGTCACTTCTACTTAACACATTGCTTAAGTGACCACATTATTGAGGAATACAGAGACAGACAGTATAATACGCCATGGGATATGTCAAGATATCTGTATTATGAAAATAAGATACGCAGATATACTTAAGTCAAATTTCCTAAATTTGCTATTGTTGTAATAGATAATTGAACTAGAGAATGTAGATATAAATCCATATGTACTCTAAGTTAACCCTTAGGGCCTAGTTCTAGGCCTTTTTGTGTATCCATATGCTCTCGCGCTAACCGTCCAACATGACGATATGGGGGGCACAATAAACATACAGCATCGGTGACAAAATCTTAAAATATAATTGGAGAATGCATGACTTTAGGGTAATCTGGATCGTTTTGGTCAACCTAAAGACGATCTTGGTAGGTTGAATCCGGGAAGAGAGGGGAGGATGACTGGTGCCAGCCATGATTTGTGTTATTGTTTGTGGGTTGGGCCTTGAGCTTGGTGAGAGGGGTGTTGCTGGGCCGCGTCCCCTGCTACACTTGTTGAATAGTTATTTTTCGGTGTTATTCTGGCTGGCCTTGGTGCTGTTTTCCTCTTAGATGTGCGCCTCATAAATTCTACAGGAATTGTTGTAGTTTAGAAAAGTTTGTAAAGTGTGTTGCTTGGGTTTATGCACTCGTCCTTTGATCTCTATATTTTCGATTTGTAGGTTTCACTGTTTGGGTAATCTTTGTCATTCTGGGTGCTACGTTTGTGATGCAGTTTGCTTGTAACTAGGTCCTCATAGGACATTTTTGGCTCGGTTAGTTGGAGAAAAGTACGGAAGCTTGGAGTCGCTGCTGTTGCTGCCGCTGCACAGCGGCACGGCAGCACAATGCAAATATCAGAACCAGAACTGTATTAAAAAATTTGAGAAACATTGTTTTAAAAAACATTGTCCAGATTGTTCACAGGTGAACACCCCAACGAAACATTTTGAGTTACAACAAATATTGCAAAAATTTAACAATTATTCTTAAACTAAACAGGGGCTATTATATTCCATAAATACATAAAAGATGCACTTAAGTTATGACAAAACAGGGAGTAATACAAATAAATATACCCCGACATGTATTTACTTAAATCCCAATTTTAGCAATTAAAGTATTGTTAGTCTGTGAAGATAATATGTGCATCCTAAATAATAACCTTAGCTTAGTCGATAGTCTTCCAAACCACTTTAATTTTACCCTAACAGGTGGATAATCACACTAAAACGTAATTATTCATCAAGAGGCGTTATGTCTCTTAAGTGTATATACTCTGAGAGCTTACTTTAATCTCTTTTACAGTGACTATTCGTTTTTGACATGGCATATATATTCCATAAATACAAAAAGAATGCACTTAATGTTAGTGACTAACATGAGTAATAACATATATAGTACACGACAAGATTTACTTTTGAAATCCCTATTTTAGGAATTAAAGTATTGTTGTCTGGTGGAAAAAAATATGTGCATCCTTAATAATAACCTTAGCTTAGTCGATAGTCTTCAAACCACGTTAATTAACCCTAACAGGTGATAATCACACAAAACGGAAACATCCAAGAGCGTTTAATGTTCTCTTAAGTGTAATATACTCTGAAGGCTTACATTAAATCTCTTTACAGTGACTATCTTTTTTGACTGGGGAATGGGTTATAAAAGGCCTTAATGACTCTCCATGAACCAAGTAATCAATGTATGAATCAAGGGGAGTATGTCCTCTCAGTGTTAATATATGAGTTTGTTTTAACACTTGTGTGTCATGGAACTAATATTGTGACAGTTGTTGATATCTGGTAAACATTCCGTGTTACGAACTCACTCTACACAACAATCTGTCTTATTACATAATTTATTTTAATCAGGCTCACTATAATAATTCAGTACTGGATGTTGTTGTGTATCTCCCAGATCAATACCCATGAGAATACTTGTAAAATTACAGCTTATTACTTTGTTGTTGCAAGAAAACTGACCTAGAGAGCTTCAATGTGGACCTTAACTGTTGTTAACCTTGTGTTTGTTGCAAGAATACTGTCTAGAGAGCTCATGAGGACCTAACTGTATGTATCACTTGTGTGCAAGAAAACTGTCAGAGAGCTTCATGTGACCTAACTGTATGTAACCTTTGTTGTTGTAAAAAACTTCTAGAGAGCTTCATGTGGAACCTAGACTGTTAGTAACCTTTTGTTGTAGCAAAAACTGTCTAAGAGCTTGCATGTGGACCTAACTGTATGGAAACCTTTGTTCTGTATACCTGGAAAAAACATTTGTTTTGCAAGAAAACATGTCTAAGGGCTCATGTGACCGAACTGTATGTAACCTTTTGTTGCAAGAAATAACTGTCTTACAGATCTACATGAGTGACCTAACTGTATTAACCTTTGTTTCGTATACCTTGAAAAAACCTTTGTTGTTGGAAGAAAACTGTCCAGCGAGCTCATGTGACTCTAACTGTATGTGACCTTTGTGGTTGCCAAGAAATCCTGACTAGAGAGCTTCATTGGACCTAACCTGTAAGAAACCTTTGTTCTTTATACCTGAAAAAGCTTTCCAGGATTAATTTCCAATCCTTATGTATACTCTTTAGGTTTACTCTTAGTTATAAGTATAGATAACAATAATCAGATTTCGTAAGAAAGTCCCCACCTGTCTTGAATAAGAACGATAATTTTCCTTCTTCTCCCCTGAGGATTATTTCTATTCGGACCTATTTCTCCTATAGATAACAATAGAATGTTCTCCTTTGTACAGTGTTTACAAAGCCTCAAATCATGCAATCTTTTTAATTACCCAGAGTCTACAGAAGATGGTGTTCTCTAAGACCATTGTGAAACTCCTAATAACAAAATCCTGGTGCACTTCTGATATTTTGACTTACATACTTTCAATCGATTGTCAGTGCCAATTTTATAATCTCCAGATTGATTAACAATTGTTTCCTGTGTTTGCAAGAACCAAATCAATCAAGTTTTTTTTTTCCTCGTTAGTTTCCGTCATTAACTGTTAAAACAACACTGTTTGAATATAACCTACAGGAAGTCGTTTAACTATGTTTCAAGTCAAGAAATTCCAATCAATTTTGGACTATAATTTATAATCTAACATATTTGCCACATTCTCTACATTTTTAAGTTCTTTAATGTTAAGAATACCGAGCAATAAGATATTTAAAGCTATGAGTCGGAAACTTCCCAGATGCAGTCATTTTTGTTTTTAAAGTTTGTCTGTAAAAAGTTTTGGAAGGTAGCATCTGTAGCTTGTATACAACCACAATGACATGGTTTTGATTTTCACTCTTTATTATCGCCTAACTCCACAAGACCTTTGAATGAGACAATTCATGAACATGCCATTCACTCTCCCGCATTCCAGACTCAGGGAACTTCGTGTTCATCAAGCAATTGTTGCAAGAAGCCCTTACACGTGCCTTCCAGCATTTTATGGAGAGGGAGCATGACACAGGGGTCATTCCACAGAACATAAAACAACAACATACCCACTCCACACAGGTGGCAGTAAAGCAATTGCAAAGAACTACAGACCGATTCCACTAACATTCCATGATCATATAAATCTTTTAGAGGGTTCTAAAAACAAGATCGTCAACGCACATAGATAACCCATCATTACCACAACCCAGGGCAACACGGTTTACAGTAGGTCGCTCCTGCCTGACCCAGCTACTGGACCACTATGGAAACAAGGTCCTGGATTCGTGTTGAGGATTATCAAATACAGACTGTGCCAGAAGCTTTCGACAAGTTGTGACCATGGTGTAAAGCACACAAATTGCATGACAAAAGAATAACATGAAAAGTTCGTAGATTGATCTGTAACTTCAACAAATAGAACACAAAGAATAACAGTAACAACAAAGTCCTCCAGCAGCCACAGTAAAAAAGCTCTCTTCCACAAGGCACAGTACTTCCCTCCCATCCTATATCCTCATCCTCAATTTCTGACATAGAGAGAGGTGTAACCCATACGTCGTGTCTACCTTTGTGATGACACCCGGATTACCATGGATTGAACGTCCCATCGAAAGACACCTGCGAGACATCAAGCGGACATCAACCAGATCTTCGAGAATGGGCCACTTCAGAAACAATATAGTTCAACGAGAGAAAATTTCAACTACTCATACAGGAAACTTGAGAAATGAATAGTTATCAGAGAATACTGACAAATTCTAACCATACATTAGACAAAATTGTAATGTGCAAGACCTGAGAGTGATAAAGTCAGAGGAAGTCGCTTTCCAAAGACCAAACAATGTATCAATCTACCTCATCCACTAGGACAATGATATATGGATACAAGAGAACCTTCAAGAACTAGGGACACGAAGCACATGATGATTCTCTTCAAATCTCTTTGCTCTCTAGCTGAATAGCTGCTGTACACTAACGGCCCCTTCAAAGGTTGGCAATATTTCAACCTGAGAGTGTACAAGAGAACTTCTGACACACATAAGTACGATAAAGCACCTTAAATTACTGGAACATTTGAAGGTCCTTGATCTGTATTACCTGAATTCAGGCGCGAGAGAGAGTACAGTGGATAATTACACTTGGAAGTCCCTGGAGGAACTGTGACCTAAAACTGCACACGAATAACACTCCCCAAGAAAAGCAAAGACGTCGCATGGAATTGCAAATTCCCTCCATGAAAAGCAGGGGCCCCACGAGTACACTGAGAGAACACAATAATCCCGTGCCCAGTTGGTTCAACTGCCCTCCCAGCATACATAAAGGGGATTACCAATAGACCCCTGGCTTGACTCTATGAAGGCACTGACCAGGCACCTAAAGTCAGTACCTAACCAATCGGGCTGTTTCCGGTGTCAGCATGCGTGCGGCAGCAATAACGACCTGGTTGATCAGACCCTGAATCCACCCATGAAGCCTGGTCACCAGACAGAGCCGCGGGGCGTTCACTACCCATAATACACCTCACCAGGTAAACCTTCCATGTAATATCATTAGTAAATTCTGATCAAATGCTTGTTCTTTCTGCCCAGCTAATATGTGCACCCTGAATCCATATTTCATTGTCCCAAAATATACTTTTTGTGGGTCTCTGTGGAGAGCCACAAACACATGCATTTATCTCGGATGAGGAGTCAACTGATGCGATTTTTTTTGTAGTTGTTGATTGTTTCGGACCTTGTATAGTTTCAAATGCTTTTTATGGAGTACATACTGGTGCCTTTTACTCCAGTAGTGATCCAGGAAAGTGTAATATTTCTGCATTTACAGCCTGTTTTAAATTCTTCCTGGCACTAAAAAAAGGTTTTTCCTCTGAGTGGTTGTATACTACCAGGGTTTTTGTTTCCATGGTTTATGGTAGCTGTACCTTTTTTTCTCTTGGAAATGGTGTGCCTGACATAAGTGTTGTAACTTTATCTTTCATGACTGACGATAAACACATTTTATAGTGAAATAGGTTTACAAAAAAAGTGGAATACACCGTGCAGGAGTTCGCGCGCGGCATTTTTTGGATGGTATAACATTGTATGTCCCATCTTTTTTTATCCATTACCCATGCCAACAGATACTTAGTGCATGAATATATGTACAGATTTGCTCTGTCTTTGCAAGATTTTTTGTGCCAAGTTCACTAACTGTGCAGTTTTTCCTTGATCCACCATTCCTGCACCTGTACCACACAACAAATATTACAAGTAATGTGTTAACATATATTCCCCGATGCATCAGCCCATTTTTTTTCCACCTCCAACCTGTATGTGCTATTTTATTTAAAGATCTTGCATGTCTAGTTTCTGTACTTTCATCACTACAGCACCACTATCTCCATCTGTGCACTTCTCGCATTTCTATAAGTTTTACCCAGCACTGTCATCTAAGCAGCACCAGATCTGTTTACAGCTCCTAGGACATGTTTTTACAGGCACGTCTTCTTAGCAGCACCAGCCGACACCTCCAGTTTGACCCCCTCTTCACTATCCACTCCATATAAAACGTCATATAAATCTAACAAGGATATTTTTGTCTTAGTATTTCGTCTTTTAGTATATACCTCAGTTGGTATACTTGATAAAAGTTTCGGGTCAACACCAACCAGCCCGCCAGTCCCCTGACCACGCCTCGCAGTGTATGAAGCCTTGTATGCTGGCCTATGCAAACCGACATATGAACCACACAATACCCTAATGTCAGAACCAACTTAGTGTCCCATACCAGATATAAACAATTTGTCTCCATTAAACTTCATATGTTTTCTGAGGTCCCATTTAATGATTAGGTAATGCCGCTTGAAGATTTTGCAGTGTCCTAAAGAGTCACTCTCATGCAAATTCTGTTTCGTCGACAAGGAGGACACTGTGCTGTAGAGCTTTCTACTCTGTCTATGACAGATATAAAATGAGGAATAGGATGGGGAGCTCCCAAATCTACTTCTCCAACCTCTTCCAATTTCACAAACATCTGTTGTCTCCATTTTGTAGAAAGCTCTCCTATTTTTCTCTCCCACTCTTGTCCATCATTTTGCAACTGCCTTACCCAATCCACTCCTATCTTACCAGAACCATTCTCCTCTGACCCCTGGTCCTTTGAGTCCCACTCTGACCACCATTTATTTCTGTGGGTGTAAATCACAAAAAACTTCACGTCTCTCAATGTGTTAGTAGCGAGAGTCAGGTGAGATCAAGCACCGTCATATTAGTAATTAGTTGAATTAGAGTAGTAGTCACAAAAGTAGTGAAGATACAATGAAGCAATGATGTAAAATTCTGGACACTAATGGAGAAGGAGATGTGAATGCAACTTATTTTGTGTCTTGATTAAAGCTCACTTAGTGGGCGAACTTGTTAATAAGGACACATTATACAGCGTTGAGTTTCTTTTTAAATAGTCGATAAGATTGATTAACGGGTGTGTTTGATAAGGACGTGATAGCCTGGATGCACCAGTTGGTGCAGTGATTCTCTATAACATTCTTCCTACATGGTTTCCATTAGTTTCCCCCCCTCCAAAAAAAAAACTAACTGGATGTCATTATTAAGGTGTCGTCATTGGATCTGTGTAGACAAATGTGTTTTGACACTTGACATTATCCAATGTACGACTTGAGCTGTAACTAAATAAAGAGGTTCCGCTTCTAAAGCTGCTCACACTGCTGTTCCCTAGTTCATAAAATCTCAACTAAGAAACAGCAAGCAAAAGGCCAGCTAGCACTCATATATAAAAATATTAATTATTTTTAGGAAGAAGACAAAAACTCACCTATTTATAAATATATCTATATTAATAGTAGACTTATATACAACTTATAACGAATAGAACAATTCACGGCACAGTTAGTATCACAGAGTTCATTAACACGAACTGTCACTAATGAGTTTTGCTTTCAGTTCAGTCCCAAACTATGTTAGCTAAAATAATTTATTTCTTTCGTCACTGATAACATCCAGGTTTTCTTGATTCGTGAATCCTATTCACCAGCGATCATGTATCATCGTAATATTTCTAGGTCCACCTTAACAAAGTAGTATGTACACTCCCGGAAGGACACAGTTCGTCTCTTGAAGTTTAAATAAAGATATCGACTGTTTCCATTAGCGCTGGTGAATACATAATTTTCTCTGTGAAAAAAACCCACTTATGTACTATTCAGACATTTGTTATAGAATGCTTCCCACGAAGTGACTTCTTCAGTCCTAATGTTGGGATAGACTAAGGAGAGTATATAGGTGGCAGAAGTAAGGTGGTAACTGTGAGAGGTGTAGGTGGTAGCAGTTTTAATAGTAGTGTGGTACAGTATAGTAGATTAGTATAGTAGTAGTAGTAGTAGTATAGTAGTAGTAGAGCGTAATATTAGTAGTAGTAGTATGCTTAGTAGTTAGATAGTAGTAGTAGTAGTAGTAGTAAAGTTAGTAGTAGTAGTAGTAGTATTAGCAGTAGTAAGTTAGTGTGATGGTGGTAGGTAGAAAACTCAAACCCATCTTCACTGTGGTGAGGAAGGATTTAAGTTAATAAAAAGCACTTTCAAGAACACGTTATACAGTGTCCTACAGAATAATGTTACCCAAGTTGCAAAAGACGTCTCATTCTTCATCGTGTTGGATTTCTGTAAACTATTTATGTCTATGTTAAGTAAAAGGACACAAGTGCAACTATTTGAGACATTTTGTGGCAACGTTCCGCTCTCCTGGAGAAGATATCAACCGTTAAGACAAACTATATATTAGACACTAAAGTATATGTTAGTCTTAGAGTTGAGTGTAAATATTAGTGGAAGTAGTAGAGCAATAGCAGTAATACAATATTGCAACAGGCCACGATTTCAAAGTGAAGAAATATAACCCAATCAACAGTCATCTGAAGACATCTACAGCCCAGATAATTATCCACTGCGCTCGAACCCACCTACATCGCAGGTCCTCAACAGGAGGATCTCTTACATTCATCAGAGCATTCACGATATATCTGCTACACAATCTACTCAAAACGAATAACAGAGCATTTCCGGCAGATGGTCAGCACACGCTTGAGGGTGTCTTACTGACTGAGGGAAGAGACGTGGATTCCATGAATCCTGCAAATTCAGAGCTGACAGATCCCAGTCACCAGCCTCAGTAACAGCTGAAGATGGATAACATCTGAACCAAATGCATAAATCACAGAATGCTTTATGAGACGGCACTATATGGAACTTCCAGAACAGTGCTTGAGCACATAATCAGCAACACTGAAGAATCAATACTCCTACGGGAGTCAGAAACGGGTTATCTGAAGATAAGACCCGTGCAAGGAGACTCTGGTCTTGGCGAACATTATAACTGACACTGACATACACATTATTGTTTGTAACGGCGTGATAAGCTCCTGAGAATGCTAAGACGTGGTCATCAATAAAATGTCACCTAAGTTACATTTGTGTCCTTTTATTATAACATATGACTGTAAATCCTACCAATATTAATTAACATCATACCTGATGCATCAGCCCGACTGTGAGTCACCTCGTAATGGCGTCGTAGGGGGGGGGGGGGGGGGGGAGGGTTACTCTGAACTCTATACCCCAGCTTCTGTCCAGTCAGGGGTGTCTCGTCATTTGTAAAGTTTTGCCTCTCTGCTGCTAGTGGTTCTGCTGCTTACTAGTTTTACTAAACTGTGTACAAATATTAAGAACAATTAATGATTAACTGACGAACTGCAGCACATAAAGTGTGTAATCTTAAACTACCTCAGGTTCCTCACTTTATTCTTGGTGAACCAAAAACAAAATTTTATCTGTGGATTATGTTTTATTATTCGTTTGATGAAGCCGATGTTCACAAGTTGGTAATAATATAATCAGACGCTACCCACAACCTTTAAGAGGGTGCCTTAATAAATAGTGAAAATGTTTGGGTTCAAGAAATGGAAAAAACGAATTCCTTCCATCAACCCTGAACGCACACTAACATTCCCGGCACTCTTCATCCTCAACGGAAATTTATTTGCTTCCCGAATATAATAGGAAATGAAGATAAGTGATTGTGAAGACAATTTCATGTATACAACAATGGAGAAAATGTCAAGTGTAAACTAATATTTTATATAAAAGGTGTGTCCAGACTGGGGGCGGAACGCAAATATAATTATTGTACAGGTTTTGGAATGGGAAGATGGAACAGCTTATGGTAAACAGTGGAGGCATGATAAACCTGCTGTGGTAAAATGAGAGGTAAACACAGTCCATTGTTAACCACTCCCTAGTATTTATCTCACTTACCCAAGCTTCACTCCCCATCTGTGTTAACCACACGCACGCCGGAGAATTTAACTCACTTACCAACTTCACTCCCCATCTTGAGTTAACCACTCGCCCGAGTATTTAACCTCACTTAACCAAGCACAACTGCCCCATCTGTGTTAACCCTCGCCCGAGTATTTAACGCGTCACATACCAATGCTTCACTCCCCATCTGTGTTTAACCACTCGCCCGAGTAATTTAACTCACTTACCAAGCTTCGCTCACCATCTGTGTTAACCACTCGACCCGAGTATTTACATCACTTACCAAGCTTCATCTCCCCATCTTTGTGAACTCACTCGCCCGGATTATTAACTCACTTACCAAGGGTCACTCCCATCCTGTGATAACCACTATCGCCCGAGTATTTAAACTCACTTAACCCAGCTTCACTCCCATCTGTTTAACCACTCGCCGAGGTATTTTAACTCACTTACCAAGCTTTCGCTCCCCATCTTGGTGTTAAACACTCTTCGCCCCGGATTAATTTAACTCAACTTACAACTTCAACTCCCCATCGGTGTTAACCACTCACAGCCGAGTATTTAACTCACTTACCAAGTTCACATCCCCATCTGTGGATTAACGCACGTAATTAGTCGCCCGAGTATTTAACTCACTTTCCAACTTCACTCCCCATCTTGTTAACCACTCTTTCGCCCGGAGTATTAACTCACTTACCAAGCTTCACTCCCCCATCTGTTTAACCACGGAGTTCGTCGACTTCGGGCTGGCTTTCACTCGCCCCGGAGTATAACCTGACTTACCAAGCATCTACTTTTCCCCAAATCTGTTGTTAATCCACTCGTGCTCGGAGTATTTTAACCTCAACTTAACCAAGTTCTTTTCACTTAAGCTTCACTTTACCCCATCTGTGTTAAACCTTTCCACAATAACCCACTCGTAAACAACCACTTTCAAATTTACCACTATATAGTAATATGTGTTTTGTCATCAAACCACTTCCGATTATTGAATCCATACTACCACTCCACTCTCACTGTACCACCTTCAATTACCACTACGCACACTAGCTTAAACCCAACAATAAGTCGAACCACTCACTTTCCGAGCCTTACCACTGCGCGGCCACAGAGTAGTTTAATAAACTCACTTGATTACTATGCTTATTATTATCCAACCGCACGGGAAACTTCAACAAAATTACTAAAAGCTTCCACCTTTAAAACTTCACTTTAATTTTTTCATCATTTCACTTTTTCAACTCGTTTTCACTAAGACTTTTCACCATTTCACTACCCGTTTTCTTTTTTTTTTCTCCCATCTTACTATCATTAAGTCTTACACTGTGTTAAGCTTTTTTTATTTCAATACTAAGCTTCACATCTTCATTACTACGATCTCCCCATCTGTGTTAAACCCCCATTAAGAACCACTCTTTTAAAAAACCACATTTCATTAACAAAGCCCTTAAATCACAACCCACTCTACGAAAAAAAACACAAATAATTAACACACTTAACAACACCACTAAACTAAACAAAACATAAAACCGACTCATTCCACTAAATGCTGAAGACTCACATTTCACACCATACAACTGTGTTTACCCACTTTCAACTTTTCAAAAACGCACTTAAACCACACATCTACACCACTATTTACGCAAACCGAGTATTTAACTCACTTAAATACAAAAGCTTCCATATTCCCCATACTGTGTTAAACCACAATAAGGGCATGAACCTTTGATTGTTGAAAATGTCACATTATAACATAACCACCGTATTCGACTCGATACACTCTGCCGGCACATGAAGAAATCGCAAAGGAGAATTGTAAGACAACTTCAACTTTAACCAGAGCGTTTGTCACTCCCCCATCTGTGTTAACCACTCACGGAGTATTTAACTCATACCAAGCCTCACTCCACATCTTGTTAACCACTCGCCCGGAGTATTTAACTCACTTACCAAGCGTAATACTCCCCATCTGTGGTTAACCAATCGGCCAGAGTGTTAAAACACTTACCAAAGCGTCAGTCCCCACCTGTATTAGCCACTCGGCAAGTAAATTTAACTCTCTACCAAGGTTCAGTCCCCCTTGGTGTTGGAACACGACGGCCTGAGTGTTTTAAACTTCACCAAGGTCAGTCTCACCTGTGTTAACTACTCGTCCAGAGTTTTTAACTCGCTTACCAAGGATTCAATTCCCCACTGTGTTAACCACTCGTAAGAGTATTTAGCTTAACTATATCAAATTCAGTCCCCAACCTGTGGTAACCACTCGGCCGGAGTATTTAACTCACATTACCAGTTCATCCTCCACCTGTGAACCACACGGCCAAGTACTTGACCCACTTGCAAAGTTCAGTCCCCACCTGTGGTAATCACTCGCCAGGAGTATTTAACTCACTTACCAAGGTTCAGTCCCCACCTGTGGTAACCACTCTGCCAGAATATCTAACTCACTTAACAAGGTTCATTCCTCACCTGCTAACCACTCGGACAGAGTATTTAACTCACCAAGGTTCAGTCCCCACCTGTGTTAACCACTCGGCTAGAGTATTTAACTCACCAAGGTTCAGTCCCCACTTGTGTTAACCACTCGGCCAGAGTATTTAACTCACTTACAAAGGTTCAATCCCCACCTGTTAACCACTCGGCCAGAGTATTTAACTCACCAAGGTTCAGTCCCCACCTGTGGTAACCACTCTGCCAAGTATTTACCCCACTTACCAAGGGTTCATTTTTTTTAAAATTTTTTTTTTCCGGTTATATTTAAATTTTTTTTTTTTTTTTTTTTTTCCCCCCCCCCCCCCCCCCTTTTTTTTTTTTTAAAAAAAAACCCCCCCCCCCCCCCCCCCCCCCCCCCTTTAAAATTTTTTTAATTTTCCCGTTAAATTTTTAAAGGGTTTTAATTTTTTTTTTTTTTTTTAAAAATTAGTTTTTTTAAAAATTTTTTTTTTTAATTTAAAATTAATATTTAAATTTTTTAACTAAATTTCCCCCCCCTTTAAATTAATTTTTCCCCTTTAAATTATTATTTAAAATGGAATTTTAAATTTTAAATTTTTTTATTTTTAAATGGGGGTTTTTTCCCCCCAAATTATTTTTTTTTTTTTTAATATTTTTTAAAATTTTTTTTTTGGAAATAATTTTTATTAAATTTATTTTTTTTCCCTTTTTTTTTTTAATATTTTTTTTTTTATTTTTTAAAAAATATTTAATAAAACCCCCCCCCCCCTTTTTTTTTTTTTTTTTAATTTTTTTTTTTTTTTTTTTTTTTCCCTTTTAAAAATAATTTTATCCCCCCTTTTTCCCCCAATTTTAAAAAAATTTTTTTTTAAAATTTTTTTAAATTTTTAATTTTTTTTTTTTTTTTATTTTTTTTAATTTTTTTTTATTTTTTTTTTTATTTTTTTTTTTTTTTTTTTTTAAATGAAATTAAAATTTTTTTTTTTAATATTTTTTTTTTTTTAAAATTTTTTTTAAAATTTATTTTTAATTTTATTTTTTAAATTTTAAATTTATTTTTTTTTTATTTTTATTAAATTTTTTTTTTTTTTTTATTTTTTATAAATAAAATTTTTTTTTATGTTAATTTTTTTTAATTTTTTAATTTTTTTTTTTTTTATTATTTTAATATTTTTTTTTAATTTTTTTTTTTTTAAAATTAAAATAAAAAAAATTTTTTTTTTTTTTATATTTTTTTAAATTTTTTAAAAAATTTTTTTTTAAAAATTTTTTTTTTTTTTAAAAAAAAAAAAATTTTTTTTTTTTTTTTTTTTAAATTTTTTTTTTTAAAATAATTAAAAAAAAAATTTGTTATTTTTTTTTAAAATTTTTTTTTTTTTTTTTTTCCCCCCTTTTTTTCCCCCCCCCCCCAAAACCCCCCCTCCCCCCCTGCCCCCCACAAGGAAAAACCCCTTAACACTGTTTCCCCCTTTCCCCTGTCCCCATCCCCCCTTCCCTCCCCCCTTCAACATTTTCCCCGCCCCCCCTTTTAACCCCCAAAAACCAATTCTCTCATTTTTTTTTCCACCCCACATTCCCTCAGACAACTCCCCCCCACCCTTTCTCCCGCGCAACTTTCACCCCCCACCTTCACCCCCATAAAGGGTTAAAACTAACTCTCAACTTCCCCTTTGCCTCCAAGGACAAAGTTCTTTGTCTCCACGACTCCAATAAACCCCTCACTCTTTTTTCCCTCATCAATTCTATGATTCACCCCATCTTTCATAGACCCACCGCGGGCACGTCCCCTCCCAAATATCTAATACGTTCCCTCCCCCATACTCTTCCCCCAACGAATTTAACTTTCACACCCAATTTTTGTTATCCTCATAACCTTACTCTTTCCTGTATCACCTTTAATTTTCTTTTTTTGCACACCCCACCAAATTCACCACCAATCTCTGCAACTTCCTTCAAATTCCCGACACAGTGTCATCAGGAAGAGACTTGACAACTCCACTTTGGTGTGTTCTTTATCTTTTAACTCCACGCCTCTTTCCAAACCCCCGCATTTACTTCTCTTACAACCCCATCTAAAATATATTAAACAAACCCCGGTGACATCACACTCCTTTTAAGGCTACTTTTTCTGGAAAAAATTTTCCTTTTTTCCTACATATCTAACTTGACCCACATCCTCGAAAAACTCTTCACTCTTTCATAACCTACCTCCCACACCTACATTGCAAACCCCTTCCATTTTTGTGTGTTTTTATCTTTTTAAAATTTTCCCAAACCCCCCCAAAATTCTCACAAACCCCCAAAAATTTTAAATTAAAAACCGGTACACAACTCCCTAATTTTTTTGGAAAAAAAAAAAAAAAAAAAAAAAAAAAAAAAAAAAAAAAAAAAAAAAAAAAAAAAAAAAAAAAAAAAAAAAAAAAAAAAAAAAAAAAAAAAAAAAAATTTTCCAAAAAATTTTTTTGGGTTTTTGAAATTTTAAGGAACAAATTTTTTTTAAAGGTTTAAAAAAAAAAAAAAAAAAAAAAAAAAATTTTTTTTTTTTTTTTTTTTTTTTTTTTTTTTTTTTTTTTTAAAGTTGACATGATGACATCAAAATTTTGGTTGACACATGGATGTTTATGTCCCCAGCAATTGATGATAAGATCAACATTACCACACATAATTTTATCGTGTATATTGAAAAGACAATCAACATTGTGTCCAATAGTGTTTTTTGTCTAGTATTATAATGCATCAACGTTGTCTTACACTGAAGTTTTTATCGTCACTTACTATATGCATCATATTGTGTTGAAACACTATAAAATGTTTATGTCTATGTTGATATGCATCAACATTGTCCACAGTATAGTCTATCGTCTTGTATTGAAGATGACATCAACATTGTGTCACACAAGTGTCTATTGTCTAGTATTGATAATGGGATCATTTCTGTGCAAACTAGAGTTGTTTATCGTTATGTGATGATGGCATCAACGTTATCTCACACTATATTTTACTTGTAAATGATGACCCATCATCATCATCATCAACATCCATAAAAATAATAAAATATAATAATAATAATAATAATATAATAAAATATACAATACATAATAAAATAATAAATATACATTATACTGCAAGTACATGTACAAGGTATACAAGTACATGTACAAGGTATACAAGTACATGTACAAGTATACAAGTACATGTACAAGGTATACAAGTACATGACAAGGTATACAAGTACATGCACAAGGTATACAAGTACATGTACAAGGTATACAAGTACATGTACAAGGTATACAAGTACATGTACAAGGTATACAAGTACATGTACAAGGTATACAAGTACATGTACAAGGTATAAAGTACATGTACACAGAGTATACAAGTACATGTACAAGGTATACAAGTACATGTAGAAGGTATACAGTACATGTACAAGGTATACAAGTACATGTACAAGGTATTACAAGTATGTACAAGGTATACAAGTACATGTACAAGGTATACAGTACATGTACAAGGTATACAAGTACATGTACAAGGTATGCAAGTACATGTACAAGGCATACAGTACATGTAAAAGGTATACAAGTACATGTACAAGGTATACAAGTACATGTACAAGGTATACAGTACATGTACAAGGTATACAAGTACATGTACAAGGTTACAAGTACATGTACAAGTATACAGTACATGTACAAGGTATACAAGTACATGTACAAGGTATACAAGTACATGTACAAGGTATACAAGTACATGTACAAGGTATACAGTACATGTACAAGGTATACAAGTACATGTACAAGGTATACAAGTACATGTACAAGGTATAACAAGTACATGTACAAGGTATACAAGTACATGTACAAGCGTAATAACAAGTACATGCACAAGGTATACAGTACATGTACAAGGTATACAAGTACATGTACAAGGTATACAAGTACATGTACAAGGTATA
The DNA here is from genome assembly GCF_026875155.1 of Cherax quadricarinatus. Lineage (NCBI taxonomy): Eukaryota > Metazoa > Arthropoda > Malacostraca > Decapoda > Parastacidae > Cherax > Cherax quadricarinatus. The sequence goes on along the minus strand of NC_069497.1, from coordinate 14,876,813 downwards.
CAGTACATGTACAAGGTATACAAGTACATGTACGAGGTATACAAGTACATGTACAAGGTATACAGTACATGTACAAGGTATACAAGTACATGTACAAGGTATACAAGTACATGTACAAGGTATACAGTACATGTACAAGGTATACAAGTACATGTACAAGGTATACAAGTACATGTACAAGGTATACAGTACATGTACAAGGTATACAAGTACATGTACAAGGTATACAAGTACATGTACAAGGTATACAGTACATGCACAAGGTATACAAGTACATGTACAAGGTATGCAGTACATGTACAAGGTATACAAGTACATGTACAAGGTATACAAGTACATGTACAAGGTATACAAGTACATGTACAAGGTATACAAGTGAATGTACAAGGTATACAAGTACATGTACAAGGTATACAGTGCATGTACAAGGTATACAAGTACATGTACAATGTATACAAGTACATGTACAAGGTATACAGTACATGTACAAGGTATACAAGTACATGTACAAGGTATACAAGTACATGTACAAGGTATACAGTACATGTACAAGGTATACAAGTACATGTACAAGGTATACAAGTACATGTACAAGGTATACAGACCATAGCTGACATCAGTGACATACTACTATATAGAAATCCGATTGTTATGCTGAGCATTTCCCGCAAATTAAGTCAGTTGTGTCCCAGGATACGATCCATATCAGTCCTCTAACACCCAGGATGCGACCCACACCAGTCCACTAACACCCAGGATGCGACCCACACCAGTCCACTAACACCCAGGATGCGACCCACACCAGTCCACTAACACCCAGGATGCGACCCACACCAGTCCACTAACACCCAGGATGCGACCCACACAGTCCACTAACACCCAGGATGCGACCCACACCAGTCGACTAACACCCAGGTACCCATTTTAAACTGATGGGTGAACAGGGACAGGGACAGCAGGTGTCTTATGGAAACATGTCCCTAATGTTTTTTCCAGCCGTACCGGAGGAGATTCAAACTCTGGAGCTCAGAGTGTGAGCTCAGTGTGCTAGCGATCGAGCTACAGAACTCCTTTGTGACACCAATGTGACACCATTGTGTCATATTATAGTGTTTATCGTCTATCATTGATGACGGCATCAACATTGTGTTCAACTATAGTGTTTATCGTCTAGTATTGATGATGGTATCAACATTGACTGAGGCTATAGTGTTTATCGTCTAGTATTGATGATGTCATCAACATTGAGTCGCACTTTAGTATTTATTGTCCAGTAATGTTGATGGTATCAACGTTTTCTCACACTGTATTGTTTATCATCTAGTGTTGATGATGACATCAACATTGTCTCACACTATAGAGTTTATCGTCTAGTATTGATGATGGCATAAACGTTGTCTCACACTAAAGATTTATCGTCTTTTATTGCATCAACATGGTGCCACATTAAAGTGTTTATCGTCTAGTACTGATGATGACATCAACATTGTGTGAGACTATAGTGATTATCGTCTAGTATTGATGATGGCATCAACATTGTCTCATACTATGTTGTTTATTGTCTAGTATTGATGATGTCATTAACATTGTGTCACACTAAAGTATTTATTGTCTAGAATTGTTGATGGTATCAACGTTTTCTCACACTATAGTGTTTATCGTCTAGTGTTGATGATGACATCAACAATGTTTCACACTATAGAGTTCATCTTCTAGTATTGATGATGGCATCAACGTTGTCTCACACTAAATTTTTTATCGTCTAGTATTGATGAGGGGCTTTCAACATTGTGTCACACAAATTTGTTTTTTTTCCCTATTATTGATAAAGTCATCAACTTTGTGTCACCCTTAGTGTCTATATTAGTATTATGATATTCACCCCCCCCCCCGTTGTATCCACTAAATTTTTTTAGCTTTCTAATATTGTGATGACCAACATTGTGTGGGGACTAATTTTTTTATCGCATGCTTTGAGGGTTTAGTATCAACTTTGTGTCACACTATAATGCCCCTATTGCTAGAAATTAAATGGGTATCAACATTGTGAAAAAACTGAAGTGTTTATCGTCTGTTTTATGAGGGCATCAACGTTTTCTCACACAAAAGATTTTATGGGTCTAGTATTAGGGTAGCATAACATTATGTGACACTAAAGTTTTTTTATCTTTTTCTAGGTTGATGATTACTTTAACATTTTCTAACACTACAATGTTTATCATTTTTTTTCTTGATGAGGGCATCAACATGGGTCTAGTTTGATAAAGGCATTAACATCGTGTAGTGTTGAGGGATGGCATCAACATTGTCTATTTTTAGTATGGCATCAACATCGTCGGTATTGATGATGGCATCAACATGTCTAGTATTTGTGATGGCTAAACATGTCTAGAAATTGATGATGGTTTCCCAATATTGTCTCACACTGTAGGTTTATCTTTTAAGAAATTGATTTTGGCATCAACATTGTCTCCCCGAATTTTTTATCATTTTGGGTATTGTGAGGGCATCAACATCTTTTCTACTATTGATGATGGTTTAACATGGGGTTTCTAGTATTGATGCCCTCATAAACCAACGTTTTTAGAATTGTTTGATGGCTTTCAACTTTGTTAGTATTGATGAGGCTTAAAACATTGTCTTACCAAAAGCTTATGGTTAGTATTGATGAGGGTATAAAACTTCACCTAGTATTGATGTTTTGGCATCAAAATGGTCTAGTATTGATGTTTGGGCATCAATACCCGCTAGTACTGATGAGGGCATAAACATCGTTTTGTTTTGGGGATAGGGTATCAACTCGTCTGTTTTATGATGGTATCAACATCGTTTGAAATTAAAGATGGTATAACATCGTTAGTATTGATGATGGACCCAACTTCTTAGAATTAAATGATGGCATAAACCTCGTTAGTATTGATGAAAGCATCACCATGTCTAGTATTAAAATGATGGAATAAACCCTTCGTCTAGTTTTTGATGTTGGGCCCCAATCATATTCTTGTCCCAGATTTTTTGTTTGGCCCAAATTTTCAGGGGACAAAAAATTTACCTGGGGGGGAAATAAATTGGAATGTCCTGACAAAGGGGTCGGTATTTGGCCCGGGGTTTGGGCCAATCCCAATTTTTTTCCGACCCATTTTTTCTAGCTCCCCCGAAAATTTTTGTTCCGATGGGGGAAAATTAGATCAAAAAAAAATGACCCCAAAAAGGGTTTAAACCCAATTTTTTAAAAAAACTCATTGGTCAATAGGAGCCTTTATAAAGGCGTATCAAAAGGGGGGAAAATGGGCATTTAAAGAAATCAATTTATTAAATTTAAAGAGAGATATAAAAAAGGAAAAAAGGAAAAAAAAAAAGGGATTATGAGGCTAAGGTCCCCAAGGGATTAAAAGGGCCCAAACCCCAAAAAGGGGGGTTCTTTAAAGGTATCCCGAAGAAATTTTTGGGCAAATGGCCAATTTAAGAGTAAACGGCAGATCAGGGACAGTGAAAAAGGATATTGTGAAATTCTCAATACCTATTTCTCTCGGGTTTTCACCCGGGAAAAATTACTAGGGGATATTCCTGAAAAATAGTTTATGTAAAAAACAGGATGAAAATAAACTTTGTAGGGATTGCAGTAATTTAGTGACTTTGATCCTCGAAAAATGGGGGGGGGGGCAAAAAACCTAACAAATCCCCAGGCCCTGATGAACTTTTAAAGGAAAATGTAAAGGGGAAAATTTAGTTTCCCTTTTGGGCAAATTCTTTTAACATATCACTACAAACGGCTTTGTCCCCGAAAGTGGAAAAGGCTAATGTAATCCCTATTTACGGGGCAGGTGACGGGTCCTTGGTTCGAACTATAGCCCCAAAAAGCCTTACCCCCCAAGGGGGGAAAATTTTGGAATCAATAACCCCGAAGCAATTCGTAGCCTTTCTTGATAGGCACAGTTTTGATTAATAAAATTAAACCCAGGGTTTTTACAAAGGGGCGCTCCTGTCTTACGAATTTAAAACCATTTTTCCCCAAAGGGTTTTGTCTGAGGGGTTTTAGATCTTGGGAATGAAAAATGATATTGTGTATTTTGGACTTCATAAGGTTTTCGATAGAGTTCATTTGGGGAGGTTATAGAGGAAACTTAAGGCCAGGAATATGAGAAATTTTTTTCCAGGGTAGAGGCAGGGCTGAAAAATTTGGGCCCGCAGGATTTTTCCAAAAATAGGGGAAAAAATTCAAAATGGGGGCCCCGTCACAAGCGGTGTTCCCCCCGGGGTCGGTTTTGGGGCCCGTTGTTTTTTAAAAATTTACAAAAACAAATTAAAATGGGGGGGAATAAATAGTGAAAATAAGAAAAATTTGCTGATGACACCAAAATGGGGCCGCCCAAATTTCCCAATTCTTTTAATGAGGACACAGAGCTTTCCCAAGGATGATTTGAATAGACTGATGCAATGGTCGTGAATTGGTAGTTTGCAGTTTAATATTGAAAAATGAAAAGTTCTAAATTTGGGAACAAATAAACTAAATAATCTAAATTTTAAATTAATACTGATTGGGGAAAAGGGAAATTTGGGAAAATTTGGTTAGCAGTAATCTAAAAAAAGAAAAGGGAGGCATTGGGTTTCGAAATAAAGCAAACGGGAATTCTTGGCTTTATAGCTAGAAGTATGAAAACTAGAATCCTCAGCTTGTTCTAAAACTTATATCCTTGGTTGGGGCCTCATTTAGACTATCCCTGCTCATTTTTGGGTCCCCGTTTCCCGAATGGATGAAAAACCCTTTGGAAAACGTACGAGGGGATGAAAAAAGATGCCCCCAAATGTATCAAAAATTTTCCCTTGAGGATAGGGGGAGGGCTCTAAATCTGCATATGGGGGGCCCCCGGGGGCCTGGGGGCTAAAGCTCCCGCTTCACACACGGGGGGCCCCGGGGTTTCGATTCCCGGCGGGGGGGAAACATTTCGACACGTTTCCTTACCCTGTTGTCCTTTTCACCTAGCAGCAAAAAAAAGGAAACCGGGGTTGTTAGTCGATGGTTGGGGTCCCCTCCTGGGGGGGACAAGAAAAGGGGACCCCAAAGGGAAATAAGTTAGCAGTCCTCGATAAACGCACGACTTTTTTGGGTTACCCTGGGTGGCTCCCCTCCGGGGTTAAAAATCCGAACGAAATTTTTATCTTATTTTAAACCCTTATCTTGAATTAGGGAGGATATGATCGGGTGAATAAAGGGGAAAAACAGGAATAAAAAAAGGGGGATGTAAATGCGGGGGGAAAAATTTTCCGGGACAAGCCCCAGGATTTTCGCAGCAAGGGTTTTTCATTTTGGGAGAAATTCAGTTTCCCAAAAAAGGAAATAAAAAAAAGCAGGGTTTGGTAATAGATTGGGGATGAGTGGAACAAAAATCCCGAGTACAGTTATTCAGGCTAAAACTTTTGTGATTTTTAAAAAATGAGTGGGTGTATGTGGGTGCAAAGTTGGACTTGACATTTGTGTGCGGGGTTTGGGCCGTGTTCAACCCTTTGGGTGGGGGTAAACCAACTGATGGGTCATTGTGCTAATCCGGGGGGCTTTAAATTGGTAATCGGGGGGGACATTAAACCCGCTCTGCAAGGGTTGTAGGGCCTGTTGCAGTGTTCTTTCTTTTTTGGGTTTTTATTTTCTTTTGCATCAAAAATCTCAAATATTGATGATGGCATTTAACATGATGGGATCAAAATAATGTTAATTAAAATTTAAATCTTTAGAAGTTTTTTTTTATTTATAAATTAGAATTTTTAAGTTTTTCTTTAAAAGATATTTTTTTAAGTTAAAAAAAAAAGAAATTTCAACAAATTTAAATTTAATGTACCCAAGAAATTTCAAAAATTTTATATTAAAACCTGTATATACTTTTCATCATCACTTTGCATTTAAAGGAAAAATAAACCAGTCCAAATGTCATCATCCTCAGCATACCAAGGAAAAATAAAACCATCTAGTGTCATCATCACTCAATACCAAAGGGCATAATCCCAGTTTAGTGACCCTCATCACTCGCCTACCAAGGGAAAATAAAACCCGTCCCGTATCATCACACTCACAAAACCAAGGGAAAATAAAAACCCTCTAGTGTTAAACATCACTCAGCATACCAAGGAAACATAAAACCCGTCCAAATGTCATCATCGCATACCAAGGGAAAAATAAAAACCCTCCAGTTCATCATCAAATCAGCATACCAAGGGCCATAAACCAGTCCGTGTCACATCCCCTCAGCCCTCCCCAGGAACATAAACCCCTTCCCCCTGTCAAACATTAAACCCAAAAAAAGGAACAAAAACCCTTAAAAGTGTCATCACTTAGCATACCAAGGAACATAAAAAATCCAGTGTCATCCCCTCAGCATATCAAGGAACCCTAAAAAGAGGGCCATGCAAACACTCAGCATTTCCCAAGGGAAAATAAACCAGTCCATGTCATCACTTAGCAAAACAAAGGGAAAATAAAAACCCGTCCAGTGTCACACTTAGCATTTCCAAGGGAAAATAAACCCGCCAGTGTATCACTTAACATACCAAAGGAAAAATAACCAGTAAAAGTGTCATCAAAACTCAGGGTTTCCCAAAGGGCTTAAAACCCGCCTGTGCCCTCACTCCCGCATACCCAAAGGGAAAATAAAACCCGTCCAGGTCATCAATCAGCATATTTAAAGGGAAATAAAAAAGAGACCAGTTTCACATCAGCATTCCCAAAGGGCATAAACCCCTCCGGGGTTCCCTCACTTAGCATACAAAGGAACAAAAAAACCCGTCCAGTGTCACACTTAGCATACCAAGGAACATAAACCCGTCCCCGGTCATCACTTTAAAATATCAAGGAAAATAAACCAGTACAGTGTCTCATAATCAGGTTTTACCAAAAGGGGCTTAAAACCCGTCCTGGCCATCCCCCAGGGATACCCCGGAACATAAAAACCCGTCCAGTTTTTCATCACCAGCATATTAAGGAACCCTAAAAGGAAACCCGTGTCATCATCAGCATTCCAAGGAACATAAACCAGTCCAGTGTCATCACTTACATAAAAAAGGAACATTAACCAGGGCCCAGTGTCTTTTTTAAATTTGCATACCAAGGAACATAAACAGTTTCCCGTGTCATCACTTAACATATCAAGGAACATAAAAAAGTTTCAGGTTTTATCATAAATTAGGATACCAAGGAAATAAAAATTTGTCCCGCGTAAAAACTTTGATACCAAGGAAAAATAAAACCAAACCCCTGTATCATCCCCTTACAATTTCAAAGGAAAAATTTAAACCCGTCCCGTGTCATTGTCACTCAGATACCAAGGAACAAAAACCAGTCCCCTGTCATCATCAAAAAAGCATACCAAGGAAATAAACCCCCCGTGCATCACTTACCAAAAAAGGAACAAAAACCCGTAGAGTGCATCATTTGCATACCAAGGAACATAAAACCCGTCCCGTTTCATCATCATCAGGTACCAAGGGGCATAAAAACCCGTCCCTGTGCCAAACACTCCCGCATACCCGGACATAAACCAGTCCAGTGTCATACTCAGGGATATCAAGGAACATAAAAAAGAGACCCCGTGTCCCTCACTTTAGCATTCCAAGGAACATAAAACCCGTTTCCTGTCATCACTTAGCAAACAAAGGGGGAAAAATAAACCATTCCCGTTTCATCCCTTTGCAACCCAAAGGGAAAATAAACCAGTCCAGTGTCATTTCCCCCCCTTTTTAAAAATAAACCCCCGGGAAAAAAACCAGTACAGGTTTATCATAACCAGCATAAACCCAAAGGGAAAATAAACCAGTCCAGGGGCAAACACTTTGCATACCCAAAGGGAAAATAAAACCCGCGCTGTATATCAACCCCCCAGCATTTCAAAGGGGAAATAAACCAGTCCTTGGGCATTTTCCCCTCAGCAACCAAGGAACTAAACCAGCCTGTGTCATCAACACTCAGCATACCCAAAGGGAAAAAAACCAGTTCCCCTGTCTTTATTACCATATAAAGGAACTTTAAAACCCTAGGTGTCATCCCTTAGCATACCCCAAAGGGAAAATAAACAGTCCATGTCATCATCAATCAGGATCCAAGGAGAAACCAGTCCTGTGCCCTCACTCCCCAAAACCAAAGAACATAAAACCAAATCCCCGTGTCATCACTCAGCCAAAAAAATTAGGAAAAAAACGAGAACCCGTTCATCAAATCAGCATTCCCAAGGGGAAAATAAAACCCGTCCCGGTCATCACTTTTGCATACAAAGGAACATAAAACCCGCCAGTGTCCCTCCCTTAGCATACCAAGGAACTTTAAAACCCGTCCGTGTCATCACTTAAAAATACCAAGGAACATAAAACCCTTTAAATGTCATCATAACTCAGCAAACCAAGGGGAAAATAAAACCCCGTCCAACGTCATCACTGCATACCAAGGAAAAATAAAACCCGTTTTGTTCAAACCTTAGCATACAAAAAGGGAAAATAAACCCCTCCCCGTGTCATGGGCACTCAGCATACCAAAAGGGAAAATAAAACCCGTCCGTGGGCTTCATCAATCACATACCAAGGAACAAAACCATCCCCCTGTCATCACTTACCATTAAAGGAACTAAACCAGTTTGATGTCCCTCACTTAGCTTTCCAAGGGAAAATAAACCAGTCCATGGGCCTCATCACTCAGGATACCAAGGAGCAAAAAAACCAGTCCCCGTGCCATCACTCAGATACCAAGGAAAAATAAACCAGTCCAGGGTCATTACTCAGCATATCAAGGGGGAAAATAAACAACCAGTGTCATCATCGCATTCCAAGGAAATAAACCAGACCAGTGTCCCTCACTTAGCATACAAAAGGGAAAAAAACCGTTTCCCGTGTCATCATTTAGCAAACCAAGGAAAATAAACCAGTCCATGCCATCACTTAACATACCCCAAGGAAAAATAAACCCGTAAAAAGTGTCATCATAAGTCAGCATACCAAGGAAAATAACCAGTCCAGTGTCATTACTTTTCATAAACCCAAGGGAAACATAAACCAGTCCCGGATCACTCAGCATACCAAAGGGAACCCTAAACCCCGTCCAGGGGTTTATCATCACTCAGAAAACCCAAGGGAAAAATAAAACCCGTTTCCCTTTCAATCATTTAAACTTACAAAGGAAACATAAACCAGTGCAGATCATCACTAAAAACCAAGGAACTAAACCCCGTTCATTTTCCCTCACTCACATGCCAAGGAAAATAAACCAGTCCAGTTTTCCTCACAACAGCATACCAAGGAACATAAAAACGTCCGAGTTTATCACTTAGCATTCCAAAAACCCTAAACCAAATCCAGTGTCATCATAACTCAGCATACCAAGGAAAAATAAACCATCCAGCTTATCATGTAGCATACCAAAAGGGAAAAAAAAATCATTCTGTTTATCACTTAAATATACAAAGGAACATAAACCCCCTTTCCCGTGGGCATCCTCACTCGCATACCATAGAACATAAAAACCCGTCCAGTGTCACCACATAGCCCACCAAGGGAAAATAAAAACCCGTCCAGTGGGCTTTATCTCCCAGTATACCCAAAGGGAAAATAAACCAAATCCCGTTCATCACTTAGCATAACAAGGAACATAAACCAATTTCCCGTGTCATCACTTAGCATACCAAAAGGGAAAATAAACCAGTCCCCGTGTCTCACTTAGCATAAAAAAAAAAAAAAAAAACATAAAAATAGTCCCCTGTTTATCACTTGCATACCAAGGAACATAAACAAACCTGTTCCACCAAATCAGCATATAAAGGAAATAAAAAACCCGTCCAGTGTCCCTCACTCAGCATACCAAGGAAAATAAACCGGAACCCTTTTTATCACTTAGCAACCCCAAAAAATAAACCAGTCCGTGTAATCGTTAGCATCCCAAAAAACATAAACCCATCCCGGGGGTCATCATCACTCAGTATACCAAGGGAACTTAAACCCGTCCCTTTTCCCTCATCACCCAAACAACCAAGGGAAAAAAACCAATTTCCCTTTTCATCACACTCCCCCATACAAGGAACATTAAAACCCGTCCAAAGTCCCAAAAATTTGCCCTACCAAGGTACATAAACCAGTCGATTGCCCTCACTTGCATACCAAGGAACTAAAACCCAGTCCCGGGGTCTTTACACCCGCATACCAATTAAAAAAAAACCCGCCCAGTGGGCAAACACTTAGAATTTTCCAAAAGGGAAAAAGGGAAACCATCCAAATTTTTTTATTCCCCCTTTTGCATGCCATGGGGAAAATAAAAACCCGTTTAAATGTCATCACCAGCATACCAAGGAAATAAACCCCCCCCCAGTGGGAATCACTAATACAACAAGGAAAAAAAAAAAAACAGTCCTATGTCATCAAATCCGCATAAAAAGGAACAAACGAGTCCCCAAATTATCACACTTTTGTAAACGAAGGAGCATAAAACCCCTAAAGTGTCATCTCTTAAACTTTTCCAAAGGGAAAAAAAACCAGTCCAGTGTCGCACTTTGCAAAACCCCAAAGGGTCATAAACCAGTCTGTATATAAATTAGCATACAAAGGAACATAAACCCCGGTTTCCCGTGTTAACGTCACACAGAAAACCGTGGAAAAATAAACCCCCTTTAATGTCCCTCACTTAGCATACCAAAAGAGCATAAACCCCGTCCCTTTCATCACACTTTTGCATACCCAAAGGGAAAATAAACCCGTTTCCCGTTCCCTCAAATTAAACATACCAAGGATCATAAACCAGTCATGTATCATAACTTAGGAACAAAGGAAAAATAAACCAGTTTCCCGTGTTGTCGTCCCCTCAGGGGAAAACCGTTGAACATAAACCCCTCAAATGTCATCACTAAGCATACCAAAAAAAACATAAAACCCGTTCAGTGTCATCATCATCACATTTCCCAAAGGGAAAATAAAAAAAGTCCAGTGTAATCACTTAGCAAACCCAAGGAACATAAAAACCCCCCCGTGTGACATACTTAGCATACCCAGGAACAAACCAGTTTCCCGTTCTATCACTCAGCATACCAAGGAACATAAACCAGTCCCGGTGTCCCTCACGTAGCATTCGGGAAAAATAAAAAAAGTCCTGTATTAACACTTAGCCCTACAAAGGGAAAAATAAAAACCCGTCCAGTGTCATCATCATTTACATTCCCCAAAGGGAAAATAAAACCCCCCAGTGGTCATCATTTAGCATTCCAAGGTAATAACCAGTCCGTGGCCCTCAACACTCAGATACCAAGGGAAAATAAACCAGTCCCTGTCATCCCCGTAGCATATCAAGGAACATTAAAACCCGGGCCCCGTTTCAACAACCCTTTCATACAAAGGAACTAAACCAGTCCCTTGTTTAAAAATCACTCAGCTCCAAGGGACTTTAAACCCCTCCCGATAAACCCCTTAGCATTTAAAAAAGGGAAAAATAAACCAGTTTCCGTTCACACTTAGCATAACAAGGGGGCAAAACCAGTATTGGGCTTTTCACTTTTGCATAAAAAAAGGGGAAAAAAAACCATTTTAGTTTTAAACATCACTCAGCATAACCCAAAAAATCAAAAACCCGTTCCTATCAAATTTTGCATACCCCAAAGGGAAAATAAACCCCTCCTGTTCCCTCATCACTCCCGCATACCCAAAGAACCCAAACCAGCAGTTTCATCACTTTGCATTTCCCGGAACATTTAAAAACCCTACTTGTCATCACTTTTGCATACCAAAAGGGAAAAAAAACCAACCAGTGTCATCACTTAGCATAGCAAAGGAACATAAACCATAAAATGTTCCCCCACTCAGTAAATCAAAAGGGAAAATTTAAAACCGTCAGGGGCCCCTCACTCGCCCTACCAAAGGGAAAAAAAACCCGCCCTTGTCCCTCATCACTCATTTTAAACCAAAGGGAAAATAAACCATTCAGTGTTTTATTTACTTAGCAAATTTCCCAAAAAACATAAACAGTCCCCGTGTCCCACCAGCATACCCAAAGGGAACATAAACCCCGTTCAGGGTCGCACTCCGCAACCAAGGAAAATAAACCCCTCCCGTGGGGCATCACTTAGCATTCAAAAGGGAAAATAAACAGTCCAGTGTCTTTACTTTGCATACCCAAAGGAAAATAAACCAATCCCATGTATCATCACTCAGCATACCCAAAGGGAAAATAAACCCCTCCCCTGTCATCGGGCGCTCAGTATACCAAGGAAAAATAAACCAGTTTCCCGTGCATACTTAAACATTTTTCCCAAAAAACCCAAAAAACCCGTCCCCGTTCACCACCCCAGATACCCAAAGGGAAAATAAACCCCGTCCCCGGGGCAGACTCAGCAAAACCCAAAGGGAAAATAAACAGTCCAGTGTCATCACTTGCAAATTTAAAAAGGGAAATAAAAACCCGTCCCGGTTTTTCATGACTTGCATACCAAGGAACAAAAAACCCTCCGTGTTATCACCCAGCATTTCCAAGGAACATTAACCCCGTTAGTGTAATCATTACTCGCATACAAAAGGGAAAACAAACCGTCCCGTGTCAACATCACCAGCATGCTAAAAGGAAAATATACCAGTCCCGTGGGCATCACTTATCATACAAAAGGAAATAAAACCAGTACCGGGTTATCACTTACATCCAAGGGAAAATAATTCAGGCCCTGTCATCATCTCCCAGCAAACCAAGGGAAAACAAACCGTCCTGTTTATCAAATTTTGCATACCAAGCAACATTTTTAAAAATAAAAATGATTCAACAGTTTCCCCCGCATACCAAAAAACATAAAAACCCTTTCCCGTTTCCATCCCTTACATACCAAAGGGAAAATAAACCAGGGTTTGTGTTATCATAACTCAGCATACCAAGGAAAAATAAACTGTCCAGGGGTCATCACTTTTGCATACAAAAAGGGAACCCTTTAAAAAAGTCCAGTGTCATATCAAAATTCAGCAAAGAAAAAGGAAAATAAAACCAAATCCTTTCGTTTTCAATTTCCCTTTCCCAAAAAAATAAACCAGTTTAGTGTCATCATCACTCAGAATACCCAAAGGGAAAATAAAACCAAAGGTGGTTTTCAACTAGATAGAAAAAACTAACCAGTCCTGCGTCAATTTACTTACCTTAAACCCAAAGGGAAAATAAACTAGTTCAGTCTCATCATTTACTCAGATACCGACGAACTTAAACCCGGCCTGTTGATCTCTTAGCATACCAAGGAACATAAAACCATCCTGTGTCATCACCTAGCATACAAAAGGAAAAAAAACGAATCCCGGGGTCATCACATCAGCATATCAAAACAAAACCAGTCCCCTTTTCATCATTAGCCCCAACCCCGGAACATTTAAAACCCGAACGTGTCATACACTCGCATACAAGGAAAAAAAAACCCCGCCTGGGGATCACTCAGCATTCCAAGGAAAATAAACCCGTCCAGTGTCCTTTAATGAGCATAAACCCAAAGGGAAATTTACCAGTTCCGGGCCTCTCACCGCATAAACCCAAAGGGACTTTTAAACCCAAACCTTGGGCTCATCCAAATTAGCATACCAAAGGGAAAATTAAAACCCGTCCAGTGTCATCATCCCCTTTAGCAAAAACCAACGAACATTTAAAACCCGTCCCGTGTTTACTTCGCCCAAAACAAGGAACATAACCAGTCAAGTGTCAAATCCTTTAGGGGGGGAAAAAAATGAAGGGGAAAATAAACCCATTCTTTTGGGGGCCTTTACTTAGCATTCCCAAGGAACAAAAAACCCAAACCTTTTTAACCCCTTACATTTCCATGGGACATAAACCAGTCCCGTGTCATCACTTTGCATACCCAAAGGAAAAATTTAAACCCGTTTTCCCGGTCAAGATCAGCATAACCCAAAGGGAAAATAAACCAGTCCGGTCATCCTCAGCAAACCAATGAACATAAACAAGTTTCCCTGTTTATCAATTAGCTACCAAGGGAAAATAAACCAAACCAAAACCCCATCTTCAACCCCACATGGCACGGAAACATAAACCCCTCCCCGTTCCTTTATGACTTAGCAACCATGGAGCTTAAAAAACCCTTCCAAATGTCTTCTCACTCGCATACCAAGGAAAATAAATCATCCTGTGTCATCATCACTCAGCTTTTCCCGAGAACATAAACCAGGCCCAAAAGTCATTTCCCTTTTCATACCAAGGAAAATAAACCCGTCCAATGTCATCCCTTAAAACAGCATACTAAGGTATTTAAACCAATTTCCCGTGTCCTTTAAATTAGCTACTAAGGAAAGTAAACCCCGTACAGTGTCATTAAAATTAGCATTCCAAGGAACCCTAAACCAGTGCAGGTCATCATTTACCAGCCTACAAAGGAATTAAACCCGCCTGTGTCACCATTAAAAATAAACCAAGGGAAAATAAACCAGTCCCCGTGTTTATTTATCACGAGCATAACAAGGGAAAACAAAAAATCCTGTACCCTCACTTAGCATACCCAAAGGGAAAATAAACCATTCCCCGTTCCCCCAAAACTTGCATACCAAGGAAAAATAAAAAACTGTCCATTCATCACTTAGCATGCAAAGGAACATAAATTTAAATCAAATGGGAATCCCCCCTCAGTATACCAAGGGGAAAAAAAAACCAGTTCAGTGTCACATCACTCAGCATCCAAGGAAACAAAAACCAGTTCTGTATCATCCCCCCCTTAAGCATGCCAATTAAAAAAAATCAGATCATTTCATCAATTTGCATACCTGGAAAAATAAACCAGTCCCGTTTTCTCTTTCCCCCAGATACCAATGAACAAAACCAGTCCAGGTTTTTCATCACCAGCAAAACAAGGAACAAAAACCATTTTTGTTTTATCACTTTTGCATAACCCAAAGGAAAAATAAACCAGTCCAGTGTCATCATCACTCCATACCCCAAGGAACCTAAATCAGGTTTAGTGCATCCCCTTAGCATACAAAGGAAAAATAAAAAACCCGGGCCTTTTCATCATCACTCCCGTATCCCAAAAGAACATAAACCAGTCCGTGTAAACAAATTAGCATATGAAAAGGCTAAAAACCCGTACTGTGGGGATCATTAGCATACCAAGGAACATAAAACCATTTCCAGTGTCCCTCACCCCCCTTAGCATACCCGGGAAATAAACCCCGTTTGAGTGCACCACTCAGTATACCAACGAACCCCAAACCCCCTCCAGGGCAAATAGCATTAAACCCAAAAAACTAAACCAGCCCCCTTCTATCACCCTTTGCATTTAAAAGGGAAAATAAACCAGTCCAGTTTTTATGACTCAGCATACCAAGGAACATAAACCAGTCCAGTGTCAACATCACTCAGCTTGGTAAGGAACATAAACCAGTCTAGTGTCATCACTTTTCATACAAATGAATATAAACCAGTACAGTGTTATCACTTAGCATTCTAAGGAACATAAACCAGCGCAGTGTCACCATCTCTCAGCATACCAAGGAACACAAACCAGTGCTGTGTCATCACTTAGCACACCAAGCAACATCAAACAGTCCAGTGTCATCATCAGTCAGCATACCAAGGAACATAAACCAATCCTGTGCCATCACTTAGCATCCGAAAGGAGCATAAACCACTCTAGTGTTATCATAACTTAGCATACCAAGGAACATAAAGGTGTCCAGTGTCGTCACTTAGCATACAAAGGAACATAAACCAGTCCAGTGTCATCATCACTCAGCATACAAAGGAACATAAATCAGTCCTGCGTCATCACTTACCTTACCAAAAACATAAACCAGTTTAGTGTCATCATCACTCAGCATACCAAGGAACATAAACCAGGCCTGTGTCATCACTTAGCATACCAAGGAACATAAACCAGTCCTGTGTAATCAACTAGCATACCAAAAAACATAAACCAGTCCTGTGTCATCAATTACCTTACCAAGGAACATAAACTAGTTCAGGGTCATCATCACTCAGCATACCGACGAACTTAAACCAGGCCTGTGTGATCACTTAGCATACCAAGGAACATAAACCAGTCCTGTGTCATCACCTAGCATACCAAGGAATATAAACGAATCCCGTGTCATCATCACTCAGCGTACCAAGTAACATAAACCTGTCCTGTTTCATCACTTAGCATACCAAGGAACATAAACCAGATCTGTGTCATCATCACTCAGCATACGAAGGAAAATAAACCTGTCCTGTGTCATCACTCAGCATTTCAAGGAACATAAACCCGTCCAGTGTCATCAGTGAGCATTCCAAGGAACATAAACCAGTCCAGTGTCATCATCACTCAGCATACCAAGACACATAAACCATTCTTGTCTCATCACTTAGAATACCAAGGAACATAAACCAATCCAGTGTCATCATCACTCAGCATACCAACGAACGTAAACCAGTCTTCTGTCATCACTTCGCATATCAAGGAACATAAACCAGTCCAGTGTCATCATCACTGAGCATACGAAGGAACATAAACCATTCTTGCGCCATCACTTAGCATACCAAAGAACATAAACCGGTCCTGTGTCATCACTTAGCATACCAAGGAACATAAACTACTCCAGTGTCATCACTTTGCATATCAAGGAACATAAACAAGTCCAGTGTCATCACTTAGCATACCAAGGAACATAAACCAGTCCAATGTTACGACTCAGCATACCAAGGAACATAAACCAGTCCAATATCATCACTTACCCTACCAAGGAACATAAACCAGTCCAATGTTATCACTTAGCATACCAAGGAACATAAAGCAGTCCAGTGTCTTCACCCAGATTACCAAGCAACATAAACCATTCCAATGTCATCACTTAGCATACCAAGGAACATAAACCAGTCCAATGTCTTCACTTAGAATACCAAGGAACATAAACCCATCCAGTATTATCACCCAGCATACCAAGGAACATAAACCAGTCCAGTGTCATCATTACTCAGCATACAAAGGAACATAAACCTGTCCAGTGTCATCATTTACCACACCAAGGAAGATAAACCAGTACAGTGTCATCACTTAGCATTCAAAGGAAGATAAACCAGTCCTGTGTCATCACTTAGCATACCAAGTAACTTAGACCACTCCAGTGTCATCACTTAGCATACCAAGGAACATAAACAAGTCCAATGTCATCAGTTAGCATACCAAGGAACGTAAACCCGTCCAGTATTATCACCCAGCATACCAAGGAACATAAACCAGTCCAGTGTCAACATCACTCAGCTTGGTAAGGAACATAAACCAGTCCAGTGTCATCACTTATCATACAAAGGAATATAAACCAGTACAGTGTTATCACTTAGCATTCCAAGGAACATAAACCAGCCAGTGTCATCATCTCTCAGCATACCAAGGAACACAAACCAGTCCTGTGTCATCACTTAATATACCAAGCAACATCAAACAGTCCAGTGTCATCATCACTTAGCATACCAAGGAACATAAACCAGATCTGTGTCATCATCACTCAGCATACGAAGGAAAATAAACCTGTCCTGTGTCATCACTCAGCATTTCAAGGAACATAAACCCGTCCAGTGTCATCAGTGAGCATTCCAAGGAACATAAACCAGTCCAGTGTCATCATCACTCAGCATACCAAGACACATAAACCATTCTTGTCTCATCACTTAGAATACCAAGGAACATAAACCAATCCAGTGTCATCATCACTCAGCATACCAACGAACGTAAACCAGTCTTCTGTCATCACTTCGCATATCAAGGAACATAAACCAGTCCAGTGTCATCATCACTGAGCATACGAAGGAACATAAACCATTCTTGCGCCATCACTTAGCATACCAAAGAACATAAACCGGTCCTGTGTCATCACTTAGCATACCAAGGAACATAAACTACTCCAGTGTCATCACTTTGCATATCAAGGAACATAAACAAGTCCAGTGTCATCACTTAGCATACCAAGGAACATAAACCAGTCCAATGTTACGACTCAGCATACCAAGGAACATAAACCAGTCGAGTGTCATCACTCAGTTCATATAGCCCAGTGTCATCAATTAGCATACCAAGTAACATAAACCAATCCAATCTCATCTTCACTCAGCATGGCAAGGAACATAAACCAGTCCAGTCTCATGACTTAGCATACCAAGGAGCTTAAACCATTCCAGTGTCTTCATCACTCAGCATACCAAGGAACATAAATCAGTCCTGTGTCATCATCACTCAGCATACCAGAGAACATAAACCAGTCCAATGTCATTACTTAACATACCGAGGAACATAAACCAGTCCAATGTCATCACTTAGCATACCAAGGAACATAAAGCAGTCCAGTGTCTTCACCCAGATTACCAAGGAACATAAACCATTCCAATGTCTTCACTTAGCATACCAAGGAACATAAACCAGTCTAGTGTCATCACCCAGCATAAAAAGGAACATAAACCAGTCCAGTGTCATAATCACTCAGCATACCAAGGAACATAAACCAGTCCAGTGTCATCATTTACTACACCAAGGAACATAAACCAGTCCAGCATCATCATCACTCAGCATACCAAGGAACATAAACCAGTCCAGTCATCACTTAGCATACTAATGAATGTAAACCAATACAGTGCCATCACTTAGCATTCCAAGGAACATAAACCAGTCCGGTGTCATCATTTACCACACCAAGGAACAGAAACCAGTCAAGTGTCATGTTCACTCAGCATACCAAGGAACATAAACCAGTCCTACATCATCACTTAAAGTACAAAGCAACATAAACCAGTCCAGTGTCACCATCCGTCAGCATTCCAAGGAATATGAACCAATCCTTTGCCATCACATTGCATACCAAGGAACATAAACCAGCCCAGTGTCATCATCACTTAGCATACCAAGGAACATAAAGCTCTCCAGTGTCATCACTCAGCATGCAAAGGAACATAAACCAGACCAGTGTTATCATCACTCAGCATACCAAGGAACATAAACCAGTCCTGTGTCATTGCTTACATTACCAAGGAACATAAACCAAATCAGTGTCATCTTCACTCAGCATACCAAGGAACATGATCCAGGCCTGTGTCATCACTTAGCATACAAAGGAACACAAACCAGTTCTGTGTCATCTCTTTGAATACCAATGAACATAAACCAGTCAAGTGTCATCACTTAGCATATCAAGGAACATAAACCATTCTTGTGTCATCACTTAGCATACCAAGGAACATAAACCAGGACTGTGTCATCACTTAGCAGGCCAAGGAACTTGAACCAATCCAGTGCCATCATAACTCAGATTACCAAGTAACATAAACCAGTCATTTGTCATCACTTAGCAATCCAAGGAACATAAAACAGTCCTGTGTCATCAATTAGTATACAAAGTAACATAAACCATTCCAGTGTCATCATCACTCAGCATACCAAGGAACATAAACCAGTCCTGTGTCATCATCACTCAGCATACAAACGAACATAAATCGTTCTTGTGTCATCACTAAGCATACCAAGGAACATAAACCAGTCCAGTATCGTCATCACTCAGCATACCAACGAACATAAACCAGCCCTGTGTCATCACTTAGCATACCAAGGAAAATAAACCAGTCCAGTGTCATCATTACTCACCTTACAAAGGAACATAAACTTTTCTTGTGTCATCACTTAGGATACCAAGGAACATAAACCAGTCTTGTGTCATCACATAGCATACAAAGGAACATAAACCAGTGCTATGTCATCATCACTCAGAATATGAAGTAACATAAACCAGTCCTGTGTCATCACTTAGCATACCAAGGAACATAAACCAGTCCTATATCATCACTTAGCATACCAAGGAACGCAAACCAGGAAAGTGTCATCATCACTCAGCATACCAAGGAACATAAACCAGTCCTGTGTCATCACTCAGCATACAATGAACATAAATTAGTCCTGTGTCATCAGCCAATATACCAAGGAACATAAACCAGTCCTGTGTCATCACTCAGCATACAAAGGAATATAAACAAGTCCAGTGTCATCACTTAGCATACCAAGGAACATAAACCAGTCCAGTGTCATCACTTAGCATACCAAGGAGCGTAAACCAGTCCTGTGTCATCGCTTAGCATACCAAGGAACATAAACCAGTCCAGTGTCATTACTTAGCATACCAAGGAACATAAACCAATCCAATCTCATCTTC
Organism: Cherax quadricarinatus; assembly: GCF_026875155.1. Lineage (NCBI taxonomy): Eukaryota > Metazoa > Arthropoda > Malacostraca > Decapoda > Parastacidae > Cherax > Cherax quadricarinatus. Next base: position 14,856,668 of record NC_069497.1, on the reverse strand, counting down.
ACTCAGCATGGCAAGGAACATAAACCAGTCCAGTCTCCTGACTTAGCATACCAAGGAGCTTAAACCATTCCAGTGTCTTCATCACTCAGCATACCAAGGAACATAAATCAGTCCTGTGTCATCATCAGTCAGCATACCAGAGAACATAAACCAGTCCAATGTCATTACTTAACATACAGAGGAACATAAACCAGTCCAATGTAATCACTTAGCATACCAAAGAACATAAACCAGTAAAGTGTTATCACCCAGTGTACCAACGAACATTAACCAGTCCAATGTCATCTTCACTCAGCATACAAAGGAACTTAAACCAGTCAAGTGTCATCATTTACCACACCATGGAACATAAACCAGTCCAATGCCATCATTACTCTGCATACCAAAGTACATAAACCAGTCCAGTGTCATCACTTAGCATACTAAGGAATGTAAACCAGTACAGTGTCCCTTACTTAGCATTCCAGGGAACATAAACCAGTCCAGTGTCATTATCACTCAGCCTACAAAGGAATATAAACCAATGCTGTGTCACCACTTAACATACCAAGGAACATAAACCAGTCCAGTGTCATCATCATGCAGCATAACAAGGAACACAAACCAATCCTGTGCCATGACTTAGCATACCAAGGAACATAAACCATTCCAGTGTCATCAACACTTAGCATACCAAGGAACATAAAGCTGTCCAGTGTCATCACTTAGCATGCAAAGGAACATAAACAAGTCAAGTGCAATCATCCGTCAGTATACCAAGGAAAATAAACCAGTTCATGTCATCATCACTCAGCATACCAAGGAAAATAAACCAGGCCTGTGTCATCACTTAGCATACAAAGGAGCAAAAACCAGTCCTGTGTCATCGCTTAGAATACCAAGGAACATAAACCAGTCCAGTGTCATCACTTAGCATATCAAGGAACATAAACCATTCCAGTGTCATCAATTAGCATACCAAGGAACATAAACCAGTCCTGTGTCATCACTTAGCATACCAAGGAACACAAAGCAGTCCTGTGTCATCAATTAGCATACGAAGGAACATAAACGAGATCTTTGTCATCATCACTCAGCATACCAAAGAACATAAACCAGTCCTGTGTCATCACTCAGCATACCAAGTAACATAAACCAGTCCAGTGTCATCATCAGTCAGCATACCAATGAGCATAAACCAGTCCAGTGTCATCATTGACCATACCATGGAACATAAACAAGTCCAGAGTCATCATCACTCAGCATACCAAGGAACATAAACCATTTTGTGTCATCACTTAGCATACCAAGGAACATAAACCAGTCCTGTGTCATCATCACTCAGCATACCAAGGAACATAAACCAGTCCAATATCATCACTTACCATACCAAGGAAAATAAACCAGTCCAATGTCTTCACTTAGCATACCAAGGAACATAAACCAGTCTAGTGTCATCAAACAGCATAAAAAGGAACATAAACCAGTCCAGTGTCATAATCACTCAGCATACCAAGGAACATAAACCAGTCCAGTGTCATCATTTACCACACCAAGGAACATAAACCAGTCCAGCGTCATCATCACTCAGCATAACAAGGAACATAAACCAGTCCAGTCATCACTTAGCATACCAAGGAATGTAAACCAATACAGTGCCATCACTTAGCATTCCAAGGAACATAAACCAGTCCAGTGTCCTCATCACTCAGCATACCAAGGAACAGGAACCAATTCTTTGCCATCACATTGCATACCAAGGAACATAAACCAGCCCAGTGTCATGATCACTTAGCATACCAAGGAACATAAAGCTCTCCAGTGTCATCACTCAGCATGCAAAGGAACATAAACCAGACCAGTGTTATCATCACTCAGCATACCAATGAACATAAACCAGTCCTGTGTCATTACTTACCTTACCAAGGAACATAAACCAAATCAGTGTCATCTTCACTCAGCATACCAAGGAACATGAACCAGGCCTGTGTCATCACTTAGCATACAAAGAAACACAAACCAGTTCTGTGTCATCTCTTTGAATACCAATGAACACAAACCAGTCAAGTGTCATCACATAGCATATTAAGGAACATAAACCATGCCTGTGTCATCACTTAGCATGCCAAGGAACATAAACAAGGACTGTGTCATCACTTAGCAGGCCAAGGAACATAAACCAATCCAGTGTCATCATAACTCAGCTTACCAAGTAACATAAACCAGTCATTTGTCATCACTTAGCAATCCAAGGAACATAAAACAGTCCTGTGTCATCAATTAGTATACAAAGCAATATAACCCATTCCAGTGTCATCATCACTCAGCATACCAAGGAACATAAACCAGTCCAGTGTTCATATCACTCAGCATACAAAGGAACATAAATCGTTCTTGTGTCATCCTTAGCTTATCAAAGGAACTTAATACCAGTCAGTTTCGTCATCCACTCAGCATACCAACGACATAAAACCCGCCCTGGGTCTTCACTTAGCATACACAAGGGAAATAAACCGAGTCCAGATATATATTACTACAGCTTACCAAGGACATTAATCTTTTCTTGTGTTATCACTTGGATACCCAGGAACATAAACAGTCTTGTGTCTTCACATTGCATACAAATTAACTGAAACCTGTGCTCTGTCATCATCAAATCTGATACGATAGTAAACATAAACCGTCCTGTGTAATCTTTTAGTTTTACCAAGGATACATCTCAACAGTCCTATTCATACACTTTGATACCAAGGAACACAAACCAGGAAGGTGTCATCATACTCAGCATAACCATGGAAACATAGACAGTCCTGTGCTCATCACTTCAGCATACAAGGAATATAACAAAGGCCAGTGTCATCACTTAGCCATACCAAGGAACATAATCCAGTCCAGTGTCATCACTTAGCATACCAACGAGCCGTAATGTCCTGTGTCAGCGCTTAGGCATAAAAGGAAAACATATAAGCCAGTCCAGTGTCATCAACTTAGCCTACCAAGGGAACTTAACCAAATCCTGTGTCATCATCAGCATACATACGACTTAAATTCAGTCCTGTGTCTTCACTCAATATTACAAAGAAACTTAACCAGTCCTGAGTCATCATCTCAGCATACATCGGAATATAAACCAAGTCCAGTCTGTCTCACTTAGCATACCAAGGGGCTTAAACCAGTCCTGTGTCATCGCTTAGCATAGCAAGGAACATAAACCAGTACAGTGTCATCACTTAGCATACCAAGGAACACAAACCAGTCCAGTGTCATCATCACTCAGCATACCAGGGAACATAAACCAGTCCTGTGTCTTCACTAGCATATCCAAGGAACATAAATTAAACAATTCTATGTTATCACTTAGCATACCAAGGAACAAAAAACAGTAAAATGTCATCATCACTCAGCATAACAAGGAACATAAACCAGTCCTGTGTCATCACTCTGTATACTAAGGAACATAAACCAGCCCTGTGTCATCACTTAGCATACCAAGGAACATAAACCAGTCCAGTGTCATCATCACTCAGCATACCAGGGAACATAAACCAGTCCTGTGTCATCACTTAGCACACCTAGGAACATAAATCAGCCTAGTGACATCATCACTCAGCATACCAAGGAAAATAAACCAGTCTTGTGTCATCACTCAGCATACCATGGAAAGTAGACCAGTCCAGTGTCATCACTTAGCATACCAAGGAACATTAACCAGTTCTGAGTCAAAACATAGCATTCCACGGAACATGAACCAGTCAAGTGTCATCATCACTCAGCATGCAAAGGAACATAATCCATTCTTCTGTCATCTCTTAGCATGCAATGGAACATACACCAGTACAGTGTCATCATCACTCAGCATACAAAGGAACATAAACCAGTCCTGTGTCATCACCTAGCATACCAAGGAACATAAACCATTCCTATGTCATCACTTAGCATTACCAAGAACATACACCAGTAATGTGTCATCACTCACTCAGCATACAGGAACATAATCCAGTCCTGTGTCATCACTATGTATACTACGGAACATAAAACCGGTCCTGTGTCATCCACTCAGCATACCAAGGAATATAAAATACAAGTCCGTGTTCATCACTGTGCATAACCAAAGAGCGTAAAACCTGTCCTGTGTCATCGCTTAGCTTACCAAGGGAACATAAACCAGTCCAGTGTCATCTCTTAGCATACAAGGAACATAATAACCAGTCCAGTTGTTCTTCAATCACTCTGCATACCATGGAAATTATCCAGTCTAGTGTCGTCACTTAGTACAACCTAAATTAACTTAAACCAGTCCAGTGTCATATTCATTCAGATTACCAAGGGAAAATACCTGTCTGTGTCATCACTCAGCATCCATGGAAAATGACCAGTCCCATTGTCATAACTTAGCATACCAAGGAACATTAACCACTCAAGTATCTATCAATTAGCTATAGTCACGGACCATAAAACCTGTCCGGTCCCCATCACTCAGCATACAAAGGAACATAAACTAGTCAAGTGTAATACACTTGTCATCATAACAAGGATATGAACCAGTCAAGTGTCATCATCATCAGAATACAATGAATTAAACCATTCTTGATTCATTCACCTTAGCATACAAAGGAAGAATAAAAGTTCACACTGTCTTCATCAATCAGCTTACAAGGAACATAAAACCATTCTATGTGTCATTCACTCAGTATACAATGGAACGCATTCCAGACCAGTGTCATAATCCTCAGCATATTATTAAGGACTATTTATCTATCTTGTGAATTACTTAGCCCGCAGAACATAAAACCTGTCCTGTGTCATGATCACTCTCACAACCTGGATCATTAACCAGTACTGTGTCATCATTACTTCAAACATACCTAGGAACATAAAACAAGTTGTGTGTTTTCATCAATCAACCCATACTTTAATAAGATAAAAACAGTCCTGAGTCACCATCACTCAACAAACTAAATAATATAAAACAGTCCTGTGTACAATCATCTAACATTACTAAAACTACATAAACCTGTCCTGTGTTATCATCCACTACAACATACTAAAATAAATAAACCAGTCCTGAAGTCATCATTCACTCAACAATACTTAAAATTGCATAAACGGTACTGTGTCATCATACTCAACATGAAAAGGATACATAAACCAGTTGCGTGTCATCATCACTCAACATAACATGGAATATAACCAGTCCTGTGTCATTCACTAAAAGACTAGTACGTTAATAGTCCTGTGTCATCATCACTCAACATAACAATCGAACATAAATCCAGTCTGTGTCATCATTACTCAACATACCAATGGACATAAAACCAGTCCTGTGTCATCATCAGTCACCCCCCCCCCCCCCCTGATACGAATGACTTAAAAGATGTCATTGTGTCTTATCACTGATATACAAGAACATAATCAGTCCTGTGTCAATCTATCACTCAACCTACCAAGTTATTATAAACGGTCCTGTGTAATCATCACTCTAACTCAACATACCAGTGGACTTTAAAAACCTGTCCCTGTGCCGTAATCACGTAACACTACCAAAGGAACATAAAACCAGTCCTGTGTATCTTCTCTCCAACATACTAACACAAAAGAAACAGTCATGTGTAATCATCAGTCAACTTACTATATAACATAAAACCAGTCTCTGAGTTATCATCACTCAACAGACTAAAATAACATAAACAGTACTGAGTCATCATCACTCAACATGCTAAATTTCTTAAACCAGTCCTATGTGTCATCTTCGCTCAAATAACAAGGAATTTAAACAGTAATGTGTATCATCACTCACATGACAAGCAACATATAAACAGTCCTGTGTCTCATCACTCAACATTGAAGGAACTTAAACAGTACTGGTATCATCACTCAACATGGAAAGGACATAAAACCAGTCGCTGTGTCATCTTCACCTCACAACCTTAACAAGGAATATTAACGTCCTCTGTATCATCATTTTCTTTTTTTTGTATTATCACACTGGCCGATTCCCTCCAAGGACAGGGTGGCCCGAAAAAAGAAAAACTTGCACCATCATTCACTCCATCACTGTCTTGCCAGAAGGGTGCTTTACATACAGTTTTTTAGTGCAACATTAAACCCCCTCTTCAGAGTGCAGGCATGTACCTCCCATTCCGGACTCAAGTCCGGCTGCGTTTCCTGAATCCCTTCATAAATATGTTTACCTTTGCTCACACTCAACATGCACGTCAAGTAGTAAAAACCATTGTTTCTCCATTTCACTTTCAACTCGCTCCACGCATGCTGCTGGGAAGTCCAGCCCCTCGCACACATAAAACCTCCTGTACACCCCTCCATCCAACACCTTCCTAGGCCGACCTACCCGCCTTCCTTCCACTACGGACTGATTCACTCTTGAAGTTCATTCTGTTTTCGCTTCCATTCTCTCTACATGTTCGAACCACTCAACAACCCTTCCTCAGCCTCTGGACAACTGTTTTTGTAGTCCCGCACTCCTCCTAGAACTTCCTAAATACGAATTCTTGCATTATATTCACAACCTCAAATTGCCCTCGGACATGAATCTCCACGGCCTCCAGGCCTTCTCCTTGCTGCAAACATTTCATCACCCACGATTTCATCACCATATAAGAGAGTTGGTTAATACTATAATCTCATACATTCCCCCTCTATTGCCTCCAAGGACAAAGTTCACTTTGTTCTCCACAGACTTCGAAGTGGCACCACTCACTCTTTTTACCTCATCAATTCTATGATTCACTATCTTCTTTGACCCATCCGCTGACAAGTCCACTCCCATCCTATTGAATACGTTCAACTTCCTCCAATACTCTCTCCCTCCAATCTGATATTCAATCTTTCTATCTCTATTCTTTTTGTTATCCTCATAAACTTACTCTTTCCTGTAGTCACCCTTTATTATTTCTTCTTTTGCACACCCTACCAATTTCATCCACTCAGTTCTCTGCAACTTCTCTTCTGATCCCCCAAGGAGCACAGTTCATCAGCAAAAAGAGCAAGCTTGTGACAACTCCCACTTTGTGTGTGATTCTTTATCTGTTATACTCCACGCCTCTTGCCACGACCCTCGGCATTATACTTCTATTACAACCCCATCTTTAAATATATTAAATACCAACCACGGTGAATATCACACATCATTGTCGAAGGACCTACGTTTACTGGGAAATATTTTCCCTTTTCTGCATACTCTATATTGAGCCTCTCGATCCTCGTAAAAACTCTTCACTGCTTTCTCTGTAAACTACTCCTACACATACTACTTGCAAACATCTGCCCACATTGCCCCCTTTCACCTGTCATAACCGCCGCTTTTCCAAATCCATAAATGCCACAAAGACTCCTCTTTAGCCTGATCTTAATACTGTTCACTTATATGTTTCACTGTAAAAACACCTGTCCACACACCCATACCTTTCTAAAGCCTCCTTGGTCATCTGCTATCCTATTCTCCGTCTTATCTTAATTCTTTCAATTATAACTCTACCATACACTTTACCGGTACACTCAACAGACTTATCCCCCTTTAATTTTTGGCACCTATTGATATCCCTTTTGCCTTTTACAAAGGAACGTGCCATGCTCTCTGCCAATCCCTAGGTACCTTACCTCTTACATTATTTATTAAAATAATTGCAACCAACCACTCCAAAATCTATATCCCCACTGCTTTTAACTTTGCTATCTTTATTCCATCAATCCGGGCTGCCTTACCCCTTTCATTTTAATTACTGACCTCACGAAACTTCCCACATCTCACAATGGCTCTTCATCACTCCTACAAGTTGTTTTCCTCCTTGCCTATACACGAAATCACAGCTTCCTATCTTCATCAACATTTAACAATTCCCCAAAATATTCCCTCCATCTTCCCAATACTATAACTCTCCATTTAGTAACTCTCCCTCTCCTATTTTTAACTGACAATCATTTGTTCTCTAGGCGTTTCTTAACTTGTTAATCTCTATCAAAACTTTTTATTATTTTCAACAAAATTTGTTGATAACATCTCACCCACTCTCTCATTGCTCTTTTTTACATTGTTCACCACTCTCTTAACTTCTCTTCTTTTTCTCCTTATACTCTTCCCTCCTTGCATCACATTCTAGCTTTGTTAAAAAACTTCTCATATGCTAACTTTTTCTCACTTACTACTCCTTTACTCATCAGTCCAACAACTCAGCTCCTTTCCCTCCTGCACCCACTTTCCTGTAACCACAAACTTCTGCTGACACTCTAACACAACATTTTTTAAACCTACCCCATACCTCTTAAACCCCATTGCCTATGTCCATCTCATTAGCCCTATATATTCTCCAATAGCAGTTTATTTCTTACCCTAACTGCCTCCTCTTTTAGTTTATAAAACCTTCACCTCTCTCTTCCTGATGCTTCTATTCCTGTATCCCATTACCTTTACTCTCAGTGTAGTACAACTAGAAAGTGATCTGATATATCTGTGGCCCCTCTAGTAAACTTGTACATCCTGAAGTTACTCATCAGTCTTTTCATTCTACCATAATAATCCAACAAACTACTGTCATTTTCGCCCTACCATCATATCGTGTATAATATTTTATCCTCTTTTCTTAAAATATGTATTACCATAAACTATACCCCTTTCATATACAAGTTTCATTCAAAGGGCTCCCATTATCATTTACCACCTGGCACCCTAAACATAAATACCACAACCCTATCTAAAAGTTTCTCCTTCTTTAGCATCAAGTCCCTCCTCCACAATTATTTCTCTATTGGTCAAAGGCTCCTATACATTCACTTAAAATCTCCAAAAATCTCTCTCCTCCTCTGCATTCCTCTCTTATCCAGGTGCATACAAAGCTTATTATGACCACTTCTCGCATCCAACCTTTACTTTAGATCCACTAATTATTGAATTTACACATATTCATATTCCGTTTCTCCTTCCATAACTGATCATTTAACATTACTGCTAACCCCTTCATTTGCTCTAACTCTCTCACTGATACTCCAGATTTAATACCATTTATTTCCCCCACTGAAACCTCTTACTACCCCTTCTGCTTTGTTTCGCTTAGGGCCAGGACATCCAACTTCTATTCCATTTCATAACAGCAGCCAATCATCTGTTGCTTGTCATCAGCACTACATCAACGCACAATTTAAAGCAAAACCAGTTTTATAAAGATTTTTTTCTTCTCTTTTTTAGTAATTGTATCCAGGAGAAGGGGTTATTGCCCATTGCTCCCGGCATTTTAGATCGCCTCATACGCAGCATGCGCTTACGGAGGAAAGATTCTTTCCACTTCCCATGGGCATAGAGAAATAAAAAAAGAAAAGAACGTATTTTGAACAAGGGGAAATACCTAGATGTCTGTATATATATTATGCATGTGCGTGTCTGTGAAGTGTGACAAAGTGTAAGTAGGAGTTGCATTGATATCCAAGGTTATCTTAGGTGTTTATGAGACAGAAAGAAACCAGCAATCCTACATCATGCAAAAACAGTTAAAGGTTTTGTTTTCCAGGTCATCTGGCAGGACGGTAGTACTTCCCTGGGTGGTTGCTGTCTACACCAACCTTCTACTCAACATAAAAAGGAACATAACAGTTCTGTGTCATTAGCTCTAAACATAAAAAGGAAAACATTAAACTAGTGCTGTTGTCAATTTCACTACATAACGAGGAACATAAAACCAGTGCTGTGTCATCATCACTCACATAACGAGGGAAGGAACATAAACCAATTGCTGGTCTTAATCGCTCAAGATAACAAGGAAACGAAAACCGTCCTGCGGTCTTCATCACTCAACATAACAAGGAACATAAACCATGCTGTTGTCTTCATCCCCCCACTCACATAACAAGGAAAACATAAAACCAGTGCTGTGGTCTTCTTCACTAACATAACAAGGAACATAAACAGGGCTGTGTGTTATCTTCATCTCAACATAACAAGGAACATTAAACCAGTCTGTGTATCATCATCAACATAACAACGAACATCAAACAGTGCTGTGTCATATCATCATCAAAATAACAAGGAACATAAAACAGTGCTGTGTTCATCATCACTCAAATAAAGCACTACACTATCAGTGCGGAGTCTCATCAATCAACATAAACAAGGAACATAAACCTGTGCTGTGTCATCATCACTCAACATAACAATGAACATAAACCAGTTCTGAGCAATCATCACCCAACATAACAAGGAACATAAACCAGTGCTGTGTCTTCATCACTCAACATAACAAGCAACATAAACCATTGCTGTGTCATCATAATAATACAGAACAAGGGAACATAACAGTGCTCTCTCATCATCACTCATCATAAACAAGGGAATCATTAACCATTCCTGGTGTGAAATCATCACTAAACATAAAAGGGACACTTAAACCTGTCCTGTGTCATCAGATCTCAACTAACATGGAACATAAACAGTGCTGTGTCTTATTCACACAAACATAACTATTAGCATAAACATGTGCTGTGTCTTATCAATCTAATACAAGAAACATAATCCAGTACTGTGACATCATCACTCAACTGAAAAGGACATTAAACGTGCTGTCTGTGTCATCACTCAACATAACAAGGAACCATAAACAGTGCTGTGTCCATCATCACTCAAACATATCAATTATCATGAAACCAGTGCTGTGTCATCTTCATCATAAATAACAAGGAACACAAACAGTTACCTGTAATCATCACTCAAGATAAACAAGAATATAAACAATTGCTGTGTCATCATCACTCAACTTAACAAGAACATAAACCCAGTGCTTGTCATCATCACTCAAATAACAAGGAAAATTATCCAGAGCTGTGTCATCTTCACTAACAGAACATAGGGAAATATATAAAAGCAGTCTGGTGTCATCATCACTCAACATAACAAGGACATAAAACCAGTGCTGTGTCATCATTCACTCAACATAACTAGGAAAATAATCAGAGCTGTGTAATCATCACTCATACATTAACAAGAAAGATAAAGCAGTTCCTGTGTCATCATCACTCAACATAACAAGAAAAAAATATAATGCAGTCCTGTGTCATCAATCACTCAACATAACAAGGAACATAAATAACAGTGCGGTGTCGTCATCACTCAAATCAAACATGGAACAGAAAACCAGTGTTGTGTCATCATCCTCAACATAAACAAGGAAGATAAACCATGTGCTGTTGTCATCATCACTCAAGTTAACATAACAAAACCTGTGCTGTGTCATCAATCCACTCAACATACCAAGGGAACATAAACAGTGCTCTCTAATCACACTCATTATAACAAGGAACGTAATACCTGTACAGTGTCATCATCCACTAAACATTACAAGGAACATTAACCAGTGCTAAGTCATCATCACCCCAACATAACAAGGAGAACATAAGCCATGGCTGTGTGTCTCATCACACAACATAACATGGAACATTTAAACCAGTGCTGTGTCATCATACTGAACATAACAATTAACTTAAACTAGTGTTGTGTCATATTCACTTCACATAACAAAGGAACATAAACCCGTGCTGTTGTCATCTTCACTCAATTTAAACAAGGAATATAAACCGTGCTGTGTCCTCATCACACAACATAACAAGGAACATAACAGTGCAAGTGGTCATCATCATCTAAATACATAAGATGGAACATAAACCGGTACCGTGTATTCACTCTCATAAGATAAAAGGAACATAAACCAATGCTGTGTCATCTTCACTAAACATAACAAGGTACATAAACCAGTGCTGTTGTACATCATCACTCAATATAACAAGGACATAATTAAACCAGTCCTGTGGCATCATCACTCAACTAACAAGGAAAATAAACAGTGCGTGTCATCATCACTCAACATTACAAGGAACAATATCCAGTGTTGTGTCATCTCCCTCAACATAAGATGAGAACGATTACCAGTGCTCGCATCTCATCACTCAATAACAATTAACCTAAACCTGTGCTGTGGTCATCATAACTCAACTTAACAAGGAACATAAACCAGTGCTCTCTCATCACATTCAATATAACAAGGAATGTAATCCAGTTACTGTATCATTTCACTAAACAATTAAAGGAACATAAACAATGCTAAGTCTTATCAATCAACATAACAACGGAACATAATCCAGTGCTGTGTCCTCATAACTCAACTTAAACAAGGTAACATAAACCAGTGCGGTGTCATCTCACTACAAAATAACAAGGACATAAAAAAGTGCTGTGTTCATCATTCAATCAACATAAACAAGGAACATTAAACCAGATGCCTAATGTTTATTGTTGCAACCCCTGAATGGGTTAAATGATTATTAGTATATATGGATGTAATTTCCTTTTCATATAATTTATATTGCTTATATTTGCGTATTAGCTAAATCGCATATGTATTGCCTTAAATTGTTATTTGACGTAGCTTATGTTGTTTGGATGTTACTATTACATATTTTAGGTGTTATAAAGTGTCGTTAGTTTGTTTGTAAAACACTGCAATTATCGCTTGTCGCTCGTTTTACTGCCGGCTTCGAGCTCTGCGTCCAGGGGATTTCCGTATCGGGGGGGGTTCCTCCCCTTCTCGGAAAGAGTGGGCCTCGGGGAACTCCTTGGGGGTTGGAAGTTTTCTTCTTTATTTTTATTATTCCTAAAACTTTGTTCAAACCTTTGTAAAATTTTGTGATTTTCGACGTTGTCTGAGGGTTTTGGGGTCCAGAGCACTCTAACATCTCAGGTCCTTGCTATAGCTTTGACCTAATTTTGTACTGGTTTTGTGTATTGTCACATCACGTTTTTTTTATCTAACATAGATTTAGTGTATGGATTTTGTAAATTTTGGAATCTGCTGAGCCCCACTTAGTGTGTTATATTTTTTCCCCTTCCTGATTTGTCGCATCACTTGATATTGCATTGCTATTGGACTTGCATTCTTTGTTTTTTTAAGCGGGCTGTTTAGTTGCCATCGGGCAAGAAGTATTTATTTGAGGGCTTTGTCTCACTTGTTTAAATCTTATTGAAACTTTAGACAAGCAAACTTAAAGCACTAAAGCATACACACACTTTCTTTTTACATATTTTAATATCTTATTAAATGTTAAATTTCCTGAACTTAAAATTATAAATGTGTACTCTTTTAGCACAAAAATATTTAAATCGAAATTGATTTTTTTTTGATTGCTGGGGGTTTAATTTACTTTGATAATATACCTCTAGACTTAAAAAATTTTTTAAATTTTAATTTCCTGTTATTGCCCACCATTGTAACCTAAAGGGACTATTGAACCATACTGAAATTTTTAAAGGAAATTTGGGCAAAGTAGACTCTTTTACGAAAAACCATAACAGGGTGATGCTAAAGGCTGTCCCTTTTAGTATTCATGGAATCTCTAACTTTTTGAATGCGTCTTTTTAACAGTTTCATCACCAACATACTAAAAAACATAAACCCTACTTATCATCATCACTAACATACAAAAACATAACCTCCGATCTATCACCAACATACTAAAAAAACTAAACATCCCGTGTCATCATCACTCAACGTACTAAATAACATAAACCCTCCTGGTTTATATCACTCAACTACAAATAACTAACAATCCTTGTCACACACTAAAATACAAATAAAATAAACCAGTCCTTGTCACATCAAATCAACTACAAAAACATAACCAGTCCTGATCCACACCAAAATACTAAAAAACACAAACCAAGACTCTCATCACCAACATATAAAAAACATAAGCCCGCCCGATCCCACTCAAATACTAAATAACAAAAACCCCTCCTGTTCATATCACTCAAAATACTAAATACCCAAAAAACCCTCCTGTGTCACACACCAAAATATAAATAACATAAAACCCGTCCTTTCAACATCACTAACAAACAAAAAAACATAAACATTCCAGTCCATCTTCAACATAAAATAAAAAAAACCCTCCTGAGTATCACCTCATAACAAAAAAACAAAACCCTCCGCGTCTCTCACCAACATACTAAATAAAATAAACCGTCCAGACGTCTCATCAACATACTGAAAAACTAAATCAGTTTTGTGTCACACACCAAAATAAAGACAATAAACCAGTCCTGTCATCATCCCTCAACATGGAAAAGGGAAAATAAAAAACCCTTTTGATCATCACTTAACATTACTAGGAACATAACAGTCCGGTCTTTCACTCCCAACATAAAAGGGAAAATAAACCAGTGCTGTTCCACTCAACCCAATAAGGGAAAATAAAACCCTCCCGTGTCATCACATCAACATAACAAGGAACAAAACATACCGTTAATCATCAACCCAAATAACAAGGAACAAAACCATGCTTTCATCATCACTCAACTAACAAGGAACATAAACCCTGCTTGTCTCACACTCAACAAACAAGGGAAAAAAACCAGGGTGTTCATCATCACTCAACTAAACAAGGAAAAATAAAGCAGTCCTGTTCATCACTCAAAATAACAAAGGGAAAAAAACCATGCTTGTCATCATCATCAAAAAACAAAACAAAAAAAGTGTGTTTCATCACCCTCAAAAGAAAAAAGGAGATAAACCATGGTTCATCATCACCAACATAACAAATTACATAAACCCCTTTCTGTGCATCATCACTCAAAATAACAAGAACATAAACCATGCCTCTCATCCCAAATCAAAATAACAAAAACTTAAACCCTACAGTTCATCATCATCAACATTAAAGGAACATTAACCATGTAAGTCATCATCACTCAACATAAAAAGGAACATAAAAACCCGTCTGTCCCAATCACCAAAAATAACAAGAACAAAACCTGCTGTGTCACCATCAACATAACAATAAAAATAAACCATGCTTTCATCATCACTCAAAATAACAAGGGAAAATAAACCAGTACCGGTAATCTCACTCAAGATAACAAGGGAAAAAAAACAGTGCAGTGTCATCACACTCAAAAAAAAAAACCCCAAACCATTTGTGTCATCATCACCAAAATAACAAGGAAAAAAAACCCTGTTGTGTCTTCACCAAAAAACAAGGAAAAAAACCATCCGTTCAAACAACACTCAACAAACAAGGGAAAATAAACCACCTGTGTCATCATCACTCAACATAACAAGGGAACAAAAACCAGGCTGGTCCTCATCATCAAAATAACAAGGGAAAAAAAAAACCCTGTTTTCATCTCCCCAACATAAAAAGGGAAATAAACCTTTCTTTCATATCATCAACATAACAATTAACATAAACCAGTGCTGTGTCATCATCACTCAACATAACAAGGAACATAAACCAGTACCGTGTAATCATCACTCAAGATAACAAGGAACATAAACCAATGCTGTGTCATCATCACTCAACATAACAAGGAACATAAACCAGTGCTGTGTCATCATCACTCAACATAACAATTAAAATAATCCAGTGCTGTGTCATCATCACTCAACATAACAAGGAATATAAAGCAGTCCTGTGTCATCATCACTCAACATAACAAGGAACATAAACCAGTGCTGTGTCATCATCACTCAACATAACAAGGAACAGAAACCAGTGTTGTGTCATCATCCCTCAACATAACAAGGAGGATAAGCCAGTGCTGTGTCATCATCACTCAACATAACAAGGAACATAAACCAGTGCTCTCTCATCACCACTCAATATAACAAGGAACGTAAACCAGTACAGTATCATCATCACTCAACATTACAAGGAACATAAACCAGTGCCAAGTCATCATCACTCAACATAACAAGGAACATAAACCAGTGCTGTGTCCTCATCACTCAACATAACAAGGAACATAAAAAAGTGCTATGTCATCATCACTCAACATAACAAGGAACATAAACCAGTGCTATGTTATCATCACTCAACATACTAAATAACATAAACCAGTACTGACTCATCATCACTCAACATACTAAATAACATAAGCCAGTCCTGAGTCAACATCACTCAACAATTAATATAACAAACAAGCCCTGTTCATCATCACTCAACATACTAAATAACATAAAACTTTCCTGTGTCAATCATCAACCTCAACATACTAAATAACATAAGCCGAACCGATCATTCATCACTCAACATATTAAAATAAAATAATCAAGTCCAGTTCATCATCACTCAACATACTAAATAACATAAACATGTCCTTGTCAGATCTCTCAACATACTAAATACAAAACCAGTCCCTATCATCATTGCTCAATATACAAAAAAACATAAACCAGTCCTCATCATCATCACCTCAACTTACTAAATAACATAAACCAGTCCACGAGTCGTCATCACTCAACATACTGAATAACATAAACATTCTGTGTCTCATCACTCAAAATGACAAGAACAATAAAACCATCCTTTGTCATCCCTCACATGAAAGGAACATAAACCAATCCTGTGTGATCATCACTTAACATTACTAACAATAACTCATCCTGTGCCATCATCACTCAACAGGAAAGGAACATAAACCCATCCTGAGCATCAATCATAACTCAACCTAACAAGGATATAAACCAGTCCGTGTCATCACTCCATCAAGACCAAGGAACCATAACCCGTCCATGTTCATCACACTCAACATAGCAAGAACATAAACAGTCCAGTGTCTTCATAGCGCAACATAACAAGGAACATAAACCAGTTCTGCATCACATTACTCAACTTAACAAGAAAATAAACCAGTTCGAGGCATCATTACTCAACATAACAAGGAACATAAACCAGTCCGAATATCATCATCAGCCACACAACATAACAAAGAAACTAAACCAGCCCATGTCATCAACCACACATAACTAAATAACATAAAAACCAGTCCCTTTAATCTCACTCAACATAACTAAGAACATAAACCAGCCCTTGTAATAATCCTCAACCTGCAAAAAACAAAAACCAGTCTGTTAACATCACACACATACTAAAGACATAAACCAAAATTGTAATCAAACTCAACAACTAAATAACAAAACCAGTCCCCTGTCGTCATCACTCAAGATGCTAAAAAATACACAAACCAGTACTGTGTAATCATCACTCTACATACTAATCACATAAACCATCCTGTCATCATGCTCATCATAACAGAACAAGGAACATAACCGGTGCTGTTCATCATCACTCACATAACAAGAACATAAACCATGCTGTGTCCAACATCACCCAACATAACAAGAACATAAAAACCAATCCTTGTCAATCATTACTCAAATAACAAGAACATAACCCCACGTTTTTCATCATCACTCAACATAACAAGGAACATAAACCAATCCTTGTCATCATTACTCAACATAACAAGAACATAACCCACTGTTTTCTTCATCACTCCACATAAAGAACAAAACCATCCTGTCATCATTACTCAACATAACAAGAACCATAAACAAGTGCAGTGTCATTACCACTCACAAAACAGGAACATAAACCATGCTGTGTGATCATCACACAACATTTTGGAAAAGAACAGATACCATAATATCACATCACTGCAACATAGCAGGACATAAACCACGCTGTGTCATAATCACTCAACAAACAAGGAACAAAACCAGTGTTTGTCATCATCACTCAACATAACAAACATAAACCAGTGTTTGTCATCATCACTCTAACATAACAAAAACATAAACCAGTGTTTTCATCTCACCAACATAACAAAACATAAACCAGTGTTGTGTCATCATCACTCATCAAAAACAAGAAACATAAACCATGCAGTGTCATCATCACTCACAAAAACAAGAAGCATAAACCATGTTGTGTCATCACACTCAACATAACATAAACAAAAACCTGTTTGTCACATCATCACTCAACAAACAAGGAACATAAACAGTGCTGAGTCTTCATCACTCAACATAAACAAGACATAAACCAGTGTGTTCAATCATCACTCATCAGAACAAAAACATAAACCTGTTGTTCCATCATCACTCAACATAACAAAACTAACCTTGTTTGTTCATCATCACTCAACATAACAAAACATAAACATTTTGTCTCATCATCAACATAGCAAGGAACAAAAACACGAGTTGTGTAATCAATCCCTCAACATAACATGAAGTTAAATCCAGTGCTGTGTCATTCATCACTTAAAATAACAATTAACAAAACCAGTAGTGTACATCACTCAACATAACAAGGAACATAAACCATTCCTTTCATCATCCCTCAACAAAACAAGGAAACTAAGCAGTCCTCTGTCATCATCACTAAAATAACAAGGAACATAAACCATTGTTTGTCCATCATCCCAAACATAACAAGGAAGATAAACCAGTGCTCTGTCTCATCACTCAACATTGAAAATACAAAACCAGTGCTGTGTCATCATCACAGACAACATAACAAAGAACATAAACATGTTTCTGTCATCACCACTCAATAAAACAAGAACGTAAACCAGTACAGTGTACACATAACCCGCACTTAAAAGAGAGAACTTACGACACGTTTCGTCCGACTTGGACATTACAAAGTCACACTGTAACTTCCAGCACGGATTGTGCCTTTTTGTTTATTTACCATACAGTGACATCACACTCAACATTACAAGGAACATAAACCAGTGCAATGTCATCATCACTCAACATAACAAGGAACATAAACCAGTTCTGTGTCCTCATCAGTCAACATAACAAGGAACATTAACCAGTGCTGTGTCATCATCACTCAACATAACAAGGACCATAAACCAGTGCTGTTATCTTGTGGGGTTCAATAAAAAAAAATTTGATCGATCGATCTGTATTCATGTGATCTACGAATTCTGAGGAAGGAATATATACAAAGAAAGAGTGTTTAACAGAAAGGCAGTTTCGGTGCACTCAAATCTAGACTGTTAACTCTCAGAATTCGGAGAGAACGTGAACACAAAAAAAAAAGTTCTTGAATACTGATAAGTTGATACTGTAATTATTCATCTATACAGGTTATTTACATTTAATCCCAACTCTGCTAGGGTAAGATTGACATATGCAGAATGGGTGTCATCTCTGGGAAGATCAAACTCTGTTGCATTGGCTAACTCATGCTGTATTTGAGGCAAATCTGAATTGGAAGTTACAAATGATACTTGAGGATTTCTCAATACCTGTCGTGTATGTAGGGAATAACGACATTCAGGTTGATCGTCTGACTGAATATCAGAGGAAGAGAGTACAGGATCAGGAGGATTGTCAGAGTCTGTCACATTAGACTGGGTTGGAACATCATTATCATCACATACTAACTTCATATGATCTAAATGCGATTCTTTTATACTGACCAGTACTAATTTCTCTAACCTTATACTTATTACCAGTGATATGTTCAACTACTCGATAAGGATCAAACAAACTTTTGATCAAGCTTTGGCATTGCAGACGTTTTGTTAAAGTTAGTCAGCATAACTCTCGAACCTACTTTGATTTTGGATGGCTTTGCTCGAGTGTTTTGCGACTCTTGTAAATTTGCTGTTGATTTATGAAGTGTTTCACGGATTCTTCTAAAAACACTTTGAGCTAAGCTGGTACGAGTTGCTATGAAATCATCAGGGTTGTAATTTGTTTTCGGATTAGAATATAACAACTCATAAGGCAAACGTTTATCTACACCGTACAATGCATAATGTGGAGTGTCACCTATAGAAACATTGTAAGCAGAATTTATAGCACACTGCACATCAGGTATAACTTCATCCCAAGTTTCACTGTTGGGATTGATAGTGGCTCTCAAGACATCAAGTACTTTCTTATTGGTTCGTTCCGCTAACCCATTGCTGGCAGGATGATGAGGAACAATGGTGGATTTAGAGATCTTGTACAAGGTACACAAATTTTCAAGAATCTCATTACAGAATTCACCTCCATTATCTGTTACTAGGGACTTAGGGGTGGTATGCCTGCAGATAATGCGTTCTTTTAAACGCTTTAGGTACTGCTCGGCAGTCTTATCTCAATAGGAACTAACTCACAATATCTGGTGAAATGGTCTACCATAACACACAGATGTTTGTTGCCTTGGAGGGAACATTGGAAATTAGTTAACAAATTTAGCGCAACTCTTTCCCATGGTTTGCTAGTAGTTGGATACACTTGGATTGGATTAGGGCCATTAGCATTACCTTTATGTTGCATGCAGACACTACAGTCTTAATCTTAATACTCAGATATATCAGTTGCCATACGAGGCCAAAAGTATTTCAATCTGGCTTGTTTTACTGAACGATCCATACCAGGGTGTGCAACACCTGGTGCATCATGAACTAGCTGTAAGGCTACATTCACTAGTGACTCTGGAATTACTAATTGGTATACTCTTCTGCTAGGAGTACCCAACTCGGCTGTTCGATACAGTAATTCTTGGTTCATGACAAAGTCACTGATGGGTGCCGGTGGCTTCACAGTCAGAATAAGATCTTCCTGGAGCGGGAATCGAATCACACCAGACCACATGGGATCTGTTCTTTCTTACTGGAGGAATGAACAAACTCAGTGGAGTGGATGACTCCCCCCGGTTGAAAAAAATTAACGCTATAACGCAATATGAGCAAGGGAGAGCGAATCTACTATCTCAAACTGCAAGCACAGGAGAAAAGAAATGAACACGGTGGACAATGCTGATATTCAATCTGAGTCGCACACAGTGACACGAGGTATCAGCTATAAACTTCACTTACAAACGTTAACAACGTGGAAGTTACTCGAGAAATAACTTCTTACAATGCACTGATTACTGTCAACTAGGATGGATCACAATCTGAAACACGGAGTCCAGACAGGAGTGACAGTATTACTAGTGCCTGACCGCTCGGCTACGTTAATAAGTAATTCACGGATCTATAGGAACTTAATCTGAACTTCACATTTCGCAGCACTTTAACAAATCTCAGATACAAGCTGTGAGAACAAACACATTGCTCAAGGGCTAGGTATTGTCTTTCAGTCAGTAAGGGAATGTTGATACTGTGGACTGATTCATATTGACTTTGACTGCATGATACACTAAGTGAACATTCAAAAGTGACTGGGACATGATCTCAGGGAACTTACTCAAGGACATAAGGCAAAAAAAAAAAAAATAGAGAAATGACACAGTAAGCTTAAGTGGAAGAAAATGCTTAACAATTCTGCCTAAGTAATAAAAAAATGTCTAAGATACACTGCAAGAGGAAGACAACTCAATGTAAAGGACTATTGGCCAAGATAAAAATTACATTGAAATATACAAGTAAAAATATTACTGGAGACTGAATTAAATGCAAAATGAGCTGTCTTTACTCTTGCTAATAAAGGAATTAACTAATAAAATTTTAAATCAATGTAAAAAGTATAAAATAAAATTACTAAATTGTATGCAACGAGAGATAACTGGGAAATTTAAATATTTTCTAAGAATGCATAAACAAAATTAAAATATAATGCAAAGACAACATCAGGAAAATAAATGAAATGAAAAACAAGACTCAAACAATAATGAACTGAGAATAATAATGCATAAAAATATCAATAAAAGAAAATAATTCACTGCAGAACAAGTGCAACGAAATAATTCACAAGTGGTGAGGCAAGTGTAACACTTACAAGTGGCGGGGTACACAACACTTAATCACGTATTCATTATTTTAGTATATTTTTACAACAAAATCTTGCTGTGACTGATACGACAAAAATTTGCTGGCAAAAATAATGGTACACAAGTCTACGAAAAAATTAGAGGAATGAGACACTGCTGGCATACGAAAAAAGACACACATAGAAATAAATGGATAATTTGGAAAACTGGGGTGAATATCACTGCATGAACTACAGTGACAAATACTGGAGAATACAATGCTGAAAGAATACAATAAAAAAAATGAATCACTTCACACGGAGTGACTGACTGGTACACTACACAATAATACTTACTACAGACAGAGAGTAGCATAAAATAAAACACAGATAAAAAATAGAAGATGAGCGATAACACTGAAAAATATTGCAAAAAATAATGAGTCAAAGAAACACTGAGTCTACACTGAAAACACAAGGCTTAGAGTACACAAGAAATTCACTATAAATGTCTCACACACGCAAATGTCTTTAAATGCAAGAAAAATGTCTCTAAACAGAAAATTATCACTGAAGTCTGTAGTAGTCGACGGTGATGACTGGTGATGAGGGTAGGTTGTCGAAGGTTGTCCTGCGCGGTGATGACTGACGCCTCCTACACTCACTGTTGTCGGAAGAAATGCGCTTTCTCGGTGAACTCACATAGCTGGCTTTATCGTTGGCGCTCAGCTACAATCTCTTGACCAATTATGTGAGCCAAAACAGTATTAGGACCCAGTACAAGGGTGCAAACAGCCACAGGTAGATGAGGTGGATGGCTGGTGGTGGGTGGGTGAAGGGAGAGTGTGTGGCAGTGGGTGAGGTGGTGACTCTTGCTGGCGCTCTGGCACGCACTCCACTCACTACCCACGAAGGTGGCTTGATAAGCCACTATACCACAGGGATGGTGAAGACAACTCTTAGCATCCAACTGGGAGCACAAAGCGATATATGAGACAATACTTCAGAGGAACTTGCGTGGCTTACTGCTCTCTCTCAGCTGGGTTAGAAGCTGGGTTGGCTGACAGGCTTAACCCACGAGAATGGCTGACTGGAAGACGGGTAACGATGCACACAGCATGAAGGAGCAGGTGGATGACAGGAGACAGGCTGGATGACAGGCTGACTGGCGTTCTCCACAGTCTGGCTTACTGACTGGCTTAATTGCAAAATCCGGGTCAACCCCTCGGAGATTGAAGCAATTAGCACACGAACTAAGCCAGGAAGCTTGAAAAACAGCTGCAACAGGCTTGCAGGCTGGAGTACAGGTTGGAGGTGGTGAGTGAGGGTAAGTGGCTAGCTACGGTTCACCTTTGACCCGCCGGCTCCCCACAAACAGTCTTTTAACGTCTTGAAATACCCTTAAAAGAGCTTAATCCACGCATCCCACTGCTGCCACCATTTATCATGTGGGGTTCGAACACGTGGATAGGGTAAAGAAATACTCATGTAGGCTGGAAGTACGTATATTACGGATAGTGTGTGAAGCGCCCAAACAGCCGTGACCTGCCTCCTTGCTCACTCTCGTAAGACTAACTAACCCCAGTACCCATATGTGAGGGGGGTGTTTGAATACTGCTGTGGTCAGCAACAATATGAATACAGACAGTGATTCACGCAGAGACGGTTGGTAGTGAGTCATCTACTGGTACACTGGTTACTGGTAACTGGTTACTACTATTGAGACTGTGTCATCATCACTAAACATAGCAAGGAACATAAACGAGTGCTATGTCATCATCACTCAACATACTAAATAACATAAACCAGTTCTGTGTCATCATCACTCAACATACTAAATAACATAAACGAGTCCTGAGTCATCATCACTCAACATACTAAATAACGAAAATCAGTACTGTGTCATCATCACTCAAAATGACAAGGACCATAAACCAGTCCTGTGTCATCATCACTCAACATGGAAAGGAACATAAACCAGTCCTGTGTGATCATCACTTAACATTACAAAGATCATAAACCAGTCCTGTGTCATCATCACTCAACATGGAAAGGAACATAACCCAGTCCTGTGTCATCATCACTCAACATGGAAAGGAACATAACCCAGTCCTGTGTCATCATAACTCAACATAACAAGGTATGTAAACCAGTCCGGTGTCATCATCACTCAACATGACAAGGAACATAAACCAGTCCTGTGTCATCATCACTCAACATAACAAGGAACATAAACCAGTCCAGTGTCTCCATTACTCAACATAACAAGGAACATAAACCAGTTCTGTGACATCATTACTCAACATAACAAAGAACATAAACCAGTTCTGTGTCATCATTACTCAACATAACAAGGAACATAAACCAGTCCTGTGTCATCATCACTCAAGATGACAAGGAATATAAACCAGTCCTGTGTCATAATCACTCAACATATCAATGAACATAAACCAGTCCAACATCATCACTCAACATGAAGAGGAACATAAACCAGTGTTGTGTCATCATCACTCAACATCAAGGGAAATAAACCTATTGGGGCATTCATCACCAAAACATAA
>NC_069497.1:14784911-14832092 GCF_026875155.1 Cherax quadricarinatus | reverse complement strand
CGCCTGTTCGAAGCCATTTGCGTCAGGAAAAACATCGGATAGGCTTGTGTTAATCAAATTTTGTGGCTCTCTCAAAAAAATTCATTTTAAATCTTCGACTCTCAGTCTGGTTAGCGGCTTGCTAAAAACTGAGTCATATTGGGACTTGAGTAGCTCACTCATTTCCTTGCTGTCATCTGTGTAGGACCCATCTTGTTTAAGTAGAGGCTCAATACTGGACGTTGTTCTCGATTTTGATTTGTCATAGGAGAAGAAATTACTTTGGGTTTCTTTCGATTTCGTTTATGGCTTTTAGTTCTTCCCGCGATTCCTGACTCCTAAAGGATTCTTTTAGCTTAAGTTCGATGCTTGCTATTTCTCTGACCAGTGTCCCCTACGCATTTCAGATATATTGACCTCTTTTAGCCGCTCTGTTATTCTTTTCCGTCGCCTGTAAAGGGAGCGCCTGTCTCTTTCTATTTTACATCTACTCCTCCTTTTTCATAGAGGAATAAGCCTTGTGCATACATCGAGTGCCACCGAGTTAATCTGTTCACGGAAAAGAATAACAGAGCGGCTAAAAGAAGTCAATATATCTGAAATGCGTAGGGAGACACTGGTCAGAGAAATAGCAAGCATCGAACTTAAGCTAAAAGAATCCTTTAGGAGTCAGGAATCGCGGGAAGAACTAAAAGCCATAAATGAAATCGACAAAAACCCAAAGTATTTCTTCTCCTATGCCAAATCAAAATCGAGAACAACGTCCAGTATTGGGCCCCTACTTAAACAAGATGGGTCCTACACAGATGACAGCAAGGAAATGAGTGAGCTACTCAAGTCCCAATATGACTCAGTTTTTAGCAAGCCGCTAACCAGACTGAGAGTCGAAGATCAAAATTAATTTTTTATGAGAGAGCCACAAAATTTGATTAACACAAGCCTATCCGATGTTATCCTGACGCCAAATGGCTTCGAACAAGCGATAAATGACATGTCCATGCACTGTGCCCCAGGGCCAGACTCATGGAACTCTGTGTTCATCAAGAACTGCAAGAAGCCCCTATTACGAGCCTTTTCCATCCTTTGGAGAGGGAGCATGGACACGGGGGTCGTCCCACAGTTACTAAAAACAACAGACATAGCCCCACTCCACAAAGGGGGCAGTAAAGCAACAGCAAGGAACTACAGACCAATAGCACTAACATCCATATCAAAAAAAATCTTTGAAAGGGTCCTAAGAAGCAAGATCACCCCCCATCTAGAAACCCATCAGTTACACAACCCAGGCAACATGGTTTAGAACAGGTCGCTCCTATCTGTCTCAACTATTGGATCACTACGACAAGGTCCTAAATGCACTAGAAGACAAAAGAATGCAGATGTAAATATTATACAGACTTTGCAAAAGCCTTCGGCAAGGTGTGACCATGGCGTAATAGCGCACAAAATGTGTGCTAAAGGAATAACAGGAAAAGTCGGTCGATGGATCTATAATTTCCTCACTAACAGAAACACAGAGAGTAGTCGTCAACAGAGTAAAGTCCGAGGCAGCTACAGTGAAAAGCTCTGTTCCACAAGGCACAGTACTCGCTCCCATCTTGTTCCTCATCCTCATATCCGACATAGACAAGGATGTCAGCCACAGCACCGTGTCTTCCTTTGCAGATGACACCCGAATCTACATGACAGTGTCTTCCATTGCAGACACTGCAAGGCTCCAGGCGGACATCAACCAAATCTTTCAGTGGGCTGCAGAAAACAATATGAAGTTCAACGATGAGAAATTTCAATTACTCAGATATGGTAAACATGAGGAAATTAAATCTTCATCAGAGTACAAAACAAATTCTGGCCACAAAATAGAGCGAAACACCAACGTCAAAGACCTGGGAGTGATCATGTAGGAAGATCTCACCTTCAAGGACCATAACATTGTATCAATCGCATCTGCTAGAAAAATGACAGGATGGATAATGAGAACCTTCAAAACTAGGGAGGCCAAGCCCATGAGACACTCTTCAGGTCACTTGTTCTATCTAGGCTGGAATATTGCTGCATACTAACAGCACCTTTCAAGGCAGGTGAAATTGCTGACCTAGAAAATGTACAGAGAACTTTCACGGCACGCATAACGGAGATAAAACACCTCAATTACTGGGAGCGCTTGAGGTTCCTAAACCTGTATTCCCTGGAACGCAGGAGGGAGAGATACATGATTATATACACCTGGAAAATCCTAGAGGGACTAGTACCGAACTTGCACACGAAAATCACTCACTACGAAAGCAAAAGACTTGGCAGACGATGCACCATCCCCCCAATGAAAAGCAGGGGTGTCACTTGCACGTTAAGAGACCATACAATAAGTGTCAGGGACCCGAGACTGTTCAACTGCCTCCCAGCACACATAAGGGGGATTACCAACAGACCCCTGGCAGTCTCTTCAAGCTGGCACTGGACAAGCACCTAAAGTCAGTTCCTGATCAGCCGGGCTGTGGCTCGTACGTTGGTTTGCGTGCAGCCAGCAGCAACAGCCTGGTTGATCAGGCTCTGATCCACCAGGAGGCCTGGTCACAGACCGGGCCGCGGGGGCGTTGACCCCCGGAACTCTCTCCAGGAAAACTCCAGGTAGTCCATTTGATTTAGTCACTGAAAGTGATTATCATTGTTTTGTGCAAAATGCAGTAAGTAAACATGATGTTCACTTGCTGAAAACAGCAGGAGGCCACATGATATGTGGTCCCATTCCCTCTTAAAGTGGGACAGAAGCTGATATTGATTCAGTGGAAAATGTACTAGTTACGAGAATAACCGCTGATCATGTACCACAGCAGAAATTATCATTATTGGAAGAAATGAATGAACCAGTTGATAAGTTGTGGGATTTAGACACAATACCTGGAGTTTCCCTGGAGAGAGTTCCGGGGGTCAACGCCCCCGCAGCCCGATCTGTGACCAGGCCCCCTGTGGACAGCCTATAACCAGGCTTTGCGTGGGTGCACGCAAACCAACGTACAGCCACAGCCCGGCTGACAGGGAAATATTTAGGGGCTTGTCCTGCCAGCTTGAAGACTGCCAGGGGGCGTTGGGAATCCCCCCCTTTTTGTGCTGGGAGGGAGTTGAACAGTCTCGGGGCCCCTGACCTTATTGTATGCTTTAAAGGGCTAGTGAATCCTGCTTTTCATTGGGGGGTGGTGATCGTCTCCAAATCTTTTTGCTTTCGTAGTGAGTATTTTCGTGTGCAAAATTGGTATATCCCTTAGGATTTCCAGGTGTATATAATCAGTATCTCTCCCCCGCGTTCCAGGGAATAAGGATTGATTTTCCCTAGGTATTTGGAAAAAGGGGGGGATAAGGGTGGTAGGGGGCCAAGTGCAATGTTCGATGTATGGTTAGGGGGTAGGTTACTTTTGGCAGCCCCCCCTTGCAGCAAACCCAAAAAAGGGTGCTCTTATACTTGCCCTCCCCTGGGATCCGAACTCCAGTGAGGCCCAAATTTCAAATACTGCGCACAAAAATCAAGGAACCCATAGTGACTGAAAACTGACGGGGACGCAGCAAAATGGACTAAACTGACAAAAGAGGGGCCGGCATTCAATACCAGACCTACTGCCAGACGTAAAACCAGACATGAGACGTTTTCCACTACATTGAAATAACTGCCTCCAAAACAACTGTACCAGTGTTCAACGGAAGACATGGCAGAAACCCTAACATCAACCTCCAAGGAAAAAAACAGGTCTGTAGGACTTTTTTCCCTCAGTGCCAAACGAGGGAAATGAGCATTTAAACATGGTGACCGGCAGGGTTTTTCATGCATGGAAGGAGTGTGCATCTTGCATAGCACCTTTCCCTCACCATGCACACTGACATCTCCTACACTCCCTTTCCCTTGACCTTAATCCGCTTTCGATGTACCCAACCGACATGTAAAAATTAGTGAACTTCCCAGAATGGATGTTGGAGGATGGCTTCTCCGCTGGATTAAAGGCTACCTGTCCAACAGAAAATCGTCTGTGTTGTTCCAGGGACATAGAAGTGTAACTAAAGATTTTGAATTGGGAACCCACAGGGAGGTGTGCTCAGTCCCACACTGTTCAATTTTCTAATTAATGCATTACTTAATGCTATGCCTAGTCAGCCCCAAAATTATGTGATTAGTTTTGCTGATAAATAATGATTACACCCCCGGTTTCTCCAACACCCAAAACATTCTTAATCATGTACTAGCCTCGTGTCAGGACCTGGGGTTGATAATCTCTACTGATAAAACAAAGATACTCAATAGGCGTCCTCCTCGACAGAGAGGCACAGTTCGTCAGATCCAATTGCATGATGGGTCCTTCTAGAATATGTAAGCAGTACAGGTACTAGGCTTTGGGGTTCCACTATTTGGGAACCGTTGTAACAAGACTTTGTCGCCAATACAAAGAACGACTAAGAGCACTTAGAGTTGGGCAGGGCTTCACCCCAAGTATGGTGCTAATGTTAAAATTGTGAAAATGATGTATCTTGCTTATATTAGATCATTGGTTGATTATGCTGTGCCACTACTTGCTCTGTGTCGACTGGAAGCTTGGAGGGCTGGAAAAACGGGCAGAACGAAGAAAATGAGGATCATCCTAGGATGCCCTCGTACTGCCAAAATTTTAAATATGCAAAAAGAACTTGATTTCCAAGCATCAGAGTGGGTGTTACTGAAAGAAATATCCTAATTGGGGGTTTAATATGCTCAGGCAAGCTCATTGAAACCCCTGCACAGAAGCCCTCAAAACTTTCCTCAGCACTGGTGAACACTCCTCCAGATGGATCGAAAAACTGGAACCGACCTCCGCATGAATCAGATACATGATCTATGTCAAGTAAGGCAACAGCGGCACTTCTCCGCCCCATGGAATATTACCCCATTCCAAACTACCATTCCTCCATTTCCCCCCAAACTATTTCTTAAATCAAAACCAAAACTTCGCCTTGAAGCCAAACATGAGGCCTTAAGCTGTATTGATAATTTAGTCACACAGCACACACTCTCGCAAATTATTTACGTTGATGGTTCTTTTCACCAATCCACTGGGCAGCTAGTAGTGCTGCTTTGCTTTACAGAGTGATGCTTCTTAAAGAAATTGGAGCACGCAATCTAATTGGGCCTCTCCCCTTCAGACAGAACTGTTTCCCATATCCTTGCACTGAAATGCATCTATGTATCAAAGATTGACAGTTTAATTGTAACTGATTGTCTGTCATCCATAAATGCTCTCAACTCATTAAGCATAAATTGTGGCATGCTTGTGTCAGAAGCCAGACACAGGTATGGTAGGATTGTGGACAGTGGAGTCAGAGTGCACATGCTGTGGATTCCATCTCACATTGGTCTTCGATGCATGATAGAACTGATAAATTGGCTAAGCTGTATGCTTTCAAAGAGGGAGTAGATTATAGATTACAATGTTGGCTTGTCAGGTAGTAGTTTGAGAACAATAATACGAAAAGAACTTCAGCTGAATTTTATGGACTTAAGGCTCAGGGAGATTGACGCCAGTGAGTCCATCTATCATCATTCTATCATGCAGGAGGAGCCACATGTCTATGGTGCATCCAACAAAATAAGCAGACTCTTGGATGTCACTACCGCCCGGCTCCGGCTGGGTTACAAGTATCTTTGGCAGGTTAAATTACCACCACCAGATGTAGACCAAACGAAATGTAAACTTTGCCAGATGGATTATTGTCACACCCTGCGTCATTATGTACTGGAGTGCGATAAAATTAATGAATTTAGAAACAACTCACTCAGAAGAGAGATTTTAGAGATTTTGCCACCGAAGTGGCTAGTTTATTGTGCACCCCATATCCATCCTGTGGACGGTAGCGCGAGAGCATGTGGATACACAAAAGGCCTAGGAACTAGGCCCCAAAGGGTTAACAGGAATACATATGGATTTATATCTACATATCTATAGTTCACTTATCTGTTACAAGCAAATTTAGGAAATTTGCTTAGTATATCTGGAATCTTATTTTCATTAATAAGATATCTTTACATGTCACATAGGTTATTATACTGTCTGTCTCTGTATTCCTCAATAAGTGGACTACAGAGACAGACAGTATAATGGCTAAGTATTTTATCCACAGTGGTATATTACAGACCATTCTGGAGAAATACCCTGACTTTGCTAGCTGTAAATAAAGCATTACCACATATGTGCATGTGTGTGTGTGTGTGTGTGTTTTGTTGTGTGTGTGTGTGTGTGTGTGTGTGTGTGTGTTGTGTGTGTGTGTGTGTTGTGTTTTGTGTGTATGTGTATGAGTGTGTGATGTGTGTGTGTGTATGAGTGTGTGTGTGTGTGTATGAGTGTGTGTGCATGTGTGTGTAAAGAGTTTGTGTATGTGTGTGTGGTGTGTGTGTGTGTGTGGTGTGTGTGTGTGGTGTGTGTTGTGTGTGTGTGTGTGTGTTGTGTGTGTGTGTGTGTGATTATGTGTGTTGTGTGTTTTGAATTTGTATGTGTGTGTGTGTGTGTTTTGTGTTTAGAGAGAGAGACTCAGCAATCAACATTTGCACCAATACTCACTACAGTTTTGACCGGGTGTGGAAGTGTGAATTTCTCATTACTCTTAAAATTTTGGGTTTATGATTGCAGCCATGTATAAACGTAAGTAACCATTCTTACAGTATTCATTACCTTTGTAACTTGTGAGTTCATTACCTTTGTAACTTGTGAGTTCATTACCTTGTACCTAGTTCAGCCATCAAAACTTTGGAGCCCGGGCCCCGGACCCATTGTGTACCCCTGTAATCTGTAAATACCTTTGTAACTTGTCATGATTGTGACTAGACCTACCTGGAGTTCATTACCTTTGTAAATTGTGAGTTCATTACCTTTGTAAATTGTGAATTCATTACCTCTGTAACTTGCTCAGCTATCAAAACTTTGAGGCCCAGTCCCTGGACCCATTATGTACCTCTGTAATCTTTTGACTACCGCCCACAGGATGGGTATGGGGTGCATAATAAACATATTAAACTAAAATAAAAAACGGCATCCAAACACCAGCTACTGCCAGACGTACAACTAGCGAAGTGAAGCTCTCATCTATACTGACGTTCATCTGTACTGACAGTAGCATCATATCTGTACCACCATCATATCACCTGTACCACCATCATATCACCTGTACCACCATCATATCACCTGTACCACCATCATATCACCTGTACCACCATCATATCACCTGTACCACCATCATATCACCTGTATCAGTGATAACGAGAGGGAAACACAAGAGACATCGTAAAATCAACAATACAAAACTCCAAGGTTATAGGACGGTTATCCCTCAGTGACAGTCGTGGGAAAGAAGTGAATAGTTAAAAAAGTCAAGGTTAATGTTTTGTAGCTGCCTAATTTAGCTGACCAGTGTTTCAGTGAGAGAATCATAGCAGAAAATGCCAAATAATATCTATAAACTAAAGAAAGTCAGGTTGTAGGTGGCGTTTACTTCCCTCAGTGATTTTTAAAAAAGGCTGAGTCAGCAGACCAGGTCAGGCAGTCAACAACACGACCAAACCCCGATAAATGAATAGGGGGATTTGGATGGAAACCATTGATTAAAAATTTTTTGGGCACCCGAATGGAAAGGAGTTAAAAATGGAATAGTGAAAACCCGAAGTAAATGAGGCAGGAAGGGGAAGGGGGGTAAAAGGGGTTTTCGAAAGGGGTTTTTTTGAAATAGTTTTCAAGAGCCCATACTGCATTCTCTTGTCCCTTCTTTTCCTTGCTGCTGATAAAAATTCCTCACCTTCACCTTAAACCCCCGACAGTATCCCACCATTCGACCTATTCAATTCCCTCCTGCCATTAAGCCCACCACCTCTCCAAGGCACTCCACAAAATCTTCCCCACACCTCTTTTGTGCATTAAACCCACATTCAACAACTTTCCAGATAACCTCTGTAACGCCTCGGTTAAACCTTCCCAGTCAACATCCCCATAACACCTCTGTATCGGAAAAGCTCACAATTTAACACACGTACACTACGGGACGCTGACAACCTCTAAAAACGAATATGCATCCAGTCTTGCCGCATACTCCCCTTCCTAATAACGAACGTAATGCATGACCCCACCAACCTCATCCCCCCTCCTCCCCCCCCACATCCGTAACATTAACACTCCGCAAAAGGACCCCTAAATATCCTGAAAATAAACCCCTCCCTCTCGGTTCGACATCCTTGCGACATAATGTCAATTCCAATCACCCCCAATAATCGTGACGACTGCAGTGATCTTAAATGGTACAGCCAACACGTCCCAAAAAACGCATTTTTTACAACGCATGTCTCTACCTTCCGCCGTCCCGTACAACCCCCAGGCAGTGCCACACCGTACCCCACACCCCACAACCCCATCAACCTAACAACCCTCCCCTCCTCTCCCCCTCATAATATGTTTGGCAAAGAAAACGGGCTAGCCTCATTAACTAACACTGCTTACAACCACCTTTCAGTCTATTAGAACACCCATGTACAAAATATATACAGAATCAAGCAATTCACCTAAAGATTTATAATTGTGTTCTTGTAAGAATACAACAACGGTACATAATATTTTTAACAAAACCTACCAAATACTTACGTTTTTCAACAGACACGTAACCCCAATTATATTTAAAGTAAGACACTTGAACGTTTCATTGGAGGTTTTACCCCTTGGATACCTTGACAATTTGGTTCCCTTTGTGTGTATCTCCACTTCTTTTCCCCACCCCC
This sequence comes from Cherax quadricarinatus, assembly GCF_026875155.1. Classification (NCBI taxonomy): domain Eukaryota; kingdom Metazoa; phylum Arthropoda; class Malacostraca; order Decapoda; family Parastacidae; genus Cherax; species Cherax quadricarinatus. The sequence continues at coordinate 14,823,343 of NC_069497.1, read as the reverse complement.
CCCCTCCCCTGAGTCGTTCTCCTTTGACATAGCTGAACACATGGTAGATTTGCCCTTGACTCTACGAGTCCACATCGCACCATGCTTTGTTCCCCGACCGTTTCCCTGGTTTCAAAACATCTTGCGAGTCAGTATCATCACCGCCCACTCTCTTACGAGAAATGCGGCCAGTATCCATCTCATCTTCAGAACTGTTTGTTTCAATGAACTTCCACGACCACAACCTATGTTTTGTTCACCAATAAATGCCCGGCAGATCCCCCGTCCTTCTTCCTTCACACTTACATCCTCTAAACCACCGTGAAGCCCCTCAGATGTGGAAGCACCAATAAAACATTCAGAACTTCTTGAATAACTGCTCCACGGGTCAACCTATATGAACGAGATCTTCCCTCAGCGTCGGCCGATACCACGCCCACGTCCTCCACTGCACCAGGGAGGGTTAGACATAATCGGCGAGTCTTCAACCTCACCCTCTAGCTATCATCCTCAACTCCAATGATTTACAGGCAATAAGATGTTGTTGTTGTACAGCAGCATATAATCGCTGCTGGTCCGTATGAAACATCAAACCGGCCTTACCGTCCGTCGTTTTTATCACGTCTTGTAGGCATTGCGCCGCCATATGGTCATACATCCCACAAATCCGCACGTACTCTTTGTCCTGAGTACGTAACGTACACTTGCGTACGAAAGTCCTCCATAACCACATACACGGAATAGGTGCTTGAGGGACAATTTTCAGGGAGACAGAAACCCCGTCACAGCATACCAATAGAGACCATCATGCCACCGTCCCATAGTTGCCGTATGAACCGTGCCATACGTGCAAAAACGATTCCTCAAATCACTCTCGTCCGCCTCAAAAGGAACGTTTCGACCTTGATCCAGGTGAAAAAACGGGACGTGTCGTGAAGTCGAACAGTACCCCAGGATTATCAGTTTTTGATCACATCCTGATATGGTGGCAACCATATTTTCGTAAGTACTATTTTGTCTGAATTTGACAAAAAGCCTCGAATTTCCGTTTCAAAGGAGACACAACAGATCTTCATTATTGATACCATATGTATCTCGGAGTATCGTGCAGTAACAGTAGATGTGTATTCTGATTGTTAACGAGCCTGTCACCAATTGAAGGCAGACGAGGTGTTTGACTCGCCTACTTGCACCTTCCGCCATTGGTGAGTGCACTGAAGAAAACTGCGCAGCCAATCAACAGAGTCAGGAGCTACTTTGCGCAGCCTGTCCGTAACGGCCCAAGAGCGATACCGAAACAATGTCTATAAGGATTACAATGCTGAGTTTACAGAATTTTGGTTATTGTTGGTTTACTGTAGTAAAATTGTGATTAGAGTGTAACCACTAGAAACGCTTAGCATGGCTAAGCATTTCGGGCATACTTAGTTTTATTCTTAATTGTAAAATATTAACAAATTATGAGGTAAGTTTGGTATTATGGCTAAGGACTAAATACCAGTTTGTGAGTTTAGCAATGTGAACAGCTTTTGTTTTGGCACAGTACATAGTTTTCAGTATTGGAGGTATCACTGGATTCATATTTAATAACTGGTGTGAACCAACAGGTGGTATTCATGTAGTTAGTTGACAGGGGTGTATCAGGGACATAAGATGTTTTCTAATGGTAGTTTTGAAGGTGATGAATGTGTCTGCAGTTCTAGAGTATCCAGGTAGGGTATCAAGTTTTAGGGCCTTTGACATCATTGAATTTTTGAAAGGTTAGTCGGAGACGGGGAATGTCGTAGAGATGTTTGGTGAGTCTGGTGTTTATGCCTGTGGGTTCTGTCACAACTATCAAGAAAGCGTTATTATGGTCAAGTTGATATTAGAGTTAGGCCCTGTAATATAGATTGCACAGTAGTAAGTGTGGATGTACTGAACTGGGAGTAAGTTTAATCTAGAAGAGTGGGGGGGGTGGTGTTGCCAGGGATGGGATTTAGTGATTATTCCTTACTGCAGCTTTTTGTTGGGTTATTATTGGCTTTAGGTGTGTTGCTGCATTTTGATCCCCAAGCACAAAATAGGCATAGTGAGGTATGGATAATAAGTGAGTGGTATAGTGTGAGAAGGGCATTTTTGCGGCAACGTAAGTATCCGTATCTTGAGAGGATCCCCACCGTTTTGGATACTTTTTTTGGCTATATGCTGGATATGGGTGCTGAAATTATTCAGGTTTGTCAAGGTAAAGCCTAGGAATTTTCCCCCATTATTTCTGGTAATTAGAATGTGTCATTCTTAAATGTTAATTTGTGCATCTCCTGCTCTGCAACCAAACATAATATAGTAGGTTTTGTCAGTGTTAAGCGAAGTTTTATTGGCTGTCATCCAAGGCATATTTATAACAGCTTCCTCATTCACATGGTGGTTGAGGTGCAAGATAAGGGTGAGAGATGACAAAAGTCGTGTCATCAGCAAGAGAATGGGTTTCAGGTGTTTGGGATACCTTTTGAAGGTCATTGATGTATATGAGTAAGATCATGGGGACCAAGACACTCCCTGCGGAACTTCCATATCAAGTGCCGTGTTTGCTGATGCTGTGTCTTTAATGTGACGTACTGATACCTATTAGTAATGTAAGATTTTGAAAATAAGCAAGCCGCATGGCTCTTATACCATAGTGATCAAGTGTGGAGTAGGATGTCGTGGTCTAACTGTGTCAAAAGCTTTTCTCTTAGGTCAATAAAAATTCCTATGGATATTCCCTTATTTTCCAATGGCTGTGTAAAGCAATCTAGCAATTTTTAAATGATTGCATCATTAGTGCTTTTATTTTCCTGAAACCAAACTGGCAGGGGTTGAGTATGTTTTTAGGCCGTATAAATGAATACAGTCTCCTGTGCCGAGTTTCCGTCAAAGATTTTGGTATCAATGGAAAGTTAGATATTGGCCCCTATAGATGTTTAAGTCTGTAGGTCACCCACCTTTATGTTATTGGTTGTAACCCTTTGCCAACATGAGGTAGTTCAGGGAAGGTGCAAGTCTCTATTGACCTTGTTAAAAAGTAATGGAAATAGCAGCGAAAGACATGGGCCGCTTTGATAGGGAACAGTTGTAATTAAGAAAGCGAATGCAGACTGAAGATCCTGTATAGACAAGCACAAGTGTCTATGTACTGAGGTTCGCAGGACCCTATGTCTAGGCCCTTATACAATGCCATATGGATAAACGCTTGCTCTTCAAGGTACTCCTGCCTTGATCAAAAACTTGAAGATAGACTGGCAAATCACCCAGAACAAATCGTAGATTCATCTTGGACCTTGACCAAGAGTTACAACCTATACAGATGGACCAGAGTGAACAGCAAAAGGGGGGGGTTGGCTGTACATTGCACGAGTCACTTGGTTTGCACAGAACTGCTAAAATGCCTCAAATGATGTAAGTGGAATTTTAGCAGTAAAGGTCGAGAACCAAAACTAGTTCATTGTGATAGTCTACAAGCCTCCGGATGCAACATCCCACAATTCCAGGAACACTGGTTAAAAATTGACCACTGCTTGGGAAACCTTCCGCCTCCTGCACACAACATCTTGCTTCCTGGGGGATTCAACTTAAGGCACCAAAATGGAGGAATTAGCAAATAATATTGTTGCAGAAATAACACCAGGAGTCAGCTCTGATGAAAACTTCCACACTCCCGCGAGCTTTTAAATCTTCTGCACAAAATTTCCAATTTTAAACAGCAAATGAAGAGCCTACTAGAACTGGAGAATACACTAGACCTCATCTTCACTAACAATGATGATCTGATAAGAAATAACACCATATCAAAAACAATTATACTCAGAAAGATCACAACATAATTGAGGTTCAGATTCATGGTAGCGCGGACCCCAACCGACATAAGGAGATAGTCACGAGGGAGCATTCACCAAATTTCAACTTCATAACAAAACATAAAGTGGTACCAAGTAAACCAAGTCCTACCGATATAAGCTGGGAAGATATACTAAGCAACACTGACCCCAACTTATGCCTAGAACAGATTAACTCGTAGCACTCGGATGTATGCAACAAGGCTTATTCCTCTAAGAAAAAGGAGCGAGTAGATGTAAAAACAGAAAAGAGGACAGGCGCTGCCCTTTACAGGCGACGGAAAAGAATAACAGAGCGGCTAAAAGAGGTCAATATATCTGGAAATGCGTAGGGAGACACTGGTCAGAGAAATAGCAAGCATCGAACTTTAAGCTAAAAGAAATGCCTTTAGGAGTCAGGAATCCGGGAAGAAACTAAAAGCCATAAATGAAATTCGAAAGAAACCCAAGTATTTTCTTCTCCTATGCCAAATCAAATCGAGAACAACGTCCAGTATTGGGCCCCTACTTAAACAAGATGGGTCCCTACACAGATGACAACAGGAAATTTAGTGCGCTACTCAAGTCCCAATATGACTCAGTTTTTTAGCAAGCGTTAACCAGACTGAGAGTCGAAGATCAAAATGAATTTTTATGAGAGACCACAATTGATTATACACAAGCCTATCCGATGTTATCCTTACGCCAAATGAACTTCTAACAGGCGATAATGACATGTGGCCCCATGCACTCTGCCCCAGGGCCAACACATGGACTCTGTGTTTCATCAAGAACTGCAAGAAGCCCTATCACGAGCCTTTTCCATCCTATGGAGAGGAAGCATGGACACTGGGGTCGTCCCACAGTTACTAAAAACAACAGACATAGCCCCGACTCCACAAAGGGGGCATAAAGCAACAGCAAAGAACTACAGACCAATAGCACTAACATCCCATATCATAAAATCTTTGAAAGGTTCCTAAGAAGCAAGATCACCACGCATCTAAGAAACCCATCAGTTACCAACCCCGGGCAACAATGGGTTTTTGAACAGTCGGCTCCTGTCTGTCAAACTATTGGACCCACTACGCACGTCCTAAATGCACTAGAAGACAAAAAGAATGCAGCTGTAATATATACAAATTTGCAAAAGCCTTCGACAAGTGTGACCATGGCGTAATAGCGCAACAAAAATGCGTGCTAAAGGAATAACGGAAAAGTCGGTCGATGGATCTATATTTCCCTCACTAACAGAACACAGAGAGTAGTCGTCAACAGAGTAAAGTCCGAGGGCAGTGCTACGTGAAAACTCTGACCACAAGCACAGTACTCCGCTCTACTCGCTCCCAACTTGTTCCTCTCCCTTATATCCGACATAGACAAGGATGTCAGCCACAGCACCGTGTCTTCCTTTGCAGAATGACACCCCAATCTGCATGACAGTGTCCTTCCATTGCAGATCACTGCAAAGGCTCCAGGCGGAACATCAACCAAATCTTTCAGTGGGCTGGCAGAAAACAATATGAAGTTCAACGATGAGAAATTTCAATTACTCAGATTATGGTAAACATGAGGAAAATTAAATCTTCACTCATAGTACAAAACAAATTACTGGCCACAAAATAGAGCGAACAATACCAACGTCAAAGAACCTGGGAGTGATTCATGTCGGAGGATCTCACCTTCAAGGACCATACCATGTATCGAATCGCATCTGCTAGAAAAATGACAGGATGGTAATGAGTAACCTACAAAACTAGGGAGGCCAAGCCCATGATGACACTCTACAGGTCACTTGTTCTATCTAGGCTAGAATAATTGCTGCACACAAACAGCACCTTTCAAGGGCAGGTGAAATTTGCCCGACCTAGAACATGTACAGAGAGAACTTTCACGGCGCGCATAACGGAGATAAAAAAAACACCTCAATTATTGGGAGCGCTTGAGGTTCCCTAAAACCTGATTCCCTGAACGCCAGGAGGGAGAGATACATGACTATATACACCTGAAAATCCTAAGGGACTAGTACCCGAACTTGCACACGAAAATCACCCACTACGAAAGCAAAAGACTTGCAACGATGCACCATCCCCCCCCCAATGAAAAGGCATGGGTGTCACTAGCACACGTTAAGAGACACATACAATAAGTGTCAGGGGCCCGAACTGTTCAAGCTGCCTCCCAGCACACATAAGGGGATTACCAACAGCCCCTGCAGTCTTCAAAGCTGCACTGGACAAGCACCTAAAGTCAGTTCCGGGATCACCGGGCTGTGGCTCGAACGTTGGTTTGCGTGGCAGTCCAGCAGTAACAGCCTGTTGATCATGCTCTGATCCACCAGGAGGCCGGTCGAGTCAGACCGGGCCGCGGGGGCGTTGACCCCCGGAACTCTCTCCAGTAAACTCCAGTAAGAGTTCATGTAGGCCAGAATGAATTACAGCAGTTGGATACGCTGAATGTTGAAGACAGAGTAAAAACAACTGAAGCTAATCATGTTTATAAAATTGCTCACAAACATGTCCAGAATATCTTGCTTCATTTTGTCAAGGTTGGGAACCAAAGCAATCATAGTACTAGGGGAATAGAACACAACTTTGTAGTACCCACAGTCATGGCCAGGTTCAAGACACCTTTTAATTGTACAGCAATGAAGGAAGGAACAGACTGCCCGCACATGTCAAAGCCAAGTCATAGGTATGAACTAGCTCAAGAAGTAGTGCCAAGAGGTGTCTGATGAACGTACTACAAGAAAGGGAGGGGAATGATTTTTTATATTTTAGCAAACGTACGTGTAAATTTACCTTATTCCTAGTAATGACCACGCTCCGATTGTAGATAGTCTTAATGACCCCTCGTGTATAGATAGTCCTTTTTAGTTTGATAAGAGATGTTATCTTCATTATAGATAATAAGAACATATATCACCTTTATAATATAATAATAAGGTTACAAAGACCTCACGGAAAAAAGTCACTCTGTCCTGACTTCTATGGTTATCCCAGGGTCTATTACGACATATGCTGCTATGTATGATAATGCTATGTAACTATTTGTGTATACCCTAAATAAACTTACTTAGGTTTGTAACGAATTTCTGTATAGCCGTAGAGCACTAAGGAGTCTGAGCAACCACAAATGAATGACACAGGCATAATTAATACAAATAAGTACTGCAAGAATGGCATACAATTCAGCAGAAAAATGCTAGAAGATAGTAAATGTGCCCTCCCACGATGCTGTCCGGAAACACTGCTGCGAATCCGACGCCGTCAGAAGATTTAGAGTCATCTGTGTACACTTGCAATGGCATGATGAGAAAGAGAGTTGAAGTGGTAAAAAAAAAGAGCGGGAAGCTACACTCATAGGCAGTTGGGCTTTCGAGCAAGGGAGTGATGAAAGAACAGACCAAACACTGTACTTCCTTCCCCAGGGGGTAGAGAAAAGTGAGATGCTACATGAACATACAAATGGTTGGTAAATGAAGGTAAGAACAAGAGCGAATGTAGGCGAAGAGAGAAGGGATGAGCAAAACTAGGGGCGGCGAACAAATAAAGAATGTCTACTAATATCATGACCATTTCATAAATGGAAGGATTGCGGAGATCGTGAGATCATACATAGTAGCGAAGGCCATGTCATCACGGCGATCAGACAAGGATGAACATTCACTCTGCATAGAGGCTCTCCACAGGGGAAGAGCTAAAAGCACCAAGGCATAAACGTAATCCCTGAATGACCGAATGAGGCCTAAGCTAGAGAGAGTAAGCAGAGAGGCCGCTGAATAGATCTGTAACCATAATGGATCGATAAAATGAGAGCTGAATGGTACAAAGGAGAGCTCTAACGAATCAGCCCCCAGGAACGATTAGCAAGGTTTTAAGAAGGTTTCAACCGGCTGTGACATGTGCCTTCAGAGAGGTATGTGAGGTTTCCCAGTATAACCGTACGGTCAAAGAGAAGGCCTAGAAACCTGACTGTATCATGTGTTCAGAGGGATAACGTGAGCCATAGAGTACAAAGGATGATCAGAGATTACAGAGTGTCTAGTGAAAGTAATTTGAGGTGAGTTTTGGTACTGGAGAATTTAACCTGTCCTCTAAATAATTTGAAAGTCCATATTCTAAATAATTATACGTTTACCTCCTCACATAATATTTCCTAAATCCTTTTCCTTGGCTACACTAATCCCACATTCACGACATCTTCCACCCCTGTGCATCCTCGCTAAGCTCCTTCCATAGGAAAAAAATCCCTCTAACCCTTCCTCATCACTCAATACACTTATATTTAATTTCCCAGTAACTCCCTGTATATTTCCTGCAAGGGCTTCCACCCACCTCCACCAACACTGCTCTATGATCCGACAATGCTACTTCAACATTTTGAAAGATGCACAACAACCCCGTGAGAACGATACACTCTACCTAACCCGCTGCATACCTTCTAACAAACGTATTCTCTGTCTCCCATGCTCCCCCTCGAATGCATCCCATAACACGAATATCCCTCATTAAATCTCTTAGGGTCACAGACACAAAGCCTGCCCATTTCGGTTCCACGTTGGCCCTCCTAATAACGCAATTTCCAGTCACCTCCTATATATTGTCACCTCCGGTATGCAACGGAAGGAACACTCAAGGTCCTCATACACAACACTCACTCCTGCTTCATCTGTACGTTATTCCTCTGCAGTGTGAACAACACTTACAAAGGCCACATGTTTGCCCATCCACCCAGCATCCACGTGCAAACACCCTTCCCCTTCTCCCTCCTCACTTCTCCTGCAAAACAAATGGGCTCGCATCCCCTAATTAGTATACCCACCCCTCCTTTCAAACAGGGAGATGGCAGTTTTACCACGCTGAAACCCTGCCACCATCCAGCACCAAACCCTCCTTAAAATTATGCTCCTGAAGGAAACACAACATTCCACTCTAGATTTATTCCAGAACCATTCTAAAAAACCATTCTCCCTTTACAGCTATTACACAAACCATTAACATTTACTGTCATAAATAACACTGGAGGCCTATTAAAGTTTCCACCCCGCCTGCTCTAATTCACTCTTCCCATTGGCACCATAACTTATGGATCCACTTGTCACTTTCCAACACACTTCCCCGTCTCTCCCCCCCCCCCCTTTGCTTTCAGGCCGTCCTGTCATGGCCACCACTACCTTCCCCTTCTGCCCATATTGCTTCCTAGGATGCCACTGCACTGGCGTTAGACATCAAACTGAATCCGGCGCAGCGGCCTCTTCCTCGTGACAAATCCATCCTCCATAGCTTGTCTGGGAATGCCTCACAATGTACCTCAACCGTCCACTACGTTACACTGTTTTTTAAATGATCACGGGTGACAACTCTGGCCACCCTGTTAATCCTGTCGTCTTGATAGATTCTCCTGTCATTGATGCAGGCACCCCACTGTCAACTCGTCATCTACCACCTCCCGCAGGTGCAGCCCGCCTCCCTCAGTGGTGACCAAGGACTTCAGCACCTCACTAATTCCTCCTCAATTTCCAACACTTCCTCCTGTAACTTTCTGCTCTTCACTAGCCTCTGGAAAGCGTCCTCCTGGGCCAAATAACTATCGATAGGGTCTCACCCTCATCCCCCCAGTCTATGCACCTCAATGCCCACTATCTCGCTTCCATAGAACGACCACGCCACCTCACGTCGTTGATGCCCCACCTACTTTCTCTGTTGTAAAGTGGATGCCTCTGCCTCTTGCCGGAGCTCGTTGACGCTTCCCCTACGCCACTTCTATGTGACATATTCCCCCCACAATGGTCGGCATGTACGTCTTTGCCCGCCAATACGAAACCATGATCTGTGTTCTGAATTCCTGTAGGTACACGAGGATGGAAGGGTGTTGCAGATTCATTTTTAGGTTTAAAAGTGCCTTCCGGCAGACCTGCATAGGTCTACTCTCCACATACCAGCATGGCCAAGTGAACAGTCCCATATTCTCAAAAAACTGATGTCCCTGTCTTATCAGTCTCAAGGGACATGATGCAGTTTGATTCCGTGTAATAATGCCTGGCTACGTCGATCATTCTCACATGAACAGTTGGAGTTGCATCAAGACTTACTCCTGAAAGCAGTTGACCAACGATCATAGACTGGTTGCTGTGAACAGTTTTCACAAAAATTCTATGTGCTCCATTTAAGACTACGCTTATACCCGTATAACTCACCATCCTCCTGAATGCCATACACCTCTCTCTGATGATCTTAGGTAGTAATACGTACGCTGAAACTTGTGTTATTGCCCACTCAGAGAAGCTCAAGGCCGACATTGTTGATCCTGTGCCAAGACTGAACTCCCATGTTGACTGATGGTAGTTCTCCTGGTTTGACGGCAGAGGCGCGACAAGCACCACTTCCAGTTCACTACCATCCACAGTCAGGCAACTGAGGAGCATCTGCCAGTAGATCCTCTCGCCCAAGATGAAGAGGACAAATTAGTTGAAATTGAACTAAACATACCTGAACACAGAGATAATTAGTTTGTGTTTTAAAGTGTGTATTTTTTTTTTTAAAAACATCTGTCCTATTTGGTATGTGTAACAGCCTGTGTAATGTATGTTGTGGAAAATAGAATTCCCAATATTTATTACTTTAAATTTATTATAATGTAAATATGCATATTAATGCATTACTGTTGTTCCTAAATTTTTTGAATAGAACCAACAGAGGTTCCCCTCTGTGCCTGCGCCGGAGTGTGGGGGAAGAGGTCGAGATGGGGCATCAGGGAGGGGGGAGTGTTTTTGAATGAAGTTAAGAGGTGTGAAAACATGGAACCAGGAAATTGGCGGTTCACAGGCAGTCTAAGTTAATATAAGGCCTCACTTCATAATAGGTGTGTCGTAACTGTTTCTGGTGAAGAGTGAGTGGAACGTGATTTACGTGACCACTGTAATAAAGCGGTAAATTTTGTGAATAATATGTATGACCGTGGTGACTAGTTGGCGCATCAGCCATGGAGTGTCCTGGGGAAAATACCCATGGATTTAATCCATCACTCATCGGTCCTCAGATCTAATGGAGTGACTTCTGAATGTGTATAATAATTATGATACATTAAATCGTCTTGTGAATTGTAATGTAATCAGTGATAATAAGCTAAGTTAATAGAATGCGTGAAGTGAAATAAGTCGCCCTGCTCCGAGTGAACACGTTAGACTCGTGGTTCCCGTTTACCTGGAGGAGAGTTCCGGGGTCAACGCCCCCGCGGCCCGGTCTGTGACCAGCCGTCCTGGTGGATCAGAGTCCTGATCAACCAGGACTGTTGCTGCAGGCTGCACGCAAACCAACGTACGAGCCAACACCGGCTGATTCAGGGACTGACTTTAGTGCTTGTCCAGTCCAAGCTTTAAGACTGCCAGGTTCTGTTGGTAATCCCCCTTATGTGTGCTGGGAGGCAGTTGAACAGTCTCGGGCCCCTGACACTTATTGTATGGTCTCTTAACGTGCTAGTGACACCCCTGCTTTTCATTGGGGGGATGGTGCATCGTCTGCCAAGTCTTTTGCTTTCGTAGTGAGTGATCCCGAGGATAGTGAAGTTTTATGGAGTCACGACTTGTAAACCGGGACAAACCAACGAATACCTCGTCCTGCTGGAATAAGAGCCGTGTCGGCGCAGCAGGACATTGAAATGAGATGGTGAATGGAGGAAATAAGGAGTATCAATCACCCACAGTTAAGTAACCCTTCTAGTTATAGCAGACTGATACTGGCCAGTTAGGTATGTTGTAATTCAAATTCAAATTCAAATTCAAATTCAAAGTTTATTCTCTATAAGGATTTTTTTTTTTATTTTATTTAAAACGTCATATAACAACATATTAAATATATAAAAATCCATCCTTCATTAAACAGGTATACAAAACATAATACCATGAACATAATACAACCTTATAAAGTAACGCTGCAGCACATATCCGATTATTTACACCTAAGCCTACTAGTATGTTCCCTAAACCATATATGAATGAAAATATTTTTTTTTTTTGTTTTTTTTTTTTTTTTTTATAATTTAAAAAATATACAAAACATTATATAATCATAGGATTATACCTATCATTACATTCATAGTTAAGTATAATTACAATTGTCGAATATATACACTAGAACGGTTATAAATATTCGTCAGTCCCCTATTCATTATGTACCTATCCCCAAGGTAACACAAGAAATGATACAAATTCCTTTCGTTACTTAATTAAAACCTCTTATATGACATTATAACAAAGAAACTAATTCATGCAATAATATATGCCTTAGTGTTTGATTTTATGTCAATAAAACCCTTGTAAAGACATAATACATAAAAAGTGCATATATAGACAAAATATCCAAAAACGAACGATATGTAACGCAACTGGTAGTCAATTTACTTGATTACTCTGCAAAGATAACAAAATTATTCAGTACCATTACACAAAAAGGTTCCACTTAATAGCATGAGTTATTCTGAATTGCCAAACAAGTAACATTATGCACATACACACACCACATTCTTATAACATATACACACACACATTATATAGATTATGTACACAATACAAAATTGTTACCCTCATTCTGATCACATTCCAAAACATATTATCCCAGGAGACCCCATGCGAAGTTACCAGGTATCATCCACATGGCTGATACAAGGAAAATATAAAAAGAAAAAGACTATATATATAAGTGTTGCCTCAAGGTCTTTTACCATAACACCCTGTCATGCATTCATGAAGTTTGCTTCACAAGAGACCCACTCTCTATAATCACGTCAATTTTAAAACAAAAAAATTAGTTTCCAAGCAATAGTATATATTTGTTTGAATAAAACATCATCCCCAAACTAACTATTCATACCTATCATTATACATTAAACCACCCCATACCAATCGTATGCCACCTTCACTCACACATTTTCAAGAAGCCAAGCCTCGTGTACCCTTTAAAAGGTATTAACTCCCATAAATCCCTGACATTGAATCTGCAATATCCCTTTGAAAATAAGAAAAACCATCTATTTCCCCCGTAATGTCTTTATTTCTCTGTTGTGTACCATAAAATATCGCTACCGAGTGCTCTGATTCTCTCCCACACAGATAATGCCTATAATACCACATGACTATATACAAAATCCGTCACTAAATATCCGAATTGGCCATTCTGTACCGGCGTTTCGACCCCCCCCACATCTAAACTTAAAGCTCTTAAGAACACTAAACCCACCCCCCTCCCACCATCTTAACACCTTTACAAAACCACAACCTTACGTGTTCCAATCTCTTACAGAAATAAACTGCATGAAAGACCGTAATCAGGATCTCCACACACCACAACACAGCCCCCCCTCCTTCGCTGCACGCGCCTATTCGCTTAAAAACTTATCCCCGGACGGCAGTATATTATGTAAAAAATTTAAACATTATCTCCCTGACCTTGGCTCGAACCTAAATGCTTTTAATACGACCCCATATGTCCTTCCATGCATACTTGGATATATTCAACCTCCACCTTAGCCACTACCCATCCTCCCCTCTATAACCAGTGGCCAATTTGCCGACTAGATTTCTTTTGGTGGATCTATTACATAAATTAACATCCTCAACATGTCCTCAAATCTCTTTACATCCGTTCCGGGCAATCCAACGATACCAAGTCCTGTCTTATTCCAGTCAAACCGCGTGCCCAGCCTTTCTCCCACCCTCTCTCAAGTAGTATGCTTGACATACATGCCTAACATCTATTATGCAGATATCATTTGCCCCAGGCCACCCCGGCCAACCCGGGAGCGACACAACATCCCTCGTTAACCCAATCACTAACCTGAACCCCAAATATATTCTATAAACAGCGCGTTAACATAAAACGCTTTTTCATCATATGGATGTAACGGAAAAATCATGCCACATGCACACAACTTACTGAAGCAAAATCACATTCATACCACAATTGGCGCGCTGATGTATAGACAAGCCTCCTTCCCCTCAAAACCTGTTAAACGACTAAAACCCTCTCTAACAAGCCTCACTTGAATTCACCTCCTCCCCCCATGCCTGTATGTTATCCCTATAGCACAATCCCACACACCTTAATTTTGATTTACTAAAGGCCATTCCTTCCCCTTCTGGCCTAAATACCTACACCCGCAGGACAATCCCCCCCACCTCCCATAAGCATTGATTTTCCTTATTAACCGACATTCCGGTTGCTTTCCTCCTTCCCCCCGAAACAGTCCACCAATTCGCTCACTTTTTTCCTAAAACCTTGGCTCCACGAAATAAAACCGTAGTGTCCGTCCACGTAACCTCTAATTCTGATTTGTACCCACCACCCAACCTTTTTGCTTGTCATCCTGTCGTACAATCCCCCTCACGTCTCCTAAAAAACGGTCCTGAATCACAAACGCAAAAAGAATTTGTGAAATAGGACACACCCTGCCGTAATCCCCTATGCATCCTAACAACTTTTTCCCAACCTACCGTGTACCTGCACCCGAAAACGTAGCCTGCTCCGTACAAAACCTGTGCCCAACTAACACATTTCCTTTCCGAAACCCTTGACACTGCATAAACTTCCATAAGCCATAATTCTCTCGCCACGCTATCAGTATGCAGCGTGCCAATCTAAATGCTAATATTCCACCCTTATTAACGCCTCACACGCGATTTCCTCAATGAAACCTGCGAATAATTCCTTGTCCCACACACATAGATCGTCCCTGGCACACCATATTGTCCCTCGTCCAGAACTCTCTCCAAAACGCCGATTTATCCATTTCCTAATAATTTCAGGCAAAAATTTTTATAGTCGCCACCACATTAATGAAATTGCCCTATAATTAAGTATATAATTCCCAGATTTTTTTTTTTCCGGGACTTAGAACAACCACCCCTGTTTCTTTGTTGCTTGTCCATAATGCCTACTTTTCCATGGCATTAAATAATATCACCAAAAAAATCCGCGATACAATTCCCAATTTCCTTGTAAAAATCACAGGGATTCCGTCAATATTCCCCGGAGACTTCCCTACACTGCTACCCTCCACAGCTAACCTAATCTCTTCATCACTTATAGGTCCATTCAAAGCCAACCTGCCCTGTACTTAGATTACAACGTACATATTCACTCCATTTCTCTCGCCAGCGCCCCCTTAGAAATCCCAGCATTTTGTATGCAATTTCATACATGCGTCTACAATGGTATTCATTAGCCTCCGTTTGACCGAAGGACCTGCCCCCTACTAAAGTTTCCTTCCCAATACTCCTGAAACCCTAATATCCCATTAATTCTGTCGCCTTACGGCGTCTCCCTGCTCTCGGGGCAAGACATACGCCGAAGGACGTCAACCCCATAAAACCTCATCAATTCCACTTGCTATCCGCGCCGCATCAAAATACGATTTGTGAAAAGTCTCTATTAAGCGTTTTAAATTTTCAATTTCAACCACCGGATACACTCCCCCTACACCTTTGTATAACATGCTTGCATTGATTTTCAAAGATAGTTTTCAAGAGCCCATACTGCATTCTCTTGTCCCTTCTTTTCCTTGCTGCTGATAAAAATTCCTCACCTTCACCTTAAACCCCCGACAGTATCCCACCATTCGACCTATTCAATTCCCTCCTGCCATTAAGCCCACCACCTCTCCAAGGCACTCCACAAAATCTTCCCCACACCTCTTTTGTGCATTAAACCCACATTCAACAACTTTCCAGATAACCTCTGTAACGCCTCGGTTAAACCTTCCCAGTCAACATCCCCATAACACCTCTGTATCGGAAAAGCTCACAATTTAACACACGTACACTACGGGACGCTGACAACCTCTAAAAACGAATATGCATCCAGTCTTGCCGCATACTCCCCTTCCTAATAACGAACGTAATGCATGACCCCACCAACCTCATCCCCCCTCCTCCCCCCCCACATCCGTAACATTAACACTCCGCAAAAGGACCCCTAAATATCCTGAAAATAAACCCCTCCCTCTCGGTTCGACATCCTTGCGACATAATGTCAATTCCAATCACCCCCAATAATCGTGACGACTGCAGTGATCTTAAATGGTACAGCCAACACGTCCCAAAAAACGCATTTTTTACAACGCATGTCTCTACCTTCCGCCGTCCCGTACAACCCCCAGGCAGTGCCACACCGTACCCCACACCCCACAACCCCATCAACCTAACAACCCTCCCCTCCTCTCCCCCTCATAATATGTTTGGCAAAGAAAACGGGCTAGCCTCATTAACTAACACTGCTTACAACCACCTTTCAGTCTATTAGAACACCCATGTACAAAATATATACAGAATCAAGCAATTCACCTAAAGATTTATAATTGTGTTCTTGTAAGAATACAACAACGGTACATAATATTTTTAACAAAACCTACCAAATACTTACGTTTTTCAACAGACACGTAACCCCAATTATATTTAAAGTAAGACACTTGAACGTTTCATTGGAGGTTTTACCCCTTGGATACCTTGACAATTTGGTTCCCTTTGTGTGTATCTCCACTTCTTTTCCCCACCCCCCCCCTCCCCTGAGTCGTTCTCCTTTGACATAGCTGAACACATGGTAGATTTGCCCTTGACTCTACGAGTCCACATCGCACCATGCTTTGTTCCCCGACCGTTTCCCTGGTTTCAAAACATCTTGCGAGTCAGTATCATCACCGCCCACTCTCTTACGAGAAATGCGGCCAGTATCCATCTCATCTTCAGAACTGTTTGTTTCAATGAACTTCCACGACCACAACCTATGTTTTGTTCACCAATAAATGCCCGGCAGATCCCCCGTCCTTCTTCCTTCACACTTACATCCTCTAAACCACCGTGAAGCCCCTCAGATGTGGAAGCACCAATAAAACATTCAGAACTTCTTGAATAACTGCTCCACGGGTCAACCTATATGAACGAGATCTTCCCTCAGCGTCGGCCGATACCACGCCCACGTCCTCCACTGCACCAGGGAGGGTTAGACATAATCGGCGAGTCTTCAACCTCACCCTCTAGCTATCATCCTCAACTCCAATGATTTACAGGCAATAAGATGTTGTTGTTGTACAGCAGCATATAATCGCTGCTGGTCCGTATGAAACATCAAACCGGCCTTACCGTCCGTCGTTTTTATCACGTCTTGTAGGCATTGCGCCGCCATATGGTCATACATCCCACAAATCCGCACGTACTCTTTGTCCTGAGTACGTAACGTACACTTGCGTACGAAAGTCCTCCATAACCACATACACGGAATAGGTGCTTGAGGGACAATTTTCAGGGAGACAGAAACCCCGTCACAGCATACCAATAGAGACCATCATGCCACCGTCCCATAGTTGCCGTATGAACCGTGCCATACGTGCAAAAACGATTCCTCAAATCACTCTCGTCCGCCTCAAAAGGAACGTTTCGACCTTGATCCAGGTGAAAAAACGGGACGTGTCGTGAAGTCGAACAGTACCCCAGGATTATCAGTTTTTGATCACATCCTGATATGGTGGCAACCATATTTTCGTAAGTACTATTTTGTCTGAATTTGACAAAAAGCCTCGAATTTCCGTTTCAAAGGAGACACAACAGATCTTCATTATTGATACCATATGTATCTCGGAGTATCGTGCAGTAACAGTAGATGTGTATTCTGATTGTTAACGAGCCTGTCACCAATTGAAGGCAGACGAGGTGTTTGACTCGCCTACTTGCACCTTCCGCCATTGGTGAGTGCACTGAAGAAAACTGCGCAGCCAATCAACAGAGTCAGGAGCTACTGCGCAGCCTGTCCGTACGGCCCAAGAGCGATACGAACAATGTCTATAAGGATTACAATGCTGAGTTTACAGAAATTTGGTTATTGTTTGGTTTACATGTAGTAAAATTGTGATTAGAGTGTACCACTAGAACGCTTAGCATGGCTAGGCATTTCGGGCATACTTAGTTTTATTCTTAATTGTAAAATATTACAAATTATGAGGTAAGTTGGTATTATGGCTAAGTGACTAAATACTAGTTTGTGAGTTTAGCAATGTGAATGCTTTTGTTTTGGCACAGTACATAGTTTCAGTATTGGAGTATCACAGGATTCATTATTTTAAGACTGAGTGTGAACCACCAGGTGGTATTCATGTAGTTAGTTGACGGGGTGTATCAGGGACATAAGATGTTTTCTAATGGTAGTTTTGAAGGTGATGAATGTGTCTGCAGTTCTAGAGTATCCAGGTAGGGTATCAAGTTTTAGGGCCTTTGACATCATTGAATTTTTGAAAGGTTAGTCGGAGACGGGGAATGTCGTAGAGATGTTTGGTGAGTCTGGTGTTTATGCCTGTGGGTTCTGTCACAACTATCAAGAAAGCGTTATTATGGTCAAGTTGATATTAGAGTTAGGCCCTGTAATATAGATTGCACAGTAGTAAGTGTGGATGTACTGAACTGGGAGTAAGTTTAATCTAGAAGAGTGGGGGGGGTGGTGTTGCCAGGGATGGGATTTAGTGATTATTCCTTACTGCAGCTTTTTGTTGGGTTATTATTGGCTTTAGGTGTGTTGCTGCATTTTGATCCCCAAGCACAAAATAGGCATAGTGAGGTATGGATAATAAGTGAGTGGTATAGTGTGAGAAGGGCATTTTTGCGGCAACGTAAGTATCCGTATCTTGAGAGGATCCCCACCGTTTTGGATACTTTTTTTGGCTATATGCTGGATATGGGTGCTGAAATTATTCAGGTTTGTCAAGGTAAAGCCTAGGAATTTTCCCCCATTATTTCTGGTAATTAGAATGTGTCATTCTTAAATGTTAATTTGTGCATCTCCTGCTCTGCTACCAAACATAATATAGTAGGTTTTGTCAGTGTTAAGCGTAAGTTTATTGGCTGTCATCCAAGGCGATATTTTAATCAGCTCCTCATTCACAATGGTGTTGAGGGTGGCAAGATTAGGGTGAGAGATGACATAAGTCGTGTCATCAGCAAAGAGAATGGGTTTCAGGTGTTGGGATACGTTTGGAAGGTCATTGATGTATTGAGGAAGAGCAGGGGCCCAAGGACACTTCCCTGCGGAACTCCAGTATCAAGTGGCCGTGTTGCTGATGCTGTGTCTTTAAGGGTGACGTACTGATACCTTTTAGTAATGTAAGATTTGAAAATAAGCAAGCGCATGGCCTCTTATACCATAGTGATCAAGTTTGTGGAGTAGGATGTCGTGGTCTACTGTGTCAAAAAGCTTTTCTTAGGTCAATAAAAATTCCTAGTGGATATTCCTTATTTTCCAATGCTGTGTAAAGCAGATCTAGCAATTTTTATGATTGCATCATTAGTGCTTTTATTTTTCCTGAAACCAAACTGGCAGGGGTTGAGTATGTTTTGAGCCGTTATAAATGAATACAGTCTCCTGTGCACGAGTTTCTCAAAGATTTTGGATAGCAATGGTAAGTTAGATATTGGCCTATAGTTGTTTAAGTCTGTAGGGTCACCACCTTTATGTATTGGTGTAACCCTTGCCATCTTGAGTAGTTTCGGGAAGGTGCTAGTCTCTATTGACTTGTTAAAAAGTAATGAAATAGCATGCGAAAGACATGGGCCGCTCGCTTGTACAGTAAGGGTTTGGGACATGAGACAGATTCCCCGAGTTATTTTTAAGTGACTTTATGATCTCAATGACTTCCGTGGGCTCAGTTGGTGCAAGATAGAAGGAATTAGGGAAATTTCCATCTAGGTAGTCCCCGGCATGGGCATTGGTATGTGGGATTTTACTGGCGAGATTAGATCCTATGGTTGAGAAGAAGTCGTTTATCTTGTTAGCTGTGTCAGTGGGATGTAGTGGTGTTTCATTAGGTTTAGTTAGGACAATATTCTTGGGTTTTCTCAGTTTGTGGGTCCCTAGAATCTGAGAGAGTGTTTTCCAGGTCTTTTTTTATATCTCCTCTAGTGTCTGTGAATCTACTGGCTTTTTTTATTACTTTGGTGAGAGCTGATGAATAGTGTTTAAGAGTATCTTTGTGTATTAAGCCCTCTCTATATTGCTTTTCATATTGGTGTTTCTTGTCAATGGATTTCAGAATGGTGCTGGTTAGCCATGGGCAACCAAGCCGTTTGTTTGTGATCTGTTTTGTTTTTATAGGACAATGTTTGTTGTATAGTCTAAGTAATTTGTTAAGAAAAATGTCTGTCCAGTCATCAATACCATTGGCCTTGGAGAATTCTGTAGGCCAATCAACAGTCTCTAGGTCAGCTGTGAACTTTCTTACTGAGGCCTCGTCATGGAGTCTGAATGAGACTTTGTTGTATTCAAGTGGTGGTTTACTAATGTTTGTCAGGAGGAAGGTAGGGTAGTGGTCTGTAGTGCTATCTGTGATTATCCCTGATTTAAGGGGGGCTAGTATATTGGTCCATATGTGGTCTATTATGGTTGCACTTGTCTCAGTGAGCCTGGTTGGTTTAGTTACTGTTGGTATGAGAAGTGTGTTGTTCATATTGTTGATGAAATCAGTTACAGGCTGATCATCTAGTAAGCCAAGGTTGATGTTGAAGTCTCCAGCTAAGAGAAGGTGGTGCTTATTCATTTGTCTGTTTGTTATTAGTGACTTTAATTTCTCACTGAAATTTGGGATGTTTGTGTGAGGTATCCGGTAAATGGCACCGATTGTTATAGGCGTCTTAAGGTTTTTTACAGTAAAATTAGCAAAAATGTATTCCCCATATTCATCACTAAAGCAAGTGGTGCTAAGACAAGATAATTGGTTAGAGTAATAGATTGCATACCACCCCCAACTTTGTTTGGTCTGCAGTTGTGAATTGCTGTGTATCTGGTAGAGGGTAGATATCTATTGTGCCCTGCTTAACCCAGGTCTCAGAAAGAAAAATGAGGAGAAGGGGTTTCTTTAGTGTTTAAGGGTGTAGGAGGTCAATAGTGTTTGTTAGGACTGTGTTGTAGTTAAGTACTGATAGATTTTTTGATTATTTAGGAATTTGGTTGTTGTGTGCTGTGTAATAAAGGCAGTTATTTTCCCAATGGGTTTTTGTTTGGGGTGTCAGATTTGGAGGTTTTAGATGGGGGTAAAAATGATAATTTCTTCTGGGTTTAAAATTATGGTTATTTAACCCTGAGTTGTGTTTTTGAGTTCTGCTACTGATTTGTGTGGTAGGAGTTTGAAAGTTTAGTGAGTATTTTGGTCATGGGGGTATAGTCATTAACACATAATAAATTGTGTTGCTATGTTTTTGTGCTGGAATGAACAAAGTAAATGGGTTAAATTTGTAATATAAAAATAAAAATTTAAAAAATTAGAACAAGATTTCCACTTGTAATTGCACAAAGGGTCAATAATGACTTTTGTGGAGTTATTTTTGGAGCTAGAGTGAGAAAAGTAAAATGGTTTAAATCTAATAATATAAAGTAAAAATTTAAAAAAATAGCATGTTTTCCCCTAGAATTGCACTATGGTTAATATAGTAAATTTGGTATTGACTATGTCTTGAGGTTGAATGGCTATGGTACAACTGAATTTATCTAATAATATAAAAAACAAATTTAAAAAAATAGCCCAGTCTCCTTTAGTAATTCCCTATGGCTAATATAGTAAATTTTTGGTAGCTTGTAGAGTAGAAAGGCTATAGTAAACTGGTTTAGTCAAATAATATAAAAATACAAATTACAAATCACCAGTCTCCACTGTAATGACTATGGTCAAATATAGTGAATTTGGTATTGACTATGTTTTGAGTAGAAAGAGCATAGTAAAAACAGGTTTGTCAAATAAAAAAAAAATAAAATTACAAATGCCCAGTCTTACTGTAATTGCACTTGGTCAAATATGTGATTTGGTTTTTATATGTTTTGAGCTAGAATAAGCTAGAGTAAAACTATGTTAATCTAATAATTAATAAAGGGAAAAAAGACTCTCAATTGAAATTGCACTAAGGTTTTATAAGTTTTTTACAAAAATTTTTTTTTTTTTTTTTTTTTTTTTTTATTTTTTTTTAAAAACATGACATTACAAAATATAATTTGTAAACTCTTTTAAAGTCGAAAATTAAACAAATCCCCCCTACATTAAATTAACACCAACTTAAAATCCGTGTGGGCACCCCCCCCCCCTGCTCCCTCCCCTATCATTAAACCCCAAAACTGTTGGAGCTACCCAACAAAATTTACTGATATGAACAAACTTTTATATACACACCCTCAAAAGGTACTTAAAATCGACTACGACCTACAATGTTGCACTGAAATATTATACAGACATATTACCCCCCCCCCCCCGTGGTTATCCAACCCCCCCATTTTTACAACCCAACATCTAAAAAACAAGAATGGTGCCTAATCGAAAGTCCCCCCAAAATGACCCAAACTTAATTTTATGTAATTGCCCTAAGGTTAGTTACATAACAATATGTATTACATAACAGGTGATATGAAAAGTCAAAAAAACTAAAAATTACTAAAAAAACATAAGAATAAATTAGTCTAAAAAACCCAACACATGTAACCCTTTTACACATTTAAAATGCAATTCCCAGTTTTAAAAAACAATAACAAGTTTCAATATGACTTCAAGCTCTATAAGCTTATATGGACTTTACTATACTTTTGAAAAACATAAATAAAAATAAAAAAAACCCATGAAAGTAAAAAAAAAAGACTGTGCCTAGCACGCACCTAACCACAAAAACCAAAAACACCACTTTTCCCCAATTTTTTATTCATATCTGACGTGCTTAACCTTTTTACTCTCAAAAAAAACTGAATTGCGAACACAGTGACGAACAATTTGACAGCATTAATAACAAAACATATACTCTTTTGGACCCCGTGCTGATACAGCATCAACACTATCAGCGAAAGGCCCTAAAAAAACAAGTTGGGCAAATACGTGAATTATTATAGAAATCCCCAAAATTACAATGTCATTACCGAAAATCAATATTACCACACACAATATGTATAATAAGTATAAAGCTTTCCACAAAAACTGGCCGCTCCCAGGTGCAAGCACCCGTGGCCCACATATTTTTCATCTGTCACTCACCCAAACACTCTCGCAAAACTTTTTGTCACCCATTACCAGGGAGGCAACCCTGTTTTCACCCTGATTCCCTCCCCCCCGCAACACTTTCCAATATACCCTCCCCTCCCTCGTATATTAAAGTCTAATAAACTTAAAACGAAAGTCCCCCTATATCCCTCGAAAAATCCTTCCCCCAAACCTCCTCCCATAAATTCCTTTTTTACATACTTTTTATAGAACGTTAACGCTAAAACCCCCTTTTCACCCAGAACTGTTTGCCCGAACCCCCAATATATAGATAAAATCGCCATAATGTACCCACAGCTTTTTTTCCTTTTTCCCCCCAACCCCCCAGTCGAGACTTAATGCTTAAATAAGAATTCCTTTACCTCCTATCCTATTTTCCCCCTATTTAAACCCCTTTGACACCCTCAGTTATCCAAAAATTACTACATAAAAAAGCCGACCCTCCCCCCCCACATACCCACACTCCCCCCCCCCGTAACGACTCTTTTATCCGTAGAACCACACCCGAGGGTTTTAAAATCCCAGCAGAAAACGAAAATTTACCCCCGAACCGAGGTTGCAACCTCACCCTACTCAACCTTTTCCCATATATTTCCCTGCATACATGGGGAAAATTCCCTTACGGCGCTACAACCCCCCCGGTAAAAATTTCCCAAACCCCTACCTTTTTTAACCTTTGTGGCTCTCGATCCCCCAGACCCCTCAACACAGTTTCACACTCATGAACTCAACTCTGATACACCGTTGCAATCTGTTAGGACCCGGCCCAAACCCCCCCCACCCACACTTTCCCTCATCCCCCCCTTTTTAATGGACACTTTTGACCCCGCTTTAAAGTCCGCATCCAGCCCCCCCACTTAAGGTAACATTACCACCCCCTCTTAATCCAATCACAGCTCGAACCCCACAAGAATTTAAAAAACCTTCCTAAGTTGTTCGTATTCCGGCCCAGTTAAGGGGAAAACCGGCTGCCACGTGCCTATTTTGCTATAAGTAAGATATTAACAAAAATGGCACGCTGCAAAGGGTCAAAATGTAAGGGGAAATGCACCAAGGCCCCTGAATCCTTTTCCATCCAAAGCGGTTTTTCCCATGCGTGCCAGGTAGTCTCTGATAAAAGACCGCAGATTGAAACGAATGCCCCTGCCCCCTCACAACTGCATCCCCCAATCAACCCACCGCCCAATCCTCCCCCATCCAGGATTATCTGAATTTCCCCCTCATACCGTTCCCCCTGGACATTTGTTCCCCCGCTAATGTGTCCTTTGACATCCCCTCCTGATCAAAACATTTGTTATCCAATCCCCAAATTAAAAGGGCCAAACCCTCGCCCCTCCACCCTGGCCCCTCTACGTGACACTACGTGCTCCATCAACTTTTAAAAAGGGGTCCGCCGACGCTAAAAAAATTGTGACATAGGACACCCCTCCCAAAGCCCCCTCCCCTTACAATCTTCCCACCAATGCCCTTTAAATTTTTTTCCCTCCCCCTTTTGACCCCCATCAAGCCAAAACCCAGCCACTTTTCTTCCCCAAACCCCCACCCTGAGGATGGCTTTCAATGCTTTCCCATCCACTCTATCGTATGCCCCCTTTCCCAAACGAGCGCCCCCAAACTCCCCCTCCCCCCCCTTTTGCCCCCACGAAAACCCTAAGTAACCCCTGCCCCTCCCCCTTGACCTCCTGGCAAACCCAAAATGAGTTTTTTATACTACCCGCCCTACCACACATTTACCCGATTTTCCCCAAAAACTTTGCAAACATTTTTAAATTTCGCTAACAACAAAATCGCCCGGTAAAACCCGAGGGTTGCTGCCCCCTTTCCCTTCGGTCCAAAACAACGGGCAGCCCTTGCCTGCTTTTCACCCGTCAACCCCTCTCCCTTTATGAATTTAATAAACCCAAACCCGAAAAATGCCTCAATAATTCCCCAAAGTGCTGATAAAACTCTGCCCGGGAGTCCATCAAATTTCCCCGGTTTTTTGCCCTTTCCATTCCATTAAAACCCCCCTATTTCCCCTCGTTATTTCCCCACCCAGTGCTTCCCCATCACTGTTTCGCAATGACATCCACACTCCCACACACCTGTTTAAAACCCCCCTCTACCCCCCCGTTGCCAGTTCTTTCTACCATTTTCAGCAAAAGCCCCTTTTCCCTTTCCCTTGTTGTATGACCGCCCTCCTGTTCCCCCCTATGATTCTGAACCCCCAAAATGGAATAGTCATTTCCTGCTGTCTTTTTTTCTGCTCGCAATAGCACGTTAAAGGTCTATCGCCCCTAAAACCTCTTCCACCCCCCTGTACCCTCACCCTTGGAACCTTCTCCTGTACCTCACGCAGCCTCCCCTTTTAAATTTCCTAATTTCGTCCTTGGTAAGTGCCCGCCCCCCCCCCCTCGCTAAAAACCCCCCTAATTTTCCTCAAAAAAGTTAGCAAGCCCATATTTTTAAAAAATTGTACGTTTCCCTTCCTTTAGTAATTGTCTTAAAACCGTTCTTTTAGCCACACCTCCCCCCACATCACCACATCCTCTACCCCTTCTATCTTGCAGTAACCCTCCCACGCGTTTCAAATCCCCCTTTTCCCCCCCTATACTAACACATTGTTTTAATTTCAAAATCCCCCGATATACCCGCTAGTGACTCCCCCCGCCACCCTGTACTACGCCCCCTGATCCCAATAAGCTATTCTATTGTACGGAAAAATGTAACCAACCCCTTTAGATATATACAGCCTATCCAACCTAGCAGCGTCCCCGTCTTTCAAAAATGTGCTCTACCTCCCCCGCCCTCCTCCAACCGCATCCCCAACTGAATTCCCCCAAAAGATCTCGCCCAAAGGGGCCCAACCCTGCCCCGCCCCTTTTTGTTCCCCGTCAGCCCTCCCATAAGCGTTCAGTCGCCAAAACCCCCACGGCCATGAGGTAAACCCGTAAGGAAAAAAAAAAGTTCTTTCCTACTCCCTTTTTACCCTCACGTCATTTTCGCTGGTGCATACAACTACAAAAGTACCCCCTGTCCATCCCCACCCATCCCCGCGCAATACTCTTCCCCCTCCCCCCCCCCCCTCACTTTTTAGAACACAAACGGGTTGCCTCCCTGAAAAATTTCCCCCACCACCTTTCAGAGGAGAGGAGGTCATGACCTGAAAAACCCCCCACCTCGAGACTCTTCCTCCTTGAAATTGTGTTCTTGCAGGAACACTACATCCACCTGTATTTTTACAGAAAAAATTCGAAACCATTCCTTCTTTTACACTATTACACGTCCCTTTCGTTAAGTCATACACCAGGGTCTTTATAGTTTCCAACCCTTCCTCCTTTTCTTTTTCCAGGGCCCTGCCCCAGAGCCAGCACAAGGTTCCCCTCAACCCCCCCCCCCTTTTTTGCGATGCTTTATCGTGACTGCTTCGACTTGGTCTTCCTTCCTCCCGACCTCTGCGCCGGCCCTCAGGGGCATTCTGAGTCTGACGCCCCGCTCTCTTCCCCGTGGCCTTAATCCCTGTTTTTCTGAGGTTCCCCACGATGAACCTCATCCACCACGCCCCCCTTCCACGAAAAGGCGACAACTCTCTCTTATAGTTGGCCCCCTCACCCTGCTATGTTTTTTATCCTTACATTTCCCCTACAGGCCCGCCGTGTCTTCACCGCTCAGGAAAACATCCCCTGAGGCGGTGTCAATGCCTTAAAACCCCCTGAAGCTCTTCCTTAGAGCCCGCCCCCCCTTGCACTTGCCTTTGTACTTTCCTTTTTGTAGTAACAGTCCTTTTCATCCCAAAACTTACCCCACATCCTTTCCTCTTTTGGAAAACCTCCCCTTTCACTCCACAAGCGCCCGGCCCTTGCTTGCGCCTGGGTCTAACAGCTTCAGCTGGAAAATGGGCTTCAAGTTTGCCTGGCGCCCCCTCGCTTCCGCACTCTGCCCCCATATGGTCGTCGCCCCACATTTCTGCACTTTCGTCTCTGTCGGCATCGATCCTAACTTGCGTCCTGAAATCCTCCACAGCGTAGACGGTATGGGATGTCTCAGGTTCTTCAGGGAAAAAAGGGACCCCCCGGACGTCCTGTAAGCACCGCCGTCCTTGCCCTTTTTTGGGGAGTGTCGGTTCCTATGTCTAAAAAACATCC
The DNA here is from genome assembly GCF_026875155.1 of Cherax quadricarinatus. Classification (NCBI taxonomy): domain Eukaryota; kingdom Metazoa; phylum Arthropoda; class Malacostraca; order Decapoda; family Parastacidae; genus Cherax; species Cherax quadricarinatus. Next base: position 14,796,366 of record NC_069497.1, on the reverse strand, counting down.
TTTTGTCAGCCATCTGCCCCAAATGGGACATTAGTATCTTAACCCAGTAAAGTGGCGAGATAGTGTCAAACGACCCTTTAAGTGGAGTAGCGTCAAGACTAAAATCTTGGAAACCTCGCACAAAAAACTCATACACGGGCGTGGAATTCAGTTTGACGAGATTCGTAAGCCCCTTCGGGTACACCATAACCTCATCGTCCCGGATTCCTAGGTTTTCCCCAAAGATTGTCGGAAATAAGACTTGCACTGAAAAGGGTGAAAATGCCCCACGAAGAGCTCAATAACAATGGGGTTTCGGCCTCCCCACATCAGCGCCCTGTTGATAAAGGTGCTCGCTGACGCAGGGGGTGCAGCGCACAACCTCATCGACCCCGGGCAGGGAGCGAATGGATGATTTTCAAGAAAAAGAGTTAAATTGATTTAAATTGACAGGAAAAATACACAAAAATTAAAAGGGAGCAAATAAAAATAAAAAAAAATGATTAAAAAAAAAAAATGGCAATGACTTGGTTTAATTTGCTAGTAAATGGTAGACGGTTTTATTAAAAGTTGTAGTTGAAAATCTAGGTTTTAAAAAAATATGGAAAAAAAATTGTCAATAAAAGAAGTTTACATAAAAATTTATAATATAGTTTTAAAGAAAAATTGGGCAATAATAGGGATTTAGAATAAAATTGGGCAATTGAGTATTTTTTAAAGTGAGGTAAAATTTAAATTGAAGACAGTTATGGTTAGTTTATAAAAAAATAAGATGGAAACAGTGATGTGGTAAGTTGTAAAAAAAGAGATAGTTCTGTAGATTTTAAAAATACAATTAAGACTATGAGGTAGAATGGTCGTTGGGAATAAAACAATGACAATTAAAAGTAGTTTGGAGTATTAGAATTTTAGGGGGGGCAAATTTATGGACAATATAACACTAACGGTGGACTATGGGTATTATCTGCACTTTACTCTGATTCTGTTAGTCCAGCTCACTTAGGAATGTTTTAAGGTCTGTTCTGTGGAGATGAAGTATCTCTTCCCAGTGGGCTGTTTCCTAACTGCTTTTTTTTCCATCCCTCACAAAGCACGGGTTTGGATTTTTTTGGCATAGCGCAATTTTCTTAGCGATAAAAGGTTTTGTTCGTTTTGGTAAGGCATCATTGACGTAAACATCAGTTTCTTAGAAATAGATGTTTTTAGTAGGTTGTTTCTTTGTAGGCTAGTTTGGAATTTTAACAGCACTGTTTTTTTCCTGCTTGGTGGCCCATCAGTTTGCAATCCTTTAAGTCATCACTAAAGTATGTTAAGGCGAAAGTGGTCTTGATAAACTGTAGGGTGGTCTCCATGCAAAGGTCTCTTTGGGTGCTGTGGGTGGGAGATGTTTGCTGTTAACTACCCAAAAGCGTAGATTTGCTGCTGTTGGTCATTGTGGTTTGGAAGTTGGTTATTGCAGTGGCAAGTTGTTGGTCCACTCTTGAAACTTTCCTCTGTAATGTTGGTAGTAAGTAGGGTGACTTGGTCTTTTAGTGTGTTGATGGTGTCTAGGGACTGGGTGTGGGTGTTGCTTTGTTGTTCTCGAGTGTCTAGTTTATGTTCTAGAGCAGTGATCTTGTTGAGGTAATCTGTATTGCTAGCCTTTAGTTCCTGCATTTCTTGAGTTAGTTTGGTGATCGTTTGGTTCTGAATCATAAGGAGTTTAGCTATTTCTGGGTCGGTGATCTTGACATCAAATACTGGGAAGGAGTTATCTTGGACTGTAGCGGCGGTCATGTTTGTTGTTGTCTGTCGTGTGTTGTGGTGGTGCCGGTGGGTGATGAGGGTTGTGTCCTGGCTGGCAGTACCACAAGTTTTCCTCGTGTTATTAGTTAGTTTAATATGTTTATTATGCACCCCATACCCATCCTGTGGGCGGTAGTCAAAAGATTACAGAGGTACATAATGGGTCCAGGGACTGGGCCTCAAAGTTTTGATAGCTGAGCAAGTTACAGAGGTAATGAATTCACAATTTACAAAGGTAATGAACTCACAATTTACAAAGGTTTAAAGAACTCAGGTAGGTCTAGTCACAATCATGACAAGTTACAAAGGTATTTACAGATTACAGAGGTACACAATGGGTCCAGGGACCGGGCTCCAAAGTTTTGATGGCTGAACTAGGTACAAGGTAATGAAATCACAAGTTACAAAGGTAATGAACTCACAAATTACAAAGGTAATGAATACTGTAAGATGGTTACTTACGTATATACATGGCTGCAAACATGAACAAATTTTAGAGTAATGAGCAATTCACAACTTCCACACCCCGGGCACAACTGTAGTGAGTTATTGGTGCAAATGTTGATTGCTGAGTGGGCTCTCTTTCACACACCCCACACACACACACCACACACACACTTACAAATTCATACACACACACCCTAAAAAAAACACACACACACACACACACTCACACACACCACACACACACACACACACACACACACACCACAACTCAAACACACACACACAACCAAATAACACAAACTCATACACACATTGTAAGGCTGTAGTGTGTTTTGTAGTCAGCAGTGTGTCTTTTAACACTGTAGTGTGCTTTGTAAGACTGTCTAGTTTGTATTGTAAGACTAGACTGTGTCTTGTAATAAGGACTATAGTGAAGCTTGAAAGACTGTAGTTTGTCGGGTAAGAAGGTAGCGTGTCTTCTGTAAGACTGTAGGTTGTTTGTGATAAGACTGAGTGTGTGTTGTAAGACTGTAGTTTGTCTTGTTTGACTGTAGTCTGTCTTGTTAATATGGAGTGTGTCTTATAAGGCTTAAGTGTGTCTTGTAAAAACCGTAGTGTGTCTTGTAAGACTGTAGGGTGTTTGTAAGAATCTGGTGTGTCTTGTAAGGATTCTAGTGTGTCTTGTAAGACTGTAGTGTGTCTTGTAAGACTGTTAGTGTGTTCTTTGTAAGGACTGTAGTGTGTCTTTGTAAGGACTGTAGTGTGTCTTGTAAGACTGTAGTGTGCTTGCAAGATTAGACTGTCTCTTGTTAAGACTGTAGTGTCTCTTGTATAGACTGTAAATGTGTATTGTAAGACCTTGCAGGTGCGTCTTGTAAGACTGTAGTGAGTCTTGTAAGACTACAGTGTGTCTGTTAAGCTGTAGGTGTCTTCTAAGACTGTGTGTGTCTTGTTATGACTGTGTGTGTATTGGCAAGACTGTTGTGTGTCTTGTAGACACACTCGGTTATTACGCTCTCACCTTTGATGTAGGAACCTTAACTGTGTTACTGTGTTCTTCTTTTATTGTTCTGGACCCTTGTCATTGGACTGTGGTTCGGGTGATTTGTGTAGCGATGGGTGATGGGTGAAATTTAGTGGAGTTAATTCAAGTGGCAGCGGGGTTTAGAGGTGTAGTATGAGTCCGATTTTGTGGTAATTTGTGAACTTTTGGAGTGATTTCTGCAGTTGCTTCTATATCATTCTGGGTATCAATATTGTAGTGTTTGCGGGTCGTGATTAGGTCATCACTGGGCTGCTGGGAACTCAGGTAGGAAGTAAATTGAGGACAATGGTTACTGTTGCCGCTGCCGCTGCCGATATGTTATGCGTGATCCAGCTGCATCAAGTAACCACAGGAATTTGGTAAGTGGTGGGAATTATGTACATTTGTTTTTCCTTGATGGATATATCCATGTGTAACCTAGCCCCCTTCATTCAGTTAAACATAATATAATCTATACAGTCCAACAATTATTAGTAGCGGCCCCATACTGTGGGTGCTATCCGATTTCTAATGGTTCTAGGGATAGATAGATTTGGATAAGATTGTGGAGTGTCGAAGGGGCCACCTGCAGTGACCATGGGGGCGTTGGTTAAGTTTCTCACATGTCTCTACACGGGGTGACTACGGTACACAATATAGTTGTTGTCACCCATTGTGGATTACTCGTATGCATGTTATGTTGAGGTACAACAGGTAAACCCCTATAATAAATTTTCCATATATGTGTTTAGTCACCACTTTTATAAGTTGCAATTATTGTATTAATGTAGATTGTGATTTGAAGTGTTAATATTCAACATTTACGTGTTGTAAAAATGTGTCGTCGTATGGGATGAAAATAATCGTTCTTGTATTTGGGTTTGGGAGAAAATAGAGGGGAGCACTTTGCACCCAGAGGGGTGGTCAGTGTGTGCACAGAAAACTAGACTGACTTAAACACGATGAACGCATTGGATTGGATGATTTAAAACTGGCGTCAAGTTCGTACAATTTTAAACTTTAATCAGATGTGTAGAAGTAATAGGGTTATGTACGATATCACTGTATCTTGAGTCAATGTCATATTCGTGAGGTGTGTGTTGGAGTGTCTGGTTAGCACGTTACAGTGTCAGGCGCACGGAGTCAATAGTGTACAAACTGATTTAAGAGGGATAGTTGTTTCACTTGTGGGGACTGTAATGTTTTGTTATTCATTATTATATTTAAATTATAGGTGCGGGTTTGACAGTACAGTTGTGTCTGTCATGGACAGCTTTGTACTGTTTACTTTTATGGTTTCATTGTTATGTATATGTATCCATTTATGTGTAATATCTGTATCTAATGGATTAAATAAAAATAAAAAATTTTCCCTTGTACAACTATGTATCATGTTCAAATGAACTATATGAATAAGAATATGAATATGAGGGTGTGGTCGCCCGCGATGAAATAATTATACAAGTTTATGTCTATAAGAGAACAGTTTTCTCTGAAACCTCTGGTAGCATACAGAAACGATATACAATTAAAATGGGAAACATAAGAAATCACTCATATTGTATCGAAAACGGGTCCAACAACATGACCGCCACGCACAACGTGTGGTGGGCTAGCTGCGGGATTTTCAAGGATAGCTCCTGATCCAAGGAGCTGACTAGGACACGACTGAGGAGGACTCTGTGTGAATGCCTTGAGAAGATTCCAGAGCAGTGGGCAGGTGGCCTGGTGGCAAAGCTTTCCCCCTTCACACACGGGAGGGCCCGGGTTCGATTCCGGGGGTGGAACATTCACACGGGTTTCTTACACCCGTTGTCGTTCCCTAGCAGCAAATAGGTACTGGGTGTTAGTCGACTGGGGTGGGTCGCCCTCCCGGGGGACAGATTAGGACCCCCAAAGGAATTAAGTTAGGAAGTCTCGATGACGCACCCGACTTTTGGGTTATCCTGGGTGGCTAACCTCGGGTTAAAAATCCGACGAATTTATCTTATCTTGGGAGGACATCCCCGTGCATATTTAGCTAAATCGTGGAAGTGTTGTGCAGTTGTGAGATTTGGGTGTGGTGAGAGCCCAGGTTGTGAGAGTTGGGGTGTGGTGAGAGTACCCAGGTTGTGAGGTTGGGTTGGTGAGAGTCCCCAGGTTGAAGATTGGGGGGGGAGGGGTGGGTTGGTGGGTAAAGATTACCCCATTGTGGGTTGGGTTGGTAAACCCCAGGTTGTGAGAGAGTGTGGGGCCCCGGGTTGGGGGATTGGGTGGGGGAAAGGTCCGGGTTTGGAAGGCATTTCCCCCCCCCCACCTGCCAATTGGGGGGGGGGAAGTGACCATTTTTTTTTGGCAAATCACGCCAAAAACTTTTCAGTGTGAGGCGAATAAGGTGTTTGTTGGCAGGTTGGTGGGAAAGTAGGGAGGAAAAGGGCCCCATCCCCAAACCTTCCCCCAGGAAAAAACCCCCTTTTTTTTGCCCGGCCCCCCCCCCCGGGGCGCGCGGCCCAGGGGGGCCCAGGCCCCAAAAATCAAATTGTCCTAAAAGAGGGAGGGAAGCCACTAGGTTTAAACACTTATGTGTGGAGCTTTTGCAGGGATCTTTGTTGGATAAAATGCGAGCCCTCCACCCCAAAAAATCCTGCGAAAACAATATAAGATCCCCAAGTGAATTATGGCTTTTTTCGGCAAACGGTGCCCCCGGGTTTTTTCTCAATTTTACGCTCCTACAGTGTATGAGGATTTGTTAAATGATATCAAGATCTCATTGTCAGGTGAACCCAACTCTGAAAAGCGTCTTCGGGATGTGTCCCGACTTACACATGGGTCAAGCTTCGAAGTCCCTTTCAAAGTGATGATATGCAATCCGAAGGCCTTCCCCAAAATTTGGGGTGTTTCCCCAGACTTATGCAGGTGTATGGGCCCTGGCGATTTGAAGGGGAAACCCGGGGGTCGAATTCAGTGAAAATTTCAATCAAAATCCCCACCCGTTTTTTTTTTCCCCTTGCGTCACCTCTCAGGTATATGGTATTCCCGGGGCAAAGGAAGACGTTTGGTTATGTGACATGTATGGACACATGGCGTATCAATGTGATCGTGGGCTTTCTCTCAACAAAGGAGCAACGTGTCCATCAGATGCTCCAAACAAGCCCCCAGTCCCTGGTAGGGGGAGGGCGTCCGTCCCACACCCCAAAATCTCAAAAGCCTTCCCTCGAAACCTGTCACTACACCCGACTCGCCATCTGCAAATTGTCTATATGGAGACGAGGGGTTTCTGTGCGGGGTCGCAGCGGTCAACTGTGTTGTTCCATATCGTGATTCGACTAGACCTCCCCGTTATTTTCCCGGAAATTTTATGTCGGTGGAGGGGTGTCCGGGGCCACAAACCACCCCAATGGTGTCGGGGGTAATAGCACTGGGAGCCCCAGTCAAAGGTTTCGATCCCCATGGACCCACTGTGATAATTACCCGCAGGGATCCATGTGAGAATGGTTTGAAAAACCCACAAGTTGAAGATTGAGAAATTATCAGAATATGGGAATCTTTATTCAGGAAAAAAGTTTTGCCACCAGTGGCTTCTCACCAATACAAAAAGGAAGGCGTAAGGAGAGGAGAAATGAGGTAATCAGCCCCCAACCCGGAGTCGATGTGTTCAGGGGCGCCATGCGCAGTAACCGCACCTGCCCCCACCGTTTTCGTGGGACTCCCCTAGCGGCTGCAGGGAATTCAATAGGATGAAAAATGACACCGGCAACGACCCGGAAAAAAAATTGTGGGGTGATTGCGGTAATGGCTTTGAAGATGATCCGGGTGGCGAATTCCGCCTGGCGATGTTTGTGGTACAGACAGTGATGTCACTCAATGTCTAAAAGAAATTACGAATAATGTTTGTGATAAAAGCTAGCAATTTCCAGTGTTTAATAAAATGTCAAAGGTTTACGGGTGACTCATAGAAAAGATGATTTTGAGCTGTGTTTTTGTCACTTTAAGCCTGATGTTGTGTTTCTCCAAAAGCACAATTACGGGTTTTGGGTGAATGAGGATACGAGGTTATGTTGTTACGGTGTAAAAGTCCCCGGTTTTAAAAGGTGGTGGGCAGTGTTGATCGAGAAAACTCCTTTTCGGTTCAATCATTGGGAAATTGGGCTGATGTTGCTTAGTGCGCTTAAGTGCATTGACGGGGGTGGGGGGACGATGAGAGCAGACCATACGTTTATGGGCCCGCAGGGGGGATGCGAGTAAGAAAAAACCAGTTTTTTCAGGAGATGCCGTGTATCATTTCAGGTCGTTACCCCGGTAACCCTCGTGGGAGGGACTGGATTGCGTTTCATGACGTCGGACGTGGAACCAGGGATAGTGGGTTTTTTTTTTCAACTTTTGGGAGATATTTTGCAAGGGGTTGCGTTGCATGATGTGGGAGGTGATGTAGTTAGTGGGGTGGATTTTACTTTTGTCTGACAGGGTTACGCGGCATGATTCGATAGGATCTATGTAGCAAGAGCTATTGATATACACAGTGTTTACCTGGAGTTTACCTGGAGAGAGTTCCGGGGGTCAACGCCCCCGTGGCCCAGTCTGTGACCAGGCCTCCTGGTGGATCAGAGCCTGATCAACCAGGCTGTTGCTGCTGGCTGCACGCAAACCAACATACGAGCCACAGCCCGGCTGGTCAGGAACCGACTTTAGGTGCTTGTCCAGTGCCAGCTTGAAGACTGCCAGGGGTCTGTTGGTAATCTCCCTTATGTATGCTGGGAGGCAGTTGAACAGTCTCGGGCCCCTGACACTTATTGCATGGTCTCTTAACGTGCTAGTGACACCCCTGCTTTTCATTGGGGGGATGTTCCATCGTCTGCCAAGTCTTTTGCTTTCGTAGTGAGAGATTTTCATGAGCAAGCTCGATACTAGTCCCTCTAGGATTTTCCAGGTGTATATAATCATGTATCTCTCCCGCCTGCGTTCCAGGAAATACAGTTTTAGGAACCTCAAGCGCTCCCAGTAATTGAGGTGTTTTATCTCCCTTATGTGCGCCGTGAAGGTTCTCTGTACATTTTCTAGGTCAGAAATTTCACCTGCCTTGAAAGGTGCTGTTAGTGTGCAGCAATATTCCAGCCTAGATAGAACAAGTGACCTGAAGAGTGTCATCATGGGCTTGGCCTCCCTAGTTTTGAAGGTTCTGATTATCCTTCCTGTCATTTTTCTAGCAGATGCGATTGATACAATGTTATGGTCCTTGAAGGTGAGATCCTCCGACATGATCACTCCCAGGTCTTTGACGTTGGTGTTTCGCTCTATTTTGTGGCCAGAATTTGTTTTGTACTCTGATGAAGATTTAATTTCCTCATGTTTACCATATCTGAGTAATTGAAATTTCTCATCATTGAACTTCATATTGTTTTCTGCAGCCCACTGAAAGATTTGGTTGATGTCCGCCTGGAGCCTTGCAGTGTCTGCAATGGAAGACACTGTCATGCAGATTCGGGTATCATCTGCAAAGGAAGACACGGTGCTGTGGCTGACAACCTTGTCTATGTCGGATATGAGGATGAGGAACACGATGGGAGCGAGTACTGTGCCTTGTGGAACAGAGCTTTTCACCGTAGCTGCCTCGGACTTTACTCTGTTGACGACTACTCTCTGTGTTCTGTTAGTGAGGAAATTATAGATCCATCGACCGACTTTTCCTGTTATTCCTTTAGCACGCATTTTGTGCGCTATTACGTCATGGTCACACTTGTCGAAGGCTTTTGCAAAGTCTGTATATATTACATCTGCATTCTTTTTGTCTTCTAGTGCATCTAGGACCTTGTCGTAATGATCCAATAGTTGAGACAGACAGGAGCAACCTGTTCTAAACCCATGTTGCCCTGGGTTGTGTAACTGATGGGTTTCTAGATGGGTGGCGATCTTGCTTCTTAGGACCCTTCCTAAGATTTTTATGATATGGGATGTTAGTGCTATCGGTCTGTAGTTCTTTACTGTTGCTTTACTGCCCCCCTTTGTGGAGTGGGGCTATGTCTGTTGTTTTTAGTAACTGTGGGACGACCCCCGTGTCCATGCTCCCTCTCCATACAATGGAAAAGGCTCGTGATAGGGGCTTCTTGCAGTTCTTGATGAACACGGAGTTCCATGAGTCTGGCCCTGGGGCAGAGTGCATGGGCATGTCATTTATCGCCTGTTCGAAGTCATTTGGCGTCAGGATAACATCGGATAGGCTTGTGTTAACCAAATTCTGTGGCTCTCTCATAAAAAATTCATTTTGATCTTCGACTCCAGACATGTGATGAACACTTTACTGATCATTGCGTGGTATTGATATGTCTCTCTTGGGCTGGTTTGCCACAAGTCGTTCCTCAGTTTTGGAAATTAAATGTTAGCCTTTTAAAAGGAAATGAAATTCATGATTTATTTAGTCGAATGTGGTCTCAATTATGGAATAATTGGATGGGTGTTGTAGATATTCTAGACTAGTGGATGTGAAGGATAAAACCAGTATTAAAGTTTTGTTTCAGGGGTTTGACTAAAGAAGCGATACAATTGTGTTATGGGAAGTTAAATTTTTTATGACATCAATTACGTGCGTGTTATGAGCCACGTGCAGCGTATCTGGTAACCACCTTCGCCGCCCTGAAAGCGAAAATATCGGATTTACAAAATCAGTTATTTCAGAGGGCACAAATTGATGAAATTCTTTGGGGAGACTGACCATCCGCGTATGTTCTACGTGAGCAAGGTCAACTTCGTCGGGCATTAAATATAATGGGTTTTATGGTGCAGGACGGAGTTGAGTCATTCCCGTCGGGTATGACGATAATGGATACTGATCATGTGAGTCTTTATGCTGATATAGTTTACCGTGATACATTTAGCGGTAGTCGAAATCATACTGTTGTCATGGACGTCGTCTAGTCGTGGGTGACTCGTAAATTAACGAGGGATGAACAACTGTGTGCTATGGGGCCTATTAGTGCTGATGAAATACGGTCAACTTTGCAAGACATGAAAAAAGGAAAATCGCCTGGGTCAGACGGGTTGCCATGTGAATTTTATTTAGAATTCTTGGGCGAGTTATGTGGGTTTCTTGTTCAGTTACTAAATAGTATGAAAAATCAGGGTTGTTAAGTAGGTCTCAGCGAGAAGATATTGTGGCCCTTGTTCCGAAAAAAAACGAATATACTGATATACATGATTACAGGGCAATTACCCTGTTAAACACTGACTATAAATTATATGCAAAAATTCTGTGCAATCGCCTTAAACCCATCTTAGAGAAGGTTCTACATACAGGCCAGGCGGGTATCTTGGGACGATCGCTGTATTTAGGGCAAAAAGTAATTGGTGATTGGTAGAGAGGGAGGGATTTTGGCGCTAGACTGGAAGGCTGTCTTTGATAACGTTGATCATCTAGTGTTGAAAATGATAATGGATCAGCTGGGTTTCGCACATACGATTGTTAACTGGGTCATGTCATTGTACACTGACGTGAGTTTGCGCCTTCAGGTAAATGGGAAGTTAGGTACATCTGTATATTTGCATCATGGGATTCGCCAGGGGTGCCCGTTATCACAAATTTTGTTTGCTATTTATCAAGTTCCATTATATAGAGCACTGGCGGCCGGGTGTTAGCAGTTTCCATGTAATTGGCAATGCGGTCAGCCTATCCTTATTGTTGGCTATGTTGATGAAACAGCTATGCTTACAGATACCTGTAGTTTTTCAGATGAAGATCGAATTGTGACCACTTTTAGCGAGGCGACGGGCATGATTTGTAATAAGGATAAGTTTGGACTCTTACTTTTAGGGCCGTGGCAACGAGGTCAAATTTCCATGGAGAGTCGTGGTTGTGCATGAATCATTGAAAATATGCGGATAATTCATGCAGCTAGTAGAAATGAAGGACGTGTGCTCAATTCTTAGATGGTGATTAATAGCGTTATCCGACGTGTCGGTATGATGTAGTGCGCAGATGAGACACGTTTTTTAGTGCGTGTTTTTCGGGTTTTTCTGGGGGAAATCGTTGTTGCTGGTTATGTCGCAGTGTGCTTAGTTTAAGTGTTCGCAAGGGGGGTTTGGGATCATTAGATTTCCATGCTTCAATGCTTGCTCTTTTTGTTAAGCATACATATGTTTCAATACTTACGGTGTCAGGTAATCCAGTTAGTGAAAGTATTTAATACCTTGCGAGTGTACAGGGGCATGATCGAATTAGCATTGATTGTTGCATGTTCTTACAGTAGTTTT
>NC_069497.1:14766062-14784411 GCF_026875155.1 Cherax quadricarinatus | reverse complement strand
CTGGAAAAAAGTTTGGGTGTTTGCGGATATGGTTTTGAAGATGATGCCAGGGGGCGGTATTCCGCCGGGCGATGTTTTGGTACGACGTATGTCATTTAATGTCTAAATGAATTACGAGTGAATGTTTGTGATCAAAGCTAGCAATATTCCAGTGTTTAACTATAAATGTCAACGGTTTACGGGTGACTCATAGGAAAGATGATTTTGAGCTGTGTTTATATCACTTTAAGCTTGATGTTGTGTTTCTCCAAGAGCACAATTATCGGGATGTGGGTGAATTGAGGATACGAGGTTATGTTGTGTACGGTGTAAATAGTCCGCGGTTAAAAGGTGGTGTGGCAGTGTTGATACGAGAAAACAGTCCTTTTCGGTTACATCATTGGGAAATTGGGTCTGACTGTTGCTTAGTGGGCTTAATGCGCGTTGACGGGTGGTGGGGTACGATGAGAGTCAGACTCATTAGCGTTTATGGGCCAGCAGTGAGGGATGCGAGTATGAAAAACTAGTTTTTTCAGGAGATGCTTGTGTATCATTTCCGGTCGTTACCCGTGGTAACCGTCGTGGGAGGTGACTGGAATTGCGTTACACGACGTCGGGACGTGGAACCACGGGATAGTGGGTTTTATTTTCAACTTTTGGGTGATATTTTGCAAGGGGTTGCGTTGCATGATGTGGGAGGTGATGTAGTTGGTGGGGTGGATTTTACTTTTGTCCGACAGGGTTACGCGGCGTGATTCGATAGGATCTATGTAGCAAGTGCTGTTGATATACAGAGTGTTTACCTGGAGTTTACCTGGAGAGAGTTCCGGGGGTCAACGCCCCCGTGGCCCAGTCTGTGACCAGGCCTCCTGGTGGATCAGAGACTGATCAACCAGGCTGTTGCTGCTGGCTGCACGCAAACCAACATACGAGCCACAGCCCGGCTGGTCAGGAACCGACTTTAGGTGCTTGTCCAGTGCCAGCTTGAAGACTGCCAGGGGTCTGTTGGTAATCTCCCTTATGTATTCTGGGAGGCAGTTGAACAGTCTCGGGACCCTGACACTTATTGTATGGTCTCTTAATGTGCTAGTGACACCCCTGCTTTTCATTGGGGGATGTTGCATCGTCTGCCAAGTCTTTTACTTTCGTAAGTGAGAGTTTTTTCGTGTGCAAGTTCGATATTATCCTCTAGTTTTTCCCAGGTGTATAAAAATCATGTATCTCTCACGCCTGCGTTCCAGGGAATAGTTTTAGGAACCTCAAGCGCTCCCAGTAATTGAGGTGTTTTATCTCCGTTATGCGCGCCGTGAAGGTTCTCTGACATTTTCTAGGTCACAATTTCACCTGCCTTGAAAGGGGCTGTTAGCGTGCCAGCAGTTTTCCCAGCCTAGATAGAACAAGTGACCTGAAGAGTGTCATCATGGGTTTGGGCCCTCCTAGTTTTGAAGGTTCTCATTACCCATCCTGTCATTTTTCTAGCAGATGCGATTGATACAATGTTATGGTCCTTGAAGGTGAGATTTCCGACATGATCACTCCCAGGTCTTTGACGTTGGTGTTTCGCTCTATTTTGTGGCCAGAATTTGTTTTGTACTCTGATGAGATTTAATTTCCTCGTGTTTACCATATCTGAGTAATTGAAATTTTCATCATTGAACTTCATATTGTTTTCTGAAAGCCCACTGAAAGATTTGGTTGATGTCCGCCTGGAGCCTTGCAGTGTCTGCAATAGAAGACACTGTCATGCAGATTCGGGTGTCATCTGCAAAGGAAGACACGGTGCTGTGGCTGACATCCTTGTCTATGTGGGATATGGGGATGAGGAACAAGATGGGAGCGAGTAATGTGCCTTGTGGAACAGAGCTTTTCACCGTAGCTGCCTGGGAAACTTTACTCTGTTGACCACTACTCTCTGTGTTCTGTTATGAGGAAATTATAGATCCAGCGCCCGGGACTTTTCCTGTTATTCCTTTAGCACGCATTTTGTGCGCTATTACGCCATGGTCACACTTGTCGAAGGCTTTTGCAAAGTCTGTATATATTACATCTGCATTCTTTTGTCTTCTGTGCATTTAGGACCTTGTCGTAGTGATCCAGTAGTTGAGACAGACAGGAGCGACCTGTTCTAAACCCTGTTGCCCCGGGTTGTGTAACTGATGGGTTTCTAGATGGGTGGTGATCTTGCTTTTTAGGCCCTTTCAAAGATTTTTATGATATGGGATGTTAGTGCTATTGGTCTGTAGTTCTTTGCTGTTGCTTTACTGCCCCTTTGTGGAGTGGGCTATGTCTGTTGTTTTTAGTAACTGTGGGACGACCCCGTGTCTATGCTCCCTCTCCATAGGATGGAAAAGGCTGTGATAGAGGCTTCTTGCAGTTCTTGATGAAACACAGAGTTCCATGAGTCTGGGCCCCGGGCAAGTGCATGGGCTTGTCATTTATCGCCTTTTCGAAGTCATTTTGGGGTCAGGATAACATCGGATAGGCTTGTGTTTTAAACAAATTTTGTGGCTCTCATAAAAAATTAATTTTGATCTTCGACTCTCATCTGGTAGCGGCTTGCTAAAAACTGGGGTCATATTGGGACTTGAGTAGCTCACTCATTTTCCTTGCTGTTATCTGTGTAGGACCCATCTTGTTTAAGTAGGGGCCCAATACTGGACGTTGTTCTCGATTTTTATTTTTGGGATATGAGAAGAAATACTTTGGGTTTCTTTCGATTTCATTTATGGCTTTAGTTCTTCCCGCGATTCCCGACTCCTAAAGGATTCTTTTAGCTTAAGTTCGATGCTTGCTATTTCCCCTGACCAGTGTCTCTCTACGCATTTAAGTATTGGGCGGTCAACTTTGCAAGACATGAAAAAAGGAAAATCGCCTGGGTCAACGGTTGCCATGTGAATTTTTATTTAGAAATTCTTGGGGGAGTTACGTGGGTTTCTTGTTCAGTTACTAATAGTATGAAAAATCAGGGTTTTTAAGTAGGTCTCAGCGAGAAGAATTGTGGCCCTTGTTCAAAAAAAAAAAAAAAAAAACGAATATACTGATATACATGATTACAGGGCAATTACCCTGTTAAACACTGACTATAAATTTAATGCAAAAATTCTGTGCAATCGCCTTAAACCCATCTTAGAGAAGGTTTACATACGGCCAGGCGGGTATCTCGGGACGATCGCTGTATTTAGGGCAAAAAGTAATTGGTGATTGGTAGAGAGGGAGGATTTTGGCGCTAGACTGGGAAAGGGTCCCTTTGATAACGTTTGATCATTAGTGTTGAAAATGATAATGGATCAGCTGGGTTTCGCACATACGATTGTTTAACTGGTCATGTCATTGTACACTGACGCGAGTTTGCGCGTCAGGTAAATGGGAAGTTAGGTACATCTGTAATTTGCATCATGGGATTCGCCCCGGGTGCCCGTTATTACAGATTTTATTTGCTATTTATCAAGTTCCATTATATAGAGCACTGGCGGCCGGGTGTCAGCAGTTTTTCCCTGTAATTGGCAATGCGGTCAGCCTATCCTTATGTGTTGGCTATGTTGATGAAACAAAAGCTCATGCTTACAGATACCTGTAGTTTTTCAGCTGAAGATCGAATTGTGACCATTTTTAGCGGAGGCGACGGGCATGATTTGTAATAAGGATAAGTTTGGACTCTTACTTTAGGGCCGTGGCAACGAGGTCAAATTTCCATGGAGAGTCGTGGGTTGTACATGAATCATTGAAAATATGCGGAATAATTCATGCAGCTAGTAGAAATGAAGGAATGTGCTCATTTCTTAGATGGTGGTTGATAGCGTGATCCGACGTGTACGGTATATTAGTGCGCAGATGAGACACGTTTATAGTGCGTGTCCTTCGGTTTACTGGGGAAGTCTTGTTTTGCTGTTATGTAGCCTGTGTGCTTAGTTTAAGTGTTCGCAAGGGTTTGGGATCAATTAGATTTCCATTCTTCAAATGCTTGCTCTTTTTGTTAAGCTAATATGGCAATACTTACGAGAGTCAGGTAATCCAGTTAGTGAACGTATCATACCATGCCGAGTGTATTCGAGGGGCAGGATCGACATAGAAGCATTGAGTCCGTGTGCAAGTTCTTACAGTAGTTTTTAAATCGCTGGAGTTAAATCGCGTATTTTAGTTCGAGCAGGCTAGACAACTGCCGTGGACACCTTCGTAAGTCAGTTTCCATTGTACGCCTGGGCTTATATTTGACACCTGTGGTGGATCATCCATTGGCGACCCTTAGTTCAAGAAACAGTGTTATAAAAACTTTCATAACATCTTGCGTCTGTTGCGTTTTTTGTGTACACGTTGGTATGCGACATTCTGCTTGTACGATTGTGGGATTGAGAAACTGTTTTTCATGCAAATTCTTTTTGCGAGCGGTTAGAAGCATTGGCGCTCTTATCTCGGTAGACTTTTTAGGTGGGCGGGAGGGGAGGGGGGGGGGGGTATGTCTTCGTTACGTTTCCTTAGTTTAGATGTTGGAGGGGGTCCGATGAGTCGCAAGGGCAGCCTGGGGTTTGTTATATCCAGGATTTTATTCATATATCTTGGGTACTCTGACAGGGGAAAGATTGAAAGGTACACGGTATATAGCAGTAATGTCCCAACGAAGTGTAGAATCAGTGTTGTTTGGGAATCTCGTTGTGGATGCCGTAAGTTTTCCCTTATGCCTATCATATTTTCCGTGTTGCTGATTTCTGCATATGTACGACGTGCAAACATAGAAAAGTAACTGGTCTCTCGTATGTTTTTTGCGGGGATGTTTATGGAAGCGTATAAGTTGTGTTTTTCGGTAAGAGAAAAGTGTAGGAAGGTTAAATAAAGATTGTCTAGATTTGTATTTTTTAATTTTTTGACATAGTTTCACTTATTTGGACTTTGATGAGTATTTTATATTGTATTTTCATTGTTCTTTCCAAGTCCGCTTAATTGAAAACTGCGTTTCCTCTTTCATGGTTGAAACTCAGTGTATATGTATAATGTCGTTTGTGCAGGTGATTTTAGTTTGATTTTTGATGGGTTGCTGAGTATTAGTATCTGTTCTTATTAATATTGTTAAAATTAGATAAGTTTTGCCCTGCCTATTTATGTATTATATATAGATATCCGATACCGTTTGTTTTATGTGTTATTTAGTTATTAAAGCCAGTAGCGACACTTGTTAAAATTTGTATTACAGACATATTAAATATGTTACATTTTAATGTTTAATTAAATATACGGTTGATTTGTTTAACCATGTGATAGTGGCCGTAGTATTAACTTGTTTAACGTTAAATATTGATATTGTGTTTAGCCACGTGGCGGTGGTGTTAACTCGTTTCATGTTTAATATTGATAGTGTGTTTAACCACGTGAGAGTGGCAATGATGTTAACTTGTTTAATGTTTAATATTGATAATGTGTTTAGCAACGTGAGATTGGCAGTGGTGTTAACTTGTTTGATGTTTAATATTGATAATGAGTTTAACCACATGATAGTGGACATGGTGTTAACTAGTTAACACCACGAAGCAGTGGTGTTAACTAGTTTAATGTTTAATATTGATAATGTGTTTAACCACGTGAGTGGCAATGATGTTAACTTGTTTAATGTTTAATTCTGATATCGTGTTTAACCACGTGAGAATGGCTAGGGTTTAAACTTGTAGAGGGGCGGGTGGGGGTTGTAGAAGTGTTGGATGTAAGTGTTAGCATCAGTGTATTATAAAGATCTTTGTGATCATGTAACACTGTGTTTCTTTTTTTTTTTTTTATATTTTATTTAAAACATGACATTACAAAATATAATATGTAAAACTCATTTAAGTCGATAATTAACACAATCCTCCCTACAGCTAATATTACACACCACACTTACAACTCCGTGTGGGTACACCCCCCCCACTCCCTGCTCCCTCATCCTATCACTTAACCCAACCTGTTGGAGCTACCCAACAGAATTACATGATATGAACAACAACTTTTATATTACACATCCCTCGAAATGGGTACTTAATGATCGACTACAGACCATACAATGCATTGCACTGAACATATTTATACAGACATATTACCCCCTCCCCTCCGTGGTTTATCCAACCACCCCACTATTTACAACCTAACATACTATAAAACAATGAATGTTGCCTAATCTAAAGTCACACAGCAAAGATCCAACATTAAATTTATGTAATTGTCCTAATGGTTCAGTTACATAACAATATGTATTACATAACAATGGTGATATAGAAAAGTCCACAAAGGACATACAAAATTACTACAAAACCATAAGAATAAACTGTCTCAAAATCCAACACATGTAAGCCTTTACACATTTAAACATGCAATTCCAGTGTTAAAACAATAACACAGCTTCAACTATGACATTCAAGCTCTATACAGCTTATATGGCCATTACATAGTACTATTGACAACAGTACAATACAACATAAAATATAACCATGACATAAGTAACACATAAAGACTGTGCCTAGCACGCACCTAACCACAAAAACCTATAACACCACTGTTGCCCAACTTTATTACACTATCTGACGTGCATTAACCTCTTTACTCTCAAAACAAAACTGAATTGCAGAACACCAGTGACGAACAATAATGCACAGACATTAATACAAACATATCACATCATATCTCTGGACACCGTGCATGATCACAGCATCAACACTATGCAGTGCAAGGCACCTAGAAAAACAAGTTGGAGCAAATACATGCAATTATTATAGCAAATCTCCAAATTACAATGTCATTACCGTAAATCAATATTACCACACACAATATGTATAATAAGTATAAAATCCAGTCACACAAAAACTGGCCAGCTCCACAGGTGCTAGCACCCGTGGTCCACATATTATTCACTCATGCATCACTCATCCAACACTCTCGCAAAACTTTTGTTATCCATTACCAGGGAGGCAACCCTATTTTCACCCCTGACTTCCCTACCCCAGCATCACTTTCCAATCATACCCTCCCCTCCCTCGTATATTACAAGTCTAATAAAACCTGTAACGTAAGTTGCCTATATCCCTCTGAAAAATCCTTCACCCACCTCCTCCCATAAATTTCCTTATTTCTACATACCGTTTTATAGAACGTTAACGCTAACACCCTCCTCTTCACCTCAGTAACCTGTTTGCCCCGCAATCCCCACACTATATAGATATAATCTGCCATAATGTACCCCACAGCTCTGATTACACTTTCCTCCCAACCCCCCACGTCGAGACTTAATGCTCTCAATACAGAAATTCCTTTACCTCCTATCCTATTTATCACCCTATTTAACCACCCCTTGACACTCCTCAGTCCATCACAAAAAAACTACATGAAAGCCGACTCCTCCCCACACACATATCCCACACTCCCCCCTGTCAACGACTCGTCTATCCCGTAGAACCACACCCGACGGTAAAATGCCATGCAGAAAACGATACATTACATCCCGAACACGAGGTTGCAACCTCATCCTACTCAACCTATTCCATATACTTCCCCATGCATACAGGGGGAAAAATTCCCTCTACAGGCGCTACAACCCTCCCGGCTAACAATCTACACAACCTACCTATTTTAACCTTTGCTGGCTCTCGATCCCATGCCAGAGCCCTCAACACAGTTTCACACTCATGCAACTCAACTCCTGTATACATCCGTTGCAATCTGTTATGGATCCTGGCCAAACCCCCCCCCCCCCCCACTTTCCCTCATCACCTCCCTTTTAATGAAGACACATTTGACCCTCCGCTTTAAGTCCAGCAATCCCAGCCCCCCCTTACTTACAGGTAACATTACCACATCCCTCTTAATCCAATCACAGCTCGAACCCCACAAGAATTTAAAAACCTTCCTAAGTATGTTCGTTATTGCTGGCCCAGTTAATGGGAACACGGCTGCCACGTGCCATACTTTGCTATACAGTAAGATATTAACAACAATGGCACGCTGCACAAGGGTCAATAATGATAAGGTCGCAATGCACCCAAGCGTCCCTGAATCCTTTCTACCATCCTAAGCGAGTTTTCCATGCGTGCCACAGGTAGATCGTCTGCATAAATAAGACCGCAGATTTTTAACGAATGCACCTGCCTCCTCACAACTGCACTACCCCAATCAACCCTACCGCCCAAGCATCCTAACCCCATGACCATGGATTTATCTGAATTTACCCTCATACCAGTTGCCCCTGCGAACATTTGTACTACCCCGTCTAATGTGTCCATTGACATCCCCTCCCTGATCAGAACAGTTGTATCATCCACATACCCAATTAAAACTGGCCAAACCCTCGCAACCTCACACCCTGGTCCCTCTACGTGACACATACGCTGCTCCATCAATCTATAAAAGGGGTCCTGTACGCACGCAAACAATAATTGTGACATAGGACACCCCTGCCTAAGTCCCCTACCCATTACAATCTTCCCACCCAATCGACCATTAATCTGTACCCTCGCCATTGCGCCTCCATACAACGCCTCAACCCAGCCCACTATTTCTTCCCCAAACCCCTGACCCCTGAGGATGGCTTTCAATGCTTTCCGATCCACTCTATCGTATGCCCCTTGCCAATCGAGCGCCACCAAACCTCCCTCCCTCCCCCCCCTTTTGCCTCCACGAAATCCCTAAGTAACCCATGCCCTCCACCATAGACCTCCCTGGCAAACCAAACTGAGTTTTTGATACTACCCCGCCCTACCACACACTTGAACCGATTTCCCAAAATTCTTTGCAAACAATTTATAATCTGCGCATAACAACGAGATCGCCCGGTAATCCGAAGCGTATGCTGCCCCTTACCTTCGGTACCAATACAACGACAGCCGTTGCATGCTTCTCACCCAGCTCACCTCTCTCCTTCATGCAATTTAATAACCTAACCAGAAAATGCCTCAATAATTCCCAATGCTGCTGATAAAACTCTGCCGGGAGTCCATCAATTCCGGTGCTTTGCCCTTTCGCATTCCACTTAAAGCCCTCCATATTTCCCCTCAGTTATTTCCCCACCCAGTGCTTCCTATCACTGTTACGCAACTGACATACCACACTCCCACACACCTGTTTCTAAAAACCCATCCTCTACCCCTTCTCTTGCCAGTACTTTCTCATACCACTTGTCAGCAAACGCCCCCATTCCTTCGTAGCTTGTATGACTGCCCCTCCCTGTACCCTCCTATCGATTCATGAACCTCCAACATGGAATAGTCATTGCCTGCTGTCTTTGTTTCTGCCTACGCAATACGCACGATGAAGTCTATCGCCCCATAAACACCTCTTCCACCCCCGCCTGTACCCTCCACGCTTGGAACCTCTCATCCTGTACCTCACGCAGCCTCCCTTTAATTGCCATAATTTCATCCATTGATAAGTGCCCGCCACCCCGCCCCCCCTCGCACTAACAACCCCGTATCTATCCTCCAAATAGTTAGCAAAGCCCATAATTTTAAAGAATTGATACGTTTCCCTTCCTTTACGTAATAGTGCACTAATCTGTTCTTTAGCCACACCATTTCCACCACAATCACCATCCTCACCCCTTTTTCTCTGCACGTAACCCCTCCCACAGCGTTGCAAATCCCTCTATCCCCTCCTCATCACCTAACACACTTGTATTTAATTTCCAATATCCCCTAGATATACCTGCTAGTGACTCCCACGCCACCTCTGCTACTACCGCCCGATGATCACGAATAAGCTACTTCTTTTTTGTACGGAAAAATGTCAACCCAACACCCTTGAGATATATACAGCCTATCCAACCTAGCAGCGTAACCCCTTCTTACAAAGTGTGCTCTACCTCCCACGCCCTCCTCCAACCGCATTCCCGCAACTGAATATCCCTCAAAAGATCTCGCAAGGCCGCCAGGACACGTGCCCGCCCCTTTTGGTTCCACGTCAGCCCTCCTAATAAACTGCAGTATCCAGTCGCACCAACGACGGGCCACTGCAGGTAAACCACGTAAGAAGAAAACTAGTTCTTCACATACAAAATCCCTTTTTACCCTCACATCATTTTCCGCTGGTGCATACACACATACAAAGATACCCGCTGTCCCATCCACCACCCATCCACGCGCAATACTCTTTCCCCCTCCCCCCCCTCACTTCTTAGCAACACAAACGGGCTTGCCTCCCTGATCAATATACCACGAACCACCTTTCAGACGTGCAGATGGCAGAGTCATGACCTGAAACCCCTCCACCTCGAGCACTCTTCCCTCCTTGAAATTGTGTTCTTGCAGGAACACTACATCCACCCTATATTTATACAGAAACATTCGAAACAATTCTCTTCACACTATTACACAGTCCATTTACGTTCACAGTCATACACCTAAGGCCTCTTTATAGTTTCCAACCCTTCCTCCTCTCTTCATTCATCCCAGGGCTCCTGCCCAGAGCCAGCACAAGGCTTCACACCATCAACCCCTCCCCCTTTTTTGCGATGCCTCTTATCGTGACTGCTTCGACGTTGCTCTTCCTTCCTCCCAGACCTCTGACGCCGGCGTCAGGACATCATCTGAGTCTGACGCCGCCGCTCTCTTCCTCGTGATGCCTCCACATCCATGTTATCTTCAGAGGTTCCCTCACGATGAACCTCTACCTCCACCACGGCCCCGTTCCACAGCACATGGCGACAACTCTCTCTTACTAGTTGGCCCGTCAAACCCTGCTATGTTTTTTATCCTTACATTCCTCTAACAGGCACCGCCGTGTCTCTCACCAGCTCAGGAACAACATCCTCTGCAGGCGGTGTCAATGTCCTTAACACTTCCTGAAGCTCTTCCTCTAGAGCCTGCACCTCCTCCTGCACTTGCACTTCTGTACTTTTCCTTTGTGTAGTAACAGATCCTTTTATATCACAGCTTACCTCACACATGCCATTCTCCTCTTTTGGAATCCTCCACCTCTTCACTCCACAAGCGCCCAGGCCCTTGCTTGTGCACTGGGCTCTCAACAGCTATCACGCTGGTAACTGGTGCTTCACCAGTTTGCGCTGGCGCCCTCCTCAGCTTCACGCACTCTGCCGCCATATGGTCGTATGCCCACATATTCTGCACGTATCGTCTCTGTCCGGCATACGATACCATAACTTGCGTCCTGAAGTCCTCCACACGACGTAAGACGGTATGGGATGTCTCAGAGTCATCTTCAGGGAAAAGGTACCCTCCGGACGTCCATGTAAGCACCTGCTGTCCACTTGCCCTTTTGTGCCAGATGTACGGTTCCATATGTCTCAAAAACACTCCTTATGTCAGCCTCATCTGCCTCAAATGGGACATTACGTATCTTAACCCACGTAAAGTGCGAGATACGTCGATCAAACGCACCTTCACAGCTGGAGTAGCGTCAAGACTCACGTCTTGGAACCTCGTCACCAAAGACTCATACACGGACGTGGAATTCAGTTTGACGAAGATTCTATAAGCCCCATTCAGGGCTACACCATACACCTCATCGTCCTGGATTCCATAGGTCTCCCTAATGATTGTTGGGAGTAAGACTTGCACTGAAGAGGGTGAAATCGCCCCACGAAGCAGCTCAATACCAATGGTATTTACGCGCCTCCTCACACTCAGCGCCATGTTGATACAAGGTAGCTCGCCTGACCAGCAGAGGGGTGCAGCGCACAACCTCACTCGACCGTGGTCAGGCAGCGAATGAGACTGTGTTTCTAGGTAGATTGTAGGTTGTGTTAGGTTTATCTTGAGGCAACATGGTATGTATGTTCACTTAGTGGATCGTTGTAGCACCAGTGTTGAATGTTCTCTCATAACATGTACCATTTAATGTTATCTTTATATGCATCTTGTAATACAGTTTTAAATAAAAAAAATGACCCTCTCATAACCACTCACCCTCGCGCTTCAACCATTCAACTTCCCCGCCTCACCCTCCCAACTCCCCCGCCTCACCCTCCCAACTCCTCCGCCTCACCCCCCCCAACTTCCCCGAATCACCCTCCCAACTCCCCCGCCTCACCCTCCCAACTCCCCCGCCTCACCCTCCCAACTTCCCCGCCTCACCCTCCCAACTCCCCCGCCTCACCCTCCCAACTCCCCCGCCTCACCCTCCCAACTACCCTGCCTCACCCTCCCAACTCCCAGCGCCACCACAACTGTAGAGGGCACTTTCCCCATCCCAGCCCACGCCAGCGATGGCACTGCAGGGACAGCGCCGTGGTGTTCGACCGCAAGGCAGCTGTCAGGTGTGCCACAGGCAGTGTGCACTCAGTTCCTCAAGCTTCTACAACCGTGCACATGGTGCATGGTGCACGGTGCTAGATCTGCTTTACACAGCATTGGAAAAAAAGGAATATCCACTAGGAATTTTTATTGACCTAAGAAAAGCTTTTGACACAGTAGACCACGACATCCTACTCCACAAACTTGATCACTACGGTATAAGAGGCCATGCGCTTGCTTATTTCAAATCTTACATTACTAATAGGTATCAGTACGTCACCATTAAAGACACAGCATCAGCAACACGGCCACTTGATACTGGAGTTCCGCAGGGAAGTGTCTTGGTCCCCTGCTCTTCCTCATATACATCAATGACCTCCAAACGTATCCCAACACCTGAAACCCATTCTCTTTGCTGATGACACGACTTATGTCATCTCTCACCCTAATCTTGCCACCCTCAACACCATTGTGAATGAGGAGCTGATTAAAAATATCGACTTGGATGACAGCCAATAAACTTACACTTAACACTGACAAAACCTACTATATTATGTTTGGTAGCAGAGCAGGAGATGCACAAATTAACATTCCTAGGCTTATACCTTGACAACAACCTGAATTTCAGCACCCAATACCAGCATATAGCCAAAAAAGTATCCAAAACGGTTGGGATCCTCTCCAAGATACGATACTACGTGCCGCAAAATGCCCTTCTCACACTATACCACTCACTTATTTATCCATACCTCACCTATGCTATTTGTGCTTGGGGATCAACTGCAGCAACACACCTAAAGCCAATAATAACCCAACAAAAAGCTGCAGTAAGAATAATCACTATATCCCATCCCTGGCAAACACCCCCCCCCACTCTTCATAGATCTAAACTTATCTCCAGTTCAGTACATCCACACTTACTACTGTGCAATCTACATCTACAGGGCCTTAAACTCTAATATCAACCTTGACCTAAACGCTTTCTTGATAGTTGTGACAGAACCCACAAGGCATAACACCGGACACAAACATCTCTACGACATTCCCCATGTCCAACTAAACCTTTACAAAAATTCAATGTATGTCAAAGGCCCTAAAATCTGGAATACCCTACCTGAGAACTCTAGAACTGCAGACACATTCATCACCTTCAAAACTACCATTAGAAAACATCTTATCTCCCTGATACACACCCGTCAACTAACTACACGAATACCACCTGGTGGTTCACACTTACACTCACTCACTCATTTGACCATAAACAGAAATATTAAATCTCAATCTTAAAATAATGAATCCTGTGATACTCCAATACTGAAACTATGTACTGTGCCAAAACAAAAGCATTCACATTGCTAAACTCACAAACTAGTATTTAGTCACTTAGCCATAATACCAACTTACCTCATAATTTGTAAATTATTTACAATTAAGAATAAAAACTAAGTATGCCCGAAATGCCTAGCCATGCTAAGCGTTCTAGTGGTACACTACACAAGGCTTATTCCTCTAAGAAAAAGGAGGAGTAGATGTAAAACAGAAAGAGACAGGCGCTCCCTTTACAGGCGACGGAAAAGAATAACAGAGCGGCTAAAAGAGGTCAATATATCTGAAATGCGTAGGGAGACACTGGTCAGAGAAATAGCAAGCATCGAAACTTAAGCTAAAAGAATCCTTTAGGAGTCAGGAATCGCGGGAAGAACTAAAAGCCATAAATGAAATCGAAAGAACCCAAAGTATTTCTTCTCCTATGCCAAATCAAAATCGAGAACAACGTCCAGTATTGGGCCCCTACTTAAACAAGATGGGTCCTACACAGATGACAACAAGGAAATGAGTGAGCTACTCAAGTCCCAATATGACTCAGTTTTTAGCAAGCCGCTAACCAGACTGAGAGTCGAAGATCAAAATGAATTTTTTATGAGAGAGCCACAAAATTTGATTAACACAAGCCTATCCGATGTTATCCTGACGCCAAATGACTTCGAACAGGCGATAAATGACATGCCCATGCACTCTGCCCAGGGCCAGACTCATGGAAACTCTGTGTTCATCAAGAACTGCAAGAAGCCCCTATCACGAGCCTTTTCCATCCTATGGAGAGGGAGCATGGACACGGGGGTCGTCCCACAGTTACTAAAACAACAAGACATAGCCCCACTCCACAAGGGGGCAGTAAAGCAACAGCAAAGAACTACAGACAATAGCACTAACATCCCATATCATAAAAATCTTTGAAAGGGTCCTAAGAAGCAAGATCACCACGCATCTAGAAACCCATCAGTTACACAACCCAGGGCAACATGGGTTTAGAACAGGTCGCTCCTGTCTGTCCTCAACTATTGGAACCACTACGACAAAGGTCCTAAATGCACTAGAAACAAAAAGAATGCAGATGTAATATATACAGACTTGCAAAAGCCTTCGACAAGTGTGACCATGGCGTAATAGCGCACAAAATGCGTGCTAAAGGAATAACAGGAAAAGTCGGTCGATGGATCTATAATTTCCTCACTAACAGAACACAGAGAGTAGTCGTCAACAGAGTAAAGTCCGAGGCAGCTACGGTGAAAAGCTCTGTTCCACAAGGCACAGTACTCGCTCCCATCTTGTTCCTCATCCTTATATCCGACATAGACAAGGATGTCAGCCACAGCACCGTGTCTTCCTTGCAGATGACACCCGAATCTGCATGAAAAGTGTTTTCCCATTGCAGACACTGCAAAGCTCCAGGCAGACATCAACCAAATCTTTCAGTGGGCTGCAGAAAACAATATGAAGTTCAACGATGAGAAATTTCAAATACTCAGATAGGTAAACATGGGGAAAAATTAAATCTTCATCAGAGTAACCAAAACAAATTCTGGCCACAAAATAGAGCGAAACACCAACGTCAAAGACCTGGGAGTGATCATGTCGGAGGATCTCACCTTCAAGGACCATAACATTGTATAAATCGCATCTGCTAGAAAAATGACAGGATGGATAATGAGAACCTTCAAAACTAGGGAGGCCAAGCCCATGATGACACTCTTCAGGTCACTTGTTCTATCTAGGCTGGAATATTGCTGCAAAATAACAGCACCTTTCAAGGAGGTGAAATTGCCGACCTAGAAATGTACAGAGAACTTCACGGCGCGGATAAACGGAGATAAAACACCTCAATTATTGGAGCGCTTTAGGTTCCTAAACCTGTATTCCCTGGAACGCAGGAGGGAGAGATACATGATTATATACACCTGGAAAATCCTAGAGGGACTAGTACCCAACTTGCACACGAAAAAACACCCACTACGAAAGCAAAAGACTTGGCAGGGCGATGCACCATCCCCCAATGAAAAGCAAAGGGGTGTCACTAGCACGTTAAGAGACCATACAATAAGTGTCAGGGGCCCGAGACTGTTCAACTGCCTCCCAGCACACATAAGGGGGATTACCAACAGACCCCTGGCAGTCTTCAAGCTGGCACTGGACAAGCACCTAAAGTCAGTTCCGGATCAGCCGGGCTGTGGCTCGTATGTTGGTTTGCGTGCAGCCAGCAGCAACAGCCTGGTTGATCAGGCTCTGATCCACCAGGAGGCCTGGTCTCAGACCGGGCCGCGGGGGCGTTGACCCCCGGAACTCTCTCCAGGTAAACTCCAGGTAAGCACCTAAAGTCAGTTCCTGATCAGCCGGGCTGTGGCTCGTACGTTGGTTTGCGTGCAGCCAGCAGCAACAGCCTGGTTGATCAGGCGCTGATCCACCAGGAGGCCTGGTCACAGACCGGGCCGCGGGGGCGTTGACCCCCGAAACTCTCTCCAGGTAAACTCCAGGTAAACACTCTGTAATCACAATTTTACTACATGTAAACCAAACAATAACCAAATTTCTGTAAACTCAGCATTGTAATCCTTATAGAGAATAAACTTTGAATTTGAATTTGAATTGAATGGTGGGTGCTCGGGCACCCGGAGGGCTCCAGGTGGAAACAACAAACAGCCCCATCCCAGCAGACATAGGTGACAGCTGCCGCACCTTCACCTTCACAGATTTTTTTTTTTCGAGATTTTGCCACCGAAGTGGCTAGTTTATTGTGCTCCCCACATCCATCCTGTGGACGGTAGCGCAAGAGCATATGGATACACAAAAGGCCTAGGAACTAGGTCCCAAAAGAGTTAACAGGTGTACATGTGGGTTTTTATTTATCTACATATCTACAGTTCACTTACCTGTTACAAGCAAATTTAGGAAATTTGCTTAGTATATCTGGTATCTTATTTTCATTAATATCTTGACATGTCACAGAGGTTATTATACTGTCTGTCTCTGTATTCCTCAATAAGTGGACAATTAAGCACATAGTGTTCAAGACAGTGACCATATGCCTGATCACATAATTTGCATTTAGTTTGATCATCTGTGTGTCTCCCAAACTGCCAGAAGTACCTGTAACCAAGCCTAAGCCTGGCCACTACAACATCAGTCAGTCTGTTCATATTTCAAGTTGCTCCATAAACATACTTATCTACGTTCATGTTATCATAGTGGGTTATAGATCTACTCAGGCTTCTAACTGCATTCCTATATCAATCATTTTCATTATTTACTTCTCTCCTAATATTATTCCTAATGCAGGGGTCTGGGATCTTCAGTCAACTTGGCGTCCACCAGGACGTTGACACGTCCCCAGGGAGGCTATCCATCGGGCTGCTAGCAGAGTCGCTGGCCTCTTGGACCTCTTATGGAGGGTCGATGGTGCTCCTGCAAGCAGAAGTTCGTGGCGCATCCTGCTGCTTTTATGCAATGGCCGTCTGGCTGTCCAGCCGAGGAGGGACAGGAACCTAGCAACGTCTGTTCGCAATGGGTGAATTCCCTACAGTGTTTGTTAACTGATCATTACTCTGAAAATTGCTCATGATTGTAACCATGTGTTCACAATTCATTACCTTCGAAACTTGTCATGATTGTGATCAGCTCTACCTGGAGTTCATTACCTTTGTCAGTTATCATAATTGTAACTAAAATCTATTTCATTACCTTTGTAATTAGTCATGAGTGTGACCAGCTCTACCTGGAGCTCATTACAATTGTACTATGTCACGATTGTGACCAGATCTAGTTCATTACCTTTGTAACTTGCTCAGCTTTCAAAACTTTGGAGTCCAGTCTCTGGACCAGTTATGTACCTCTGTAATCTTTTGACTACCGCCCACAGGATGAGTATGGTGTGACTACCGCCCACAGGATGGGTATATGGTGCATAATAAACATATTGTCTTCATTGCTCTCGGGCCGTGTGGATCTCCTGCGCAAACGCTCTTTAGTTCCCTGACTACAGTGGTGAGAGGTGGTGCTTGTCGCGCCTCTGCCGTCAGACCAGGAGAACTACCATTAGTCAACATGGCGTTCAGTCATAGACGCAGGATCAACACTGTTAGCGCTGAACTTCTCAGTGGGGCAATAATGCCAGTTTCAGCCCAAGTATTACTACCTAAAATCATCAGAGACACGTATGGCATTCAGGATGGAAAGTTGTATGGGGTAGCATTGAACGGAGCATGCAGATTTTTTGTGAAACTGCTCTCAGCAACGGTTTATGAATCGTTGGTCAACCGTTTTCAGGACATAAGTCTTGATGCAACACCAGCTGTTCATGTGAGGATGATCGATGTATCCAGACATTATACATGGATCAAACTGCGTAATGTCCCCTTTGAGGCTGATGAGACAGACATCAGAAAAGTTTTTGAGGAATACGAAAAATCTTCATTTGGCCCAGCATGGTACGTGGGTGACGGGTGCCTACGCAGGTCTGCCGGAGGGCACTTTTAACCTAAAAATGACATTGCGACACCCCATATCGTCTTACGTGTACCTAAAGGAATTTAGGACACAGGTCATGGTGTCATACGCCGGGCAAAGACGTACATGCCGACTATGTGGGGAATGTGATCACATAGCGGCGGTGTGTGGGAAGCGGCAACAAGCTCCTGGCCCAGAGGCAGAGGGATCCACTTTTACACTGGAGGAAGAAGGTGATACTCAACGATGTGAAGGAGGGCATGGTCGTCTATGGAGCGAGATATTGGATGAGGCGCATAAGGCTGGGGGAGAGGGTGAGGCCTTTTTTTTTATCGTTACCCGGCCCAGTGGAAATTAGAGGATCGAGGTGGCAAAAAGTACAAGGAAGGGGG
>NC_069497.1:14743724-14765562 GCF_026875155.1 Cherax quadricarinatus | reverse complement strand
TACAGGGCAATTACCCTGTTAAACACTGACTAAAAATTTAATGCAAAAATTCTGTGCAATCGCCTTAAACCCATCTTAGAGAAGGTTCTACATACAGGCCAGGCGGGTGTATCTCGGGACGATCGCTGTATTTAGGGCAAAAAGTAATTGGTGATTGGTAGAGAGGGGGGGATTTTGGCGCTAGACTGGAAGGCTCCCTTTGATAACGTTGATCATCTAGTGTTGAAAATGATAATGGATCAGCTGGGTTTCGCACATACGATTGTTAACTGGGTCATGTCATTGTACACTGACGCGAGTTTGCGCGTCCAGGTAAATGGGAAGTTAGGTACATCTGTATATTTGCATCATGGGATTCGCCAGGGGTGCCCGTTATTACAGATTTTATTTGCTATTTATCAAGTTCCATTATATAGAGCACTGGCGGCCGGGTGTCAGCAGTTTTCCATGTAATTGGCAATGCGGTCAGCCTATCCTTATTGTTGGCTATGTTGATGAAACAACGCTCATGCTTACAGATACCTGTAGTTTTTCAGCTGAAGATCGAATTGTGACCATTTTCAGCGAGGCGACGGGCATGATTTGTAATAAGGATAAGTTTGGACTCTTACTTTTAGGGCCGTGGCAACGAGGTCAAATTTCCATGGAGAGTCGTGGGTTGTACATGAATCATTGAAAAATATGCGGAATAATTCATGCAGCTAGTAGAAATGAAGGACGTGTGCTCAATTCTTAGATGGTGGTTGATAGCGTTATCCGACGTGTCGGTATGATGTTAGTGCGCAGATGAGACACGTTTATTAGTGCGTGTCTTTCGGTTTATCTGGGGAAGTCGTTGTTGCTGGTTATGTAGCAGTGTGCTTAGTTTAAGTGTTCGCAAGGGGGGTTTGGGATCATTAGATTTCCATGCTTCAAATGCTTGCTCTTTTTGTTAAGCATACATATGTGCAATACTTACGAGTGTCAGGTAATCCAGTTAGTGAACGTATCAATACCTATGCGAGTGTATCAAGGGGCATGATCGACATATAAGCATTGATATGTTGCATGTTCTTACAGTAGTTTTAAAATCTGCTGGAGTGTAAATCGCGTATTTTAGTTCGAGCAGCTATGAAAACTGACGTGGCACCAGTTCTGTAGTCAGTTTCCATTGTACGCCTGGGCTTATATTTGGAACCGTGTGGTGGATCTTCCATTGCGACCCATAGTTCATGAAACAGTGTATAAATTCTTTCATAACATCTTGCCGTCTGGTTGCGTTTTGTGTACACGTTGGTTATGCGACATTCTGTCTTGTAGCGATTGTGGGATTGAGAAACTGTTTTTCATGCAATTTATTTTTGCGAGCGGTTAGAAGCTGTGCGCTCTTATCTCGGTAGACTTTTTAGGTGGGCGGGAGGGAGGGGGGGGGGGGTTGTCTTCTTTACGTTGTCCTTAGTTTAGATGTTGGAGGGGGTCCGGATGAGGTCGCAAGGGCACTGGGGTTGTTAGTATCAGATTTTTATTCTATATCTTGGGTACTCTGGACAGCGGGAAAGATTGAAAGGGTACACGGTATTATAGCAGTAATGTATCCAACGAAGTGTAGGAATCAGTTGTTGTTTGGGAATCGTTGGGAGCGTAGTTTTCCTTATACCTATCATAGTTTCCGTGTTGCGGATTTCTGGCATTTGTACGACGTGAAAACATAAAAGTACTGGTCTCTCGTAGGGTGTTTTGCGTGTGATGTTTAGTGTGAGAGCGTGAGTAAGGTTGTGTTTCGGTACGAGAAAGTGTAAGGAAGGTAAAATAGAAGATTGTCTAGATTGTATTTTTAATTTTTGACATAGTTTCACTTATTTGGACTTTGATGAGTATTTTATATTGTATTTTCATTGTTCTTCCAAGTCCGCTTAATTGGAAACTGCGTTTCCTCTTTCATGGTTGAAACTCAGTGTATATGTATAATGTCGTTTGTGCAGGTGATTTTAGTTTGATTTTTGATGGGTTGCTGAGTATTAGTATCTGTTCTTATTAATATTGTTAAAATTAGATAAGTTTTGCCCTGCCTATTTATGTATTATATATAGATATCCGATACCGTTTGTTTTATGTGTTATTTAGTTATTAAAGCCAGTAGCGACACTTGTTAAAAAATTTTTATTACAGACATATTAAATATGTTACATTTAATGTTTAATTAAATATACGGTTGATTTGTTTAACCATGTGATAGTGGCCGTAGTATTAACTTGTTTAACGTTAAATATTGATATTGTGTTTAGCCACGTGGCGGTGGTGTTAACTCGTTTCATGTTTAATATTGATAGTGTGTTTAACCACGTGAGAGTGGCAATGATGTTAACTTGTTTAATGTTTAATATTGATAATGTGTTTAGCAACGTGAGATTGGCAGTGGTGTTAACTTGTTTGATGTTTAATATTGATAATGAGTTTAACCACATGATAGTGGACATGGTGTTAACTAGTTAAAAACCACGAAGCAGTGGTGTTAACTAGTTTAATGTTTAATATTGATAATGTGTTTAACCACGTGAGTGGCAATGATGTTAACTTGTTTAATGTTTAATTCTGATATCGTGTTTAACCCGTGAGAATGGCTAGGGTTAAACTTGTAGAGGGGGGTGGGGGTTGTAGAAGTGTTGGATGTAAGTGTTAGCATCAGTGTATTATAAAGATCTTTGTGATCTGTAACACTGTGTTTCTTTTTTTTTTTTTTATATTTTATTTAAAAAACATGACATTACAAAATATAATATGTAAAAACTCATTTAAGTGATAATTAACACAATCCTCCCTACAGCTAATATTACACACCACACTTACAACTCCGTGTGGGTACACCCCCCCACTCCCTGCTCCCTCTCCTATCACTTAACCCAAACCTTTTGGAGCTCCCCAACGGGAATTACATGATATGAACAACACTTTTATATAACACCCCTCGAAATGGTACTTAATGATCGACTACAGACCATACAATGCATTGCACTGAACATATTATACAGACATATTACCCCCCCCCTCCGTGGTTATCCAACCACCCCACTATTTACAACCTAACATACTATAAACAAATGAATGTTGCCTAATCTAAAGTCACACAGCAAAGATCCAACATTAATTTATGTAATTGTCCTAATGGTTAGTTACATAACAATATGTATTACATAACAATGGTGATATAGAAAAGTCACAAAGACATACAAAATTACTACAAAACCATAAGAATAAACTTGTCTCAAAATCCAACACATGTAAGCCTTTACACATTTAAACTTTGCAATTCCAGTGTTAAAACAATAACACAGCTTCAACTATGACATTCAAGCTTTTATACAGCTTATATGGCCATTACTAGTATATTGACAACAGTACAATACAACATAAAATAAAAACCATGACATAAGTAACACATAAAGACTGTGCCTAGCACGCACTAACCACAAAAAACCTATAACACCACTGGTTGCCCAACTTTATTACACTATTGACGGTGCATTAACCTCTTTACTCTCAAAACAAAACTGAATTGCAGAACACCAGTGACGAACAATAATGCACAGACATTAATACAAACATATCACATCATATCTCTGGACACCGTGCATGATCACAGCATCACACTATGCAGTGCAAGGCACCTAGAAAAAACAAAGTTGGAGCAAATACATGCAATTATTATAGCAAATCTCCAAATTTAAAATGTCATTACCGAAAATCAATATTACCACACACAATATGTATAATAAGTTTTAAAATCCAGTCACACAAAAACGGGCCCAAGCTCCACAGTGCTAGCACCCGTGGGTCCACATTATTATTCACTCATGCATCACTCATCCAACACTCTCGCAAAACTTTTGTTATCCATTACCAGGGAGGCAACCCTATTTTCACCCCTGACTTCCCTACCCCAGCTTCACTTTCCAATCATCCCTCCCCTCCCTCGTTATATTACAAGTCTAATAAAACCTGTAACGTAGTTGCCTATATCCCTCTGAAAATCCTTCACCCACCTCCCCCCATAAAATTTCCTTATTTCTACATACCGTTTTATAGAACGTTAACGCTAACACCTCCTCTTCACCTCAGAAAACCTGTTTGCCCCGCAATCCCCACACTATATAGATATAATCTGCCATAATGTACCCCACAGCTCTGATTACACTTTCCTCCCAACCCCCCACGTCGAGACTTAATGCTCTCAATACAGAAATTCCTTTACCTCCTATCCTATTTATCACCCTATTTAACCCACCCCTTGACACCCCTCAGTCCATCACAAAAATAAAACTACAGGGAAAAGCCGACCCCTCCCCACCACATATCCCACACTCCCCCTGTCAACGACGTCTATCCCGTAGAACCACCCCCGACGGTTAAAATGCCATGCAGAAAACGATACATTACATCCCGAACACGAGGTTGCAACCTCATCCTACTCAACCTTTTTCCCAATATACTTCCCCATGCTTTACAGGGGGAAAAATTTCCCCTTTCAAACAGGCGCTACAACCTCCCGGCTAACAATTCTACACAACCTACCTATTTTAACCTTTGCTGGCTCTCGATCCCATGCCAGAGCCCTCAACACAGTTTCCACTCATGCAACTCAAACTCTGTATACATCCGTTGCAATCTGTTATGGATCCTGGCCAAAACCCCCCCACCCACATTTTCCCCTCATCACCTCCCTTTTAATAAAGACACATTTGACCCCCGCTTTAAGTCCAGCAATCCCAGCCCCCCCTTACTTTACAGGTAACATTACCACATCCTCTTAATCCAATCACAGCTCGAACCCCAAAGAATTTTTAAAAACCTTCCTAAGTATGTTCGTTATTGCTGGCCCAGTTAATGGGAACACGGCTGCCACGTGCCATACTTTGCTATACAGAAAGATATTAACACAATGGCACGCTGCACAAAGGGTCAAATGACTAAGGTCGCAATCCCACCAAGCGTCCCTGAATCCTTTCTCCCATCCTAAGCGAGTTTTCCATGCGTGCCCAGGTAGATCGTCTGCATAAATAAGACCGCAGTTTTTTTAACGAATGCACCTGCCTCCTCACAACTGCATACCCCAATCAACCCTACCCGCCCAAGCTCCAAACCCCCCATGACCATGGTTTATCTGAATTTACCCTCATACCAGTTGCCCTGCGAACATTTGTATTACCCCGTCTAATGGGGTCCATTGACATCCCCTCCTGTTTCAGAACAGTTGTATCTCCACATACCCAAATTTAAAAAACTGGCCCAAACCCCTTTCGCAACCTCACCCCCGGGGTCCCTCTACGTGACAATACGCTGCTCCATCAATCTATAAAAGGGGTCCTGTACGCACGCAAACAATAATTGTGACATAGGACCCCCCCTGCCTAAGTCCCCTACCCATTACAATCTTCCCACCCAATCGACCATTAATCTGTTACCCTCGCCATTGCGCCTCCATACAACGCCTCAACCCAGCCCACTATTTCTTCCCCAAACCCTGACCCCTGGGGGATGGCTTTCATGCTTTCCGATCCACTCTATCGTATGCCCTTCCCAAATCGAGCGCCACCAAACCTCCCTCCCTCCCCCCTTTTGCCCTCCACGAATCCCTAAGTAACCCATGCCCCTCCACCATAGACCTCCTGGCAAACCAAACTGAGTTTTTGATATACCCGCCCTACCACACACTTGAACCGATTTCCCAAAATCTTTGAAAACAATTTTTATAATCTGCGCATAACAACGAGATCCCCCGGTAATCCCGAAGCTTTATGCTGCCCTTACCCTTCGGTACCAATACAACGACAGCCGTTGCCTGTTCTCACCCAGCTCACCTCTCTCCCTTTATGCAATTTAATAACTTAACCAGATAATGCCTCCTAATTCCCAATGTGCTGATAAAAAATCTTTCCGGGAGTCCATCAATTCCCGGTGCTTTGCCTTTCGCATTTCCACTTAAAGCCCTCCATATTTCCCCCTCAGTTATTTCCCACCCAGTGCTTCCTTTTCACTGTTAGCAACTGACATACCACCTCCCACACACCTGTTCTAAAACCCCATCCTCTACCCTTCTCGGTGCCAGTACTTCTCATACCACTTGTCAGCAAACGCCCCCCTTCCTTCCTGCTTGTATGACCTGCCCCTCCCCGTTTCCCTCCTATCGATTCATGAACCCCCCAAACCCTGGAATAGTCATTGCCCGCTGTCTTTGTTTCTGCCTACGCAATACGCACGATGAAGGTCTATCGCCCCCTAACACCTCTTCCACCCCGCCTGTACCTCACCGCTTGGAACCTCTCATCCCGTACCTCACGCAGCCTCCCTTTAATTGCCATAATTTCATCCATTGGATAAGTGCCCGCCACCGCCCCCCCTCGATAACAACCCCCTAATCTATCCTCCAAATAGTTAGCAAGCCCATATTTTAAAGAATTGATTTCGTTTCCCTTCCTTTACGTAATAGTGCCTAATCTGTTCTTTAGCCACACCATCCCACCACATCACCACATCCTCCACCCTTTTATCTCTGCCGTAACCCCTCCCACAGCGTTGCAAATCCCTCTTTCCCTCCTCATCACCTAACCCCTTGTATTTAATTTCCAATTATCCCCTTAGATATACCTGCTAGTGACTCCCACGCCACCTCTGCTACTACCGCCCGATGATCCGAATAAGCTACTTTATTGTACGGAAAAATGTCAACCCAACCCCTTGAGATATATACAGCCTATCCAAACCCAGCAGCGTAAACCCTTTTACAAAAGTGTGCTCTACCTCCCACGCCCTCCTCCAACCGCATCCCGCAAATGAATATCCCTCAAAAGATCTCGCAAGGCCGCCGACACGTGCCCCGCCCCCTTTTTGGGTTTCCAGTCAGCCCTCCTAATAACGCAGTTCCCGTCGCCACCAACGACGGCCATGCAGGTAAACCACGTGAAGAAGAAAACTAGTTCTTCACATACAAAATCCCTTTTTACCCTCATCATTTTCCGCTGGTGCATACACACATACAAAAGATACCCGCCTGTCCCATCCACCACCCATCCACGCGCAATAACTCTTCCCCCCCCCCCCCCCTCAACTTCTTAGCAACACAACGGGCTTGCCTCCCTGATTTAATATACCCACACCACCTTTCAGAACGTGCAGATGGCAGAGTCATGACCTGAAACCCTCCACCTCGAGCACTCTTCCCTCCTTGAAATTGTGTTCTTGCAGGAAACAAATACATCCACCCATATATTATACAGAAACATTCGAAACAATTCCTTCTTCACACTATTACACATCCATTTACGTTCACAGTCTACACCTAAGGCCTCTTTATAGTTTTCCCAACCCTTCCTCCTCTCTTCATTCATCCCAGGGGCCTCCTGCCCCAGAGCCAGCACAAGGCTTCACACCATCAACCCTCCCCCTTTTTTGCGATGCCTCTTATCGTGACTGCTTCGACGTTGCTCTTCCTTCCTCCCAGACCTCTGCGCCGGCGTCAGGACATCATCTGAGTCTGACGCCGCCGCTCTCTTCCTCGTGATGCCCCCCACATCCATGTTATCTTCAGAGGTTCCCCTCACGATGAACCTCTACCTCCACCACGCCCCGTTCCACAGCACATGGCGACAACTCTCTCTTACTAGTTGGCCCCCCTCAACCCTGCTATGTTTTTTATTTCCTTACATTCCTCTACAGGGACGCCGTGTCCCCTCACCAGCTCAGGAACAACATCCTCTGCAGGCCGGTGTCAATGTCCTTAACACTTCCTGAAGCTCTTCCTCTAGAGCCTGCCCTCCTCCCGCACTTGCACTTCTGTACTTTTCCTTTGTGTAGTAAAAAGATCCTTTTATATCACAGCTTACCTCACACATGCCATTTCCTCTTTGGAATCCTCCCCCTCTTCACTCCACAAGCGCCCAGGCCCTTGCTTGTGCATGGGCTCTCAAAAAGCTATCACGTGGTAACTGGTGCTTCACCAGTTTGCGCTGGGCCCTCCTCAGCTTCACGCACTCTGCCGCCATATGGTCGTATGCCCCACATATTCTGCACGTACGTCTCTGTCCCGGCATACGATACCATAACTTGCGTCCTGAAGTCCTCCAACACGACGTAAGACGGTATGGGATGTCTCAGAGTCATCTTCAGGGAAAAGGTTTCCCTCCGGACGGTCCCATGTAAAAACCTGCTGTCCACTTGCCCTTTGTGCCAGATGTACGGTTCCATATGTCTCAAAAAACACTCCTTATGTCAGCCTCATCTGCCTCAAATGGGACATTACGTATCTTAACCCCCGTAAAGTGGCGAGATACGTTTGATCAAAACGCAAACCCTTTACAGCTGTGAGTAGCGTCAAGGGCTCACGTCTTGGAACCCCGTCACCAAAGACTCATTTCACGGACGTGGAATTCAGTTTGACGAAGATTCTATAAACCCCATTCAGGGCTACACCATACACCTCATCGTCCTGGATTCCATAGGTCTCCCTAAGATTGTTGGGAGTAAGACTTGCACTGAAGAGGGGTGAAATCGCCCCCCCCGAAGCAGCTCAATACCAATGGTATTTACGGCCTCCTCACACTCAGCGCCATGTTGATTTCAAGGTAGCTCGCCTGACCAGCAGAGGGGTGCAGCGCACAAACCTCACTCGACCGTGGTCAGGCAGCGATGAGGGCTGTGTTTCTAGGTAGATTGTAGGTTGTGTTAGGTTTATTTGAGGCAACATGGTATGTTGTTCACTTAGTGGATAGTTTGTAGCACCAGTGTTTAATGTTCTCTCATAACATGTACCATTTAATGTTATCTTTATTTTGCATCTTGTAATACAGTTTTAAATAAAAAAAATGACCCTCTCATAACCACTCACCCTCGCGCTTTAACCCTTCAACTTCCCCGCCTCACCCTCCCAACTCCCCCGCCTCACCCTCCCAACTCCTCCGCCTCACCCCCCCAACTTCCCCGAATCACCCTCCCAACTCCCCCGCCTCACCCTCCCAACTCCCCCGCCTCACCCTCCCAACTACCCTGCCTCACCCTCCCAACTCCCAGCGCCACCACAACTGTAGAGGGCACTTTCCCCCTCCCAGCCCACGCCAGCGATGACACTGCAGGGACAGCGCCGTGGAGTTCAACCGCAAGGCAGCTGTCAGGTGTGCCACAGGCAGTGTGCACTCAGTTCCTCAAGCTTCTACAACCGTGCACATGGTGCATGGTGCACGGTGCTAGATCTGCTTTACACAGCATTGGAAAAAAAGGAATATCCACTAGGAATTTTTATTGACCTAAGAAAAGCTTTTGACACAGTAGACCACGACATCCTACTCCACAAACTTGATCACTACGGTATAAGAGGCCATGCGCTTGCTTATTTCAAATCTTACATTACTAATAGGTATCAGTACGTCACCATTAAAGACACAGCATCAGCAACACGGCCACTTGATACTGGAGTTCCGCAGGGAAGTGTCCTTGGTCCCCTGCTCTTCCTCATATACATCAATGACCTTCCAAACGTATCCCAACACCTGAAACCCATTCTCTTTGCTGATGACACGACTTATGTCATCTCTCACCCTAATCTTGCCACCCTCAACACCATTGTGAATGAGGAGCTGATTAAAATATCGACTTGGATGACAGCCAATAAACTTACACTTAACACTGACAAAACCTACTATATTATGTTTGGTAGCAGAGCAGGAGATGCACAAATTAACATTCCTAGGCTTATACCTTGACAACAACCTGAATTTCAGCACCCATATCCAGCATATAGCCAAAAAAGTATCCAAAACGGTTGGGATCCTCTCCAAGATACGATACTACGTGCCGCAAAATGCCCTTCTCACACTATACCACTCACTTATTTATCCATACCTCACCTATGCTATTTGTGCTTGGGGATCAACTGCAGCAACACACCTAAAGCCAATAATAACCCAACAAAAAGCTGCAGTAAGAATAATCACTATATCCCATCCCTGGCAACACACCCCCCCCCACTCTTCATAGATCTAAACTTACTCCCAGTTCAGTACATCCACACTTACTACTGTGCAATCTACATCTACAGGGCCTTAAACTCTAATATCAACCTTGACCTAAAACGCTTTCTTGATAGTTGTGACAGAACCCACAGGCATAACACCGGACACAAACATCTCTACGACATTCCCCATGTCCAACTAAACCTTTACAAAAATTCAATGTATGTCAAAGGCCCTAAAATCTGGAATACCCTACCTGAGAACTCTAGAACTGCAGACACATTCATCACCTTCAAAACTACCATTAGAAAACATCTTATCTCCCTGATACACCCCGTCAACTAACTACACGAATACCACCTGGTGGTTCACACTTACACTCACTCACTCATTTGACCATAAACAGAAATATTAATCTCAGTCTTAAAATAATGAATCCTGTGATACTCCAATACTGAAACTATGTACTGTGCCAAAACAAAAAGCATTCACATTGCTAAACTCACAAACTAGTATTTAGTCACTTAGCCATAATACCAACTTACCTCATAATTTGTAATATTTTACAATTAAGAATAAAACTAAGTATGCCCGAAATGCCTAGCCATGCTAAGCGTTCTAGTGGTACACTACACAAGGCTTATTCCTCTAAGAAAAAGGAGGAGTAGATGTAAAACAGAAAGAGACAGGCGCTCCCTTTACAGGCGACGGAAAAGAATAACAGAGCGGCTAAAAGAGGTCAATATATCTGAAATGCGTAGGGAGACACTGGTCAGAGAAATAGCAAGCATCGAACTTAAGCTAAAAGAATCCTTTAGGAGTCAGGAATCGCGGGAAGAACTAAAAGCCATAAATGAAATCGAAAGAAACCCAAAGTATTTCTTCTCCTATGCCAAATCAAAATCGAGAACAACGTCCAGTATTGGGCCCCTACTTAAACAAGATGGGTCCTACACAGATGACAACAAGGAAATGAGTGAGCTACTCAAGTCCCAATATGACTCAGTTTTTAGCAAGCCGCTAACCAGACTGAGAGTCGAAGATCAAAATGAATTTTTTATGAGAGAGCCACAAAATTTGATTAACACAAGCCTATCCGATGTTATCCTGACGCCAAATGACTTCGAACAGGCGATAAATGACATGCCCATGCACTCTGCCCCAGGGCCAGACTCATGGAACTCTGTGTTCATCAAGAACTGCAAGAAGCCCCTATCACGAGCCTTTTCCATCCTATGGAGAGGGAGCATGGACACGGGGGTCGTCCCACAGTTACTAAAAACAACAGACATAGCCCCACTCCACAAAGGGGGCAGTAAAGCAACAGCAAAGAACTACAGACCAATAGCACTAACATCCCATATCATAAAAATCTTTGAAAGGGTCCTAAGAAGCAAGATCACCACGCATCTAGAAACCCATCAGTTACACAACCCAGGGCAACATGGGTTTAGAACAGGTCGCTCCTGTCTGTCTCAACTATTGGACCACTACGACAAGGTCCTAAATGCACTAGAAGACAAAAAGAATGCAGATGTAATATATACAGACTTGCAAAAGCCTTCGACAAGTGTGACCATGGCGTAATAGCGCACAAAATGCGTGCTAAAGGAATAACAGGAAAAGTCGGTCGATGGATCTATAATTTCCTCACTAACAGAACACAGAGAGTAGTCGTCAACAGAGTAAAGTCCGAGGCAGCTACGGTGAAAAGCTCTGTTCCACAAGGCACAGTACTCGCTCCCATCTTGTTCCTCATCCTTATATCCGACATAGACAAGGATGTCAGCCACAGCACCGTGTCTTCCTTTGCAGATGACACCCGAATCTGCATGACAGTGTCTTCCATTGCAGACACTGCAAAGCTCCAGGCAGACATCAACCAAATCTTTCAGTGGGCTGCAGAAAACAATATGAAGTTCAACGATGAGAAATTTCAATTACTAGATATGGTAAACATGAGGAAATTAAATCTTCATCAGAGTACAAAAAAAAATTTGGCCACAAAATAGAGCGAAACACCAACGTCAAAGACTGGGAGTGATCATGTCGGAGGATCTCACCTTCAAGGACCATAACATTGTATCAATCGAAATCTGCTAGAAAATGACAGGATGGATAATGAGAACCTTCAAAACTAGGGAGGCCAAGCCCATGATGAACACTCTTCAGGTCACTTGTTCTACCCTAGGCTGGAATTTGCTGCACACTAACAGCACCTTTAAAAGGCAAGGTGAAAATTGCCGACCTAGAAAATGTACAGAGAACTTTCACGGCGCGGATAACGGAGATAAAACACCTCAATTATTGGGAGCGCTTGAGGTTCCTAAACTGAAATTCCCCTGGAACGCAGGAGGGAGAGATACATGATTATATACACCGGGAAAAAATCCTAGAGGGACTAGTACCGAACTTGCACACGAAAATCACCCACTACGAAAGCAAAAGACTTGGCAGACGATGGCACTTCCCCCCAATGAAAAGCAGGGGTGTCACTAGCACGTTAAGAGACCATACAAAAAGTGTCAGGGCCCGAGACTGTTCAACTGCCTCCCAGCACACATAAGGGGGATTACCAACAGACCCCTGGCAGTCTTCAAGCTGGCATGGAACAAGCACCTAAAGTCATTTCCGGATCAGCCGGGCTGTGGCTCGTATGTTGGTTTGCGTGCAGCCAGCAGCAACAGCCTGGTTGATCAGGCTCTGATCCACCAGGAGGCCTGGTCTCAGACCGGGCCGCGGGGCGTTGACCCCCGGAACTCTCTCCAGGGTTAAACTCCGGGTTTAAGCACCTAAAGTCAGTTCCTGATCAGCCGGGCTGTGGCTCGTACGTTGGTTTGCGTGCAGCCAGCAGCAACAGCCTGGTTGATCAGGCGCTGATCACCGGGAGGCCTGGTCACAGACCGGGCCGCGGGGGCGTTGACCCCCGAAACTCTCTCCAGGTAAACTCCGGGTTTAAACCCACTTGTAATCAAAATTTTACTACATGAAAACCCAAAACAAAAACCCAAATTTCGGTAAACTCAGCATTGTAATCCTTAATAGAGAATAAACTTTGAATTTGAATTTGAATGAATGGTGGGTGCTCGGGCACCCCGGGGGCTCCAGGGGAAACAACAAAACAGCCCCATCCCAGCAGACATAGGTGGGCAGCTGCCCCACCTTCACCTTCACAGATTTTTTTTTTCGAGATTTTTTCCACCGAAGTGGGTAGTTTATTGTGCTCCCCACATCCATCCTGTTGGACGGTAGCGCAAGAGCATATGGATACACAAAAGGCCTAGGAACTAGGTCCCAAAAGAGTTAACAGGTGTACATGTGGGTTTTTATTTATCTACATATCTACAGTTCACTTACCTGTTACAAGCAAATTTAGGAAATTTGCTTAGTATATCTGGTATCTTATTTTCATTAATATCTTGACATGTCACAGAGGTTATTATACTGTCTGTCTCTGTATTCCTCAATAAGTGGACAATTAAGCACA
This sequence comes from Cherax quadricarinatus, assembly GCF_026875155.1. Classification (NCBI taxonomy): domain Eukaryota; kingdom Metazoa; phylum Arthropoda; class Malacostraca; order Decapoda; family Parastacidae; genus Cherax; species Cherax quadricarinatus. The sequence goes on along the minus strand of NC_069497.1, from coordinate 14,752,098 downwards.
TAGTGTTCAAGACAGTGACCATATGCCTGATCACATAATTTGCATTTAGTTTGATCATCTGTGTGTCTCCCAAACTGCCAGAAGTACCTGTAACCAAGCCTAAGCCTGGCCACTACAACATCAGTCAGTCTGTTCATATTTCAAGTTGCTCCATAAACATACTTATCTACGTTCATGTTATCATAGTGGGTTATAGATCTACTCAGGCTTCTAACTGCATTCCTATATCAATCATTTTCATTATTTACTTCTCTCCTAATATTATTCCTAATGCAGGGGGTCTGGGATCTTCAGTCAACTTGGCGTCCACCAGGACGTTGACACGTCCCCAGGGAGGCTATCCATCGGGCTGCTAGCAGAGTCGCTGGCCTCTTGGACCTCTTATGGAGGGTCGATGGTGCTCCTGCAAGCAGAAGTTCGTGGCGCATCCTGCTGCTTTTATGCAATGGCCGTCTGGCTGTCCAGCCGAGGAGGGACAGGAACCTAGCAACGTCTGTTCGCAATGGGTGAATTCCCTACAGTGTTTGTTAACTGATCATTACTCTGAAAATTGCTCATGATTGTAACCATGTGTTCACAATTCATTACCTTCGAAACTTGTCATGATTGTGATCAGCTCTACCTGGAGTTCATTACCTTTGTCAGTTATCATAATTGTAACTAGATCTAGTTCATTACCTTTGTAATTAGTCATGAGTGTGACCAGCTCTACCTGGAGCTCATTACAATTGTACTATGTCACGATTGTGACCAGATCTAGTTCATTACCTTTGTAACTTGCTCAGCTTTCAAAACTTTGGAGTCCAGTCTCTGGACCAGTTATGTACCTCTGTAATCTTTTGACTACCGCCCACAGGATGAGTATGGTGTGACTACCGCCCACAGGATGGGTATATGGTGCATAATAAACATATTGTCTTCATTGCTCTCGGGCCGTGTGGATCTCCTGCGCAAACGCTCTTTAGTTCCCTGACTACAGTGGTGAGAGGTGGTGCTTGTCGCGCCTCTGCCGTCAGACCAGGAGAACTACCATTAGTCAACATGGCGTTCAGTCATAGACGCAGGATCAACACTGTTAGCGCTGAACTTCTCAGTGGGGCAATAATGCCAGTTTCAGCCCAAGTATTACTACCTAAAATCATCAGAGACACGTATGGCATTCAGGATGGAAAGTTGTATGGGGTAGCATTGAACGGAGCATGCAGATTTTTTGTGAAACTGCTCTCAGCAACGGTTTATGAATCGTTGGTCAACCGTTTTCAGGACATAAGTCTTGATGCAACACCAGCTGTTCATGTGAGGATGATCGATGTATCCAGACATTATACATGGATCAAACTGCGTAATGTCCCCTTTGAGGCTGATGAGACAGACATCAGAAAAGTTTTTGAGGAATACGAAACTCTTCATTTGGCCCAGCATGGTACGTGGGTGACGGGTGCCTACGCAGGTCTGCCGGAGGGCACTTTTAACCTAAAAATGACATTGCGACACCCCATATCGTCTTACGTGTACCTAAAGGAATTTAGGACACAGGTCATGGTGTCATACGCCGGGCAAAGACGTACATGCCGACTATGTGGGGAATGTGATCACATAGCGGCGGTGTGTGGGAAGCGGCAACAAGCTCCTGGCCCAGAGGCAGAGGGATCCACTTTTACACTGGAGGAAGAAGGTGATACTCAACGATGTGAAGGAGGGCATGGTCGTCTATGGAGCGAGATATTGGATGAGGCGCATAAGGCTGGGGGAGAGGGTGAGGCCCTTGATCAGTTACCTGGCCCAGTGACACTTCCAGAGGATCGAGGTGAGCAAAAAGTACAGGAGGAAGTGTTGGAAATTGAGGAGGAATTAGCTGAGGTTCTGAAGTCCTTGTCACTGCCTGAGGAGGTGGCTGCACCTGGAAAGGTGGTAGAAGACGAGTTGACGGCTGTGGTGCATCAACAACAGGAGAACTATTCGGACGACGGGAGTGAGAGTGCGACTGAGGTGTCACCGAGATCATTGCAACAGTGTACAGTGGAGGTTGAGGTACATTGTGAGGCATCCCCAGACCAAGGTATGGAGGATGCGATTGTCACAAGAAAGAGGGCCGCTGCGTTGGATTCAGATGATGTCCTAACGCCAGCACAGCGGCCTGGGAAGCAAATATGGGCAGAAGGTGAAGGTAGTGGTGGCCACTACAGGAGGCACCGAAAGAAGGGGGGGGGGAGAGAGGGAAGTGTGCAGGTGACAAGTCGACCCTTACGTTCTGATGCCCATCGGAAGAGTGAAGAGAGGAGGCAGGGGTGGAAACTTTAATAGGCCTCAGGTGTATGACAGTAAACATTAATGGTTTGTGTAATAGTGTAAAGCGAGAATGGTTTAGAATGTTTCTGAATAAATTTAGAGCGGATGTTGTGTTCCTTCAGGAGCATAATTTTAAGGAGGGTAGGGTGTTGGAGGTGGCGGGGTTTCAGGTGGTAACAGTGCCATCTGCCCATTTGAAAGGAGGGGTGGGTATATTAATTAGGGAGGCGAGCCCATTTGTTTTGCAGAGAAGTGAGGGGAAGGGGGAAAGGATGTTGCACATAGATGGTTGGTGGATGGGCAAATGTGTGGCCTTTATTAGCGTATATGTGCCTGCAGAAAATAACGTACAGGTGAAGCAGGAGTTTGTGTGTGAGGACCTTGTGTTTTTTTTTTTCTGTGCATTACCAGAGGTGGCAATAGTAGGAGGTGATTGGAACTGCATTATTAGGAGGGCTGATGTGGAACCAAAATGGGCAGGCTATGTGTCGGTGACCCTAAGAGATTTAATAAGGGATATTAAGTTATGGGACACGTTCGAGGGGGGGGGGCGTGGGAGACAGAGCATACATTTGTTAGGAGAGGGTATGCAGCAAGATTAGATAGGTAGATAGAGTGTTGGTGGAGGCTGGGTGGGAGGAGCTTGCAGAAATATACAGGAGTTACTGGAAATTAAATATAAGTACATTGAGTGATGAGGAGGGCTTAGAGGAATTTTCTGTCCTATGGAAGGAGCTTAGTGAGGATGCACAGGGGTGGAAGATGTCGTGAAATGGTGGGATTGTGTAGCCAAGCAAAGGATTAGGAAATATTATGTGAGGGAGGGCAAACATATAAATAATTTAAAATATGAACTTTCAAATTATTTAGAGGACAGGTTAAGGGGTTGAAAATGGGCAGGGGGCTGTGAGGGGCAAACTATCCTATGGATGAAATTGTCGAGGTCAAGGGGAGACTGATGGAGTTTCAAAATGAGAGGTTTCAAGTGGTAAGGGTGCAGGCAGGGGTAGAGGAGGTGCTTTGGGGAGACAAGCCATCGGCGTGTGTGTTGCAATGTCAAAAACAAAGACAGCAGGTTACAGCTATTCCGAGGTTAGAGGTACAAGAGATGGCGGGAGGTTATAGGGAGGGTTAGGAGATACGAACTACGAAAGGAATGTGTGCATATGTGGATAAATGGTATGAAGGGTAATGGACAAGTGGGAGGGTGGGGAATGTGGCATTAGAGAAGGTGTGTGAGTATGTGACATGTAATTTAGGGAATAGTAATAGGAAGGCTTTAGGAGGGGTAATAATGGAAGAGAAAATAGAGTTGACTTTAAGGGTAATGAGGAAGGGCAAAGCACCGGGAATAGACAGTCGCCCGGCAGAATTTTATCTCCAACATTGGGAGGTGATAAAGGGTTTCATGGGTAGGTTATTAAATCAGATAAAGGAGAAGGGTGTGATGGGGGACAAGCAAGGAACAGCAGTTGTAGTGTTGGTCACGAAGGGTAAGGGGCAGTACACCTTCAAGGAGTACCGTGCCATATCTCTGTTATGTGCTGATTATAAGTTGTTTGCTAAGTCTTGGGTAATCGGTTTAAATGTATTGTAGGAGAGAGTGGTTTCGAAAATGCAGTATGGAATGCCTGGAAGGTAGATGATTGAAGGTCATGGAATACTGAGAAGTTTTGTGGAGTCAAAAGGGGGGCAGGGGAGCGGCGTTGTTGCCTTTAGACTGGAAGGGGGCCTATGACAGGGTGGAAAGGGGAGCATTTGGAGCTATACTTGGGAGGCAGGGTTATGGGGAAGAAATAGTTAATTGGGTAACCACGTTGTACAAAGGAGCTAATTTGAGGGTACAGATTAATGGATGCTTGGAGGAGGAGATTGTAATGGGTAGGGGACTTAGGCAGGGGTGTCCCATGTCACAAATGTTGTTTGCGTGCATTCAGAACCCCTTCTATAGAATGGTTGAACGTTGTGTATGTAACACGAGTGGGGGAGAGGGGGAGGTCGGGAAAGTGTGGCCTGGAATGATAGGATATGTAGATGATACAACAGTCCTGGTTCCAGAGGGGATGGCATGGGGGGTTTTGGATGATGTGAAACTGTTTGGAAGTGCAACAGGGATGCAGGTAAATAGCGAGAAGTCAATGATCATGGGGTTGGGTGATTGGGTGGAGGGGGGAGATGTATCGTTGTGAGGAAACAAACGGTGTCTTTAAAAATTTGTGGTGTCATCTATAAGGATGACTTGGATGCTGTTCGAGAGGAAAACTCAAATAGATTGATGGAAAGGATTCTGGGGCATCTGGGTGCATTGCGACCTCATCATCTGACTCTCGTGCAAAGAGTGATTGTAATAAATGTATTATTGTAGAGTAAGGTTTGGCACGTAGCAGCCGTGTTCCCAATAACAGGGACGGCGACTGTGAGAATTCTGAGATTGGTATTTAATTTTTGTGGAGTTCAAGGTGCGATTGGCTGAGGATAGAGGTTGTAATGTTACCTGTGTGCCAGGGCGGGTTGGGGTTGATGGATTTGAGAAGGAGAATTAAATGTGTGTTTCTTAGATGGGAGGTTTTTGCGCAAAGGAGTGAGGGAGGGCAGCTGAAAAAAGTACATGATAGGTTGGGTAAGTTGTATGGTGGTGTGGAGTTGAGGGAATGTGAAATTGTTTTGAGGGCTTTGATGTTGGTTAGAGATCCCAGGAAAATTTGAATAGGGGTTTTGTGTAGGTTGCTTGCAGGAAGAATTGTTGTACAAGTTGAGGGAATGTTTCCCATGTATGCATGGAAGAGTATTTGGTATAGGTTTAGCAAGTTGAAGTTAAAGCCTAGGGTGAGGGAGGTAACGTATCGTTTTCTGCATGGCATACTACCGTTGGGGGAGTACTAAGAACCAGAAGGGTAATTGTGGGCGGGAGGTGCGGAATCTCTGGGGAAGATGAGACGGCGTTCCATGCAGTATACTTTTGTGAGGGACTGGAGGGTGCTAGGTATTGGTTAAGTAGGGTTGTACAGGGGGTGGGGGCTGAGGTGTGTCGGTTCTGCGTGCACTAAGACTAGATGTGGGAGGATTCGACGAGAGTGTCACAAGAGCTTTGGATTATATAATGGTGGATTATATATATATATCGTGGGTGATGAGGGGAAGGGGGGATTGTGAGGTGCGGAGGCGGGTACTAGCGGTAACGGTTTAGGGAAGATGTGTCGTAATAGAGAACTGTTGGGAGGAGGGGGGTGGAGGATTTTTGGGAGTTAAGAATTTTAAACGTGGGGTTTTTAGAATCGCGATTTGGGGCTGAGTGAGAAAGGGGGGGGGGTTGGGATTACATATGAGAAGGGGGAAATTTTCTGGGGACACAGGGGGGTCGCCTCCTGGAGGGGGGGGTGTGAGTGAGGTGTATGGGGGTATAAAAGGTAAGATTTGGCATAAGTGTTTACATGCAAGGGGCCAGAAAAGCAAAGGGATGAAAACAATAATTATGTGAAACTTATGGAATTCTGTGTTTGATGTTCAGGGGCGTCAGACCTTCTTAATATATTAAGTGTGAAATGATGTTAAGATTAAGGTGTAAACCTTGCAGGGGCGTTTGGGTCTATGTAGATTGACGTTTTTAAGCTTTATTGGCGTTTTATGTGCGATAATCGATCGCAATTGAGGTTTTAAATTTTTAAAAGTTTTTTTTTTTGTGTTTTTAGTTGGGGTTAAATTTAATTTTGCCACCAAAAAAGGGGTAGTTTTTTGTGCCCCCATACATCCGTGGACGGGCGCGAGAGCATGTATACACAAAAGGGCCAGGAAAAAGACCCCCAAGGTTCAGGGGTACATATGGTTTTTTATCTACTTTTCTATAGTTTTACTTATCTGTTACAAGCAAATTTAGGAAATTTGCTTAGTATACTTGTATCTTATTTTCATTAATAAGATACTTAAACAGTCACATAGGTTATTATACTGTCTGTCTCTGAAATTCCTCAATAATGGACAATTAAGCACATAGTGTTCAAGAGAGTGACCATATGCCTGATCACATAATTTACATTTAGTTTGATCATCATCTGTGTTCTCCCCCCCTGCCAGAAGTATTTGTAACCAAGCCTAAGCCTGGCCACACAACATCAGTCAGTCTGTTCACATTGCAAGTTGCTCCATAAACATACTTATCTACGTTCATGTTATCATAGTGGGTTATAGATCTACTCAGCTTCTAACTGCATTCCTATAACAATCATTTTCATTTTACTTCTCTCCTAATATTTATTCCTAATGCTAGACACAGTTATACCAAAGTTATATTCTACGTTCTCCTTCTGGATACTCCTCTTGGCTAAATATGAACTTTATCATAAAGGGAGTAACCCCAATGTGTGATGGGATCCATAGCAATTTTTACATTAATTCCTTTGTCCCTAATTTTGAGTATCTATACCTGGTTTCCCCACAATGAGCATGTTGTTGGAGTCATTATATGAGCCAAGAGCCTTCAATGATGACATAGAATCAGTAATGATGATAGAGTCAAGCTCAGTGTCATAGGTTAAGCTTTAGCGCCATTAGGATTGCAAACAATTCATTTGCAGTGTAGACGCCCATTTTGTTAATTCTTATGCCCTAACTCAACAAATTTTTTTATCGTTCTTAACTAGGGAGGTGGCAACAAGAGCAGATGCAGCCCTGCCCGAAGACCCTGTTTAGATCCATCAGTGTATAAACTTGTGATAACTTATTACACCAAACTAGGAAAAAATTTCTTCCCTTTAAACATTGCTCCCAACAAGAGATTTAAAAGGGAAGGGGTTACTAGCAATGAGCTTCTTGGAGGGGCTTGTAGGTAAGTGATATTTAAAAGAACACATCTTCCATGGAGGGGTGAAAAAGCTCTTGTTGCCTAAGTGTACAGTTCATGCAGGTTTATAAAACTTAATGCAATTGCCCCGTTTTCACAATCCATTTAGATCTTGTGTATTTACCTCTAGACACTTGGTAAGATTCACTGTGACAGTGTCTGGTTCATTTCTCAACATTCTAATACCGAGTACAGTGTTTAAATTTCAACAATCCTATCACTGATACTAGAAATAAACCCAAACTTTCCCTTTCCCCATGTTAAGAACTTTTGTAGATCTGGGACAGCCAAGAATAGTCCTGAGAGCTTCATTTTGCATTAACTCCCCAAGGGTCGGGGGAACTTTCTCAGCTAATATCAACATGGAGCAGCATAATCAATTAAGGACCTAACATAGGCTATGTACATCATTCTCACGATTCCACATTAGCACCATAGTTGGGACTGTAGCCAGCAACACTTTGAGAGCATTTAGCCTAGCTTTACATTTCCCTTTTTTAGTTTGGTAATAGTGGGGTTTGTTAAAGGGGACATCTACACCAAGATATCTGTAAGTTTTAACGTAGCTAATGATTTCACCCTGCAAATAGATGGGTGGGGGATGTCGTTTGCTTGTTAATATCTTAGTTTTAGAGGAAGATATTATGAGGCCTAGTCGATTACAAATTGCTTGAACTTCATTAAGAATGGTATTCATCTTCTTATGCCCTGTTGTATGGATCATGATATCATCAGCATAGCTTATAGCTATATGTTTAGGTGAGGCAGGTAGAGCATTTAGGAGAGCATTAATCAGAATATTAAATAGCATGGGACTAAACTCCTCCCTGCGGTGTACCTAAAGACATTTATTTAGAATCACTTCTGAAGCCTTGGTAAAGGACAGAGGATACTCTATTTAGCATTGTAATGTGCGCCTCCTGTTGATGAGGGCTGGAAGGCTAATGACTTACATAAATTCGTAATGACTAATTAAAGTTTTGTAATGGGGAAAATATGTATGACTTAGAGAATTTTCCTGTATCTGGGGTTAGTTGGGAAAGAGTATATACTTGTGTTAGCGGAAATTTGATGTAGATCACTCGTTTATATGACTAATGTGAAGTTTGTCATTAACGGATATATTTTATAGTGAACATTCTTTCTGAGAGTAAGACACATGTGCAACATCTGGGTATCTTTATTGTAGACGTTTCGCCATCCAGTGGCTTTATCAATACAAATTCCAGGACATAACTTGAAGACAGT
>NC_069497.1:14711714-14738224 GCF_026875155.1 Cherax quadricarinatus | reverse complement strand
TACTGGAGTGTGAAAAAATTTAAAAAGATTTTAAAACAACTCCCTCAGAAGTGTTCAAGAAATGGCAAAGTTTTTTTGCCCAGGTGGGGGAATTAATACGCAGGGGGGAATCCCATATAAAATTCCCGCATGGGGAAACGGGAACCATAGTGGGAAAACAAGTGTGTCAAAGATAAAAAAAACCAATATTGCAAACTGAAATACCGCAGGAAAAAAAACAAAAAGGACTCCACTAGCAATAGTTAGGATAAAATTACCAAAAAAAAAAGGGTGGGAGCTCCATTGTTGGTGCTAGGGGGGAAATTAGAAGAAAGGGACAGGGAAAAATGCCCCCAACAGGGAATACAGTCCAGAAACCCAAGGCAAAGGGAAAACCCAACCCGGTGCAAACATGCACTCCGGAAATTGCGGGCAGGGGAAAAATCGGGAAAAAAACAGGGGGGCGGGGCAACTAAAACCACCCTAGGAAATGCCATGCCCATATGCCAACAAAAAAAAGAAAAACCCCCCTTTTCCTTAAGCTTTTTCACCCTGAATTTGTGCCCCTCTTCATACGGGAAAGACTGTCCCTTAATTTTAAATTCCCCGGGGCATACCATCTAAAGGGGAAAAAAAGATAAAAAACCCTCCGGGGCCGGGGAAAACCTGGGTACCACAGCCACTCAAGAGGGGAGATTTTTTATTTGCCAGGAAGGAAAAAAAATGGAAGGGAAATGGCAGAAATCGTACCCCCAAATCCAGTCATTCCGGGAGTGGAACCACGTCATGGCCTCCACTCCAAACCAACAGATACAGATACTAATGCCAAAAAAAAAATTTCCCCCCCCCAGTAACCAAAAAATCCCAAACCAGTCCGATAAAAATTTTTTTTTGCAAATATACGGGGCCCTAAACCCAGCAACAAACAACAAAACCTTTCATCCGGGACTGCTTGCAGAGCAAAGGCAATTTTTCGCGGTTTTTAAGAGCCCCACAAAAAGGATAAAATTTGCAACGAAATATGGATCCCATTAAAAACCAAAACAGATGTGGACAGAGTGAAAGGAAAAAGGGGGGGGGGGTTGGCCTGAAACATGCAGGGGGATTTGTTTGCACAGAACTGCAAAATCCTAAAATAAATGTAGGGGAAATTTTTTAGCAGAAAAGGTCGGGCCCAAAAAACCAAAGTATTGTGATAGTCAAACAACCCCCCCCCCGGGAAGAACATCCAGCAATTCCAGGAACAGTTTAAAAAAAATTTGGGACCACTGTCTGGAAAACCTTCCAGCTCCTGCCCCCAACATCTTGCCCCTGGGGGTTTTTCAACTTAAGGAAACCTTTAAAAATTGGGGGGAATATAGAAATAATTTTGTTGCAGTAATAAACCAGGGGGCCCCAGCTCGATGAAAACTCACATCCGCGACCCTTTTTAAATCTCTGCACAAAATTAAAATTTAAACCAGCAAATAATAGAGCCTACTAGACTGGAGAAAAACTAGCCCTCATCTTAAATAACAAGATGATCGATAAGAAATATAAACCCATATCAAAACAATAAAATCAGTTCACAAAAAATTTGAGTTCAGTAAAGTATGCCGGACCCCCCGGGACCAAACTTTAAAGAAAATTAGTCACGGGGGGGAGCATTCCCCAAAATTAAAACTTCAATAAAAAAAAACATAAAGTGGGACCAAGAAAAACCAAGTCCAAAACCGATTAAGCGGGGGAAAGGATATACTAAGCAACACAGACCCCAATTTATGCCTAGAAAAGAAAAAACTGGGAAAGGCATTTCGATGTATGCACAAGGCTTATTCCCTAAGAAAAAGGAGAGTGGGATGTTAAAACGAAAGAGACAGGCGTTTCCCTTTAAGGCGACGGAAAAGAAAAAAAGAGCGGCAAAAAGAGGTCAATTATTAAAAAGCGTAGGGAGAAAATGGTCAGAGAAATACAAGACCCCGGAAAAAAACAAAAGACCCCTTTTAGGAGCGGGAATCGGGGGGAAAGAACAAAAAAGCCATAAATGAAATCGAAAGAAACCCAAAGTATTTTTTCTCCAAATGCCAAATCAAAATCGGAACAACGTCCAAAATTTTGGGCCCCTTTCTTAAACAAAAAGGGGGCCCACCCCAGATGACAACAAGGGAAAAGAGTGGGCTACTTTAAGTTTCCCCAAAATGACCCCAGTTTTTAGCAAGCCCCCTAAAACCCGACTGAGAGTCGAAGATCAAAAAGAATTTTTTATGAAGAGCCACCCCAAAAATTTTATTAAACCCCAAGCCTACCGATGGGTTAAACCCGACGCCCAAAAGAATTCGAAACAAAAGGGGATAAAAAACATGCCCCTGCAAATCTTTCCCCAGGGCCAACTCCCTGGAAATCCTTTTGTTTATTTAAGAAATCCCAAGAAGCCCCTATCACGAGCCTTTTCCCTCCTAGGAGAGGGAGCATGGGCACGGGGGGGCGTCCCACATTACTAAAAAAAACAGACTAGCCCCACTCCACAAAAGGGGGGAGTAAAACCCAAAAGAAAAAAAACTACCCGGGCCCAAAAGCACTAAATCCCAAAACATAAAAATTTTGAAAGGGTCCTAAGAAGCAAGATCCCCCAAGGGATCTAGAAAACCCCCCTCAGTTTTTCACAACCAAGGGGAACATTGGGTTTTTGAACAGGTCGCTCCTGTCTTTCTCAACTATTTTAAACCCCAAAGAAAAAAGGGCCTAAAAGCACTAGAAGACCAAAAAAAATGCAGATGTAATTTTAAGACCCTTTTCAAAAGCCTTCGACAAGGGGTGACCCTGGCGTACTAGCCCCACAAAATTTTGGGCTAAAGGAATAACAGGAAAGTCGGTCGATGGTCATAATTTCCTCACTAACAGAAAACAGAAAAGTAGTCCCTCAAAAAGAGTAAAAATCCGAGGCAGCTACGGTGAAAAGTCTGTTCCACAAGGCATTAAATACTCGCTCCCATCTTGTTTCCCCATCCAAAATTTTTCCCCAAAAAGGGCAAAAGGGTTTTTTCAGCCCCAGCACCGTGTCTTCCTTTTAGATGACAAACCCCCAAACCCCCCCCGCCTGACAGGTCTTTTTTTTTGCAGACACGCAAAGCTCCAGGGAGACATCAACCAAAACTTTCAGTGGGCTGCAGAAAACAATAGAAGTTCAAAAAGAGAGAAATTTTTAATTACTCGAAAATGGTAAACATGAGGAAAATTTAAAAAAAACTCAGAAATACAAAACAAAATTTGGCCCCAAAATAGACGAAAACCAAAGCAAAGACCCGGGAGTGATTTATGTCGGGGGATCTCACCTTTTAAGGGCCATAACATTGTTTTTTCAATCGCCCTCTGCAGAAAAAAAGACAGGGTGGATAATGAGAACCTTTAAAAAATGGGAGGGGCCCAAAAACCCCTGATGACACTCTTCAGGGCACTTTTGGGGCTATCTAGGCTGGGAAAAATTGCTGCAAAACTAAAGACCTTTCAAGGGAGGTGAAATTGCCGACCAAAAAAATGTTTCAAGAACTTTCACGGCGCGCATAAAAGGAGATAAAAAACCTCCAAATTTTGGGAGCGCTTGAGGTTCCAAACCTGTTTTCCCGGAACGCAGGGGGGGAAAGAGATATTGATTATATAAAATGGAAAAAATAGGGGGAAACTAGTCCCGAACTTGCAAAACGAAAATCCCCACTACGAAAGCAAAAGATTTGGAAAAGACATGCCCCAAACCCCCCCCAAATAAAAAAGGCGGGGGTGTCATTTAGCACTTTAAAGGGAGCCATACAAAAAAGGGGTCAGGGGCCCGGGGACGTTCAACTGCCTCCCCGCAACATAAGGGGGATTACCAACAACCCCGGGGAAAGGTCTTCAAGGGGGCTTGGGCCTGGGGACAAGGGGGCCACCTAAATTTCAGGTTCCGGACATCGGGGCCGGGGGGGTTGGCGGGTTTTTGGGTTTGGGGGTTTTGGGGGCGGGGGCAGGCGGGGGGGCAAAGGGCCTGGTTTGGGCGGGGCCTTGATCCACCAGGGGGCCTGGCTCAGACCGGGGGCGGGGCGTTGCCCCCGGGAAAACTCTCTCTCCGGGTAAACAGGGGTTATTGCAGACCATTCTGGAGAAATTTCCCTGACTTTGGGTATGTAAAAAAAGCATTACCACTGTGTGCATGTTGCATGTGGGTGTGTGTGTGTGTGTGTGTGTGTGTGGGTGGTGTTTGTTGGAGTGTGTGGTGTGTGGTGGGTGTGGGTGTTTTGTGTGTGTGTGTGTGTGTGTTGTGTGTGTGCGTTGCGTGTGTGTTTTGGGGGTGGGTGAGGGTGTGTGTCGGGGTGTGTGTGAGGGTGGGGTGTGTGGTGTGCGTGTGTGGTGTGGGTGTGTGGGGCGTGTGTGGGTGTGTGTGTGCTGGGGGGTGGGTGGGTGTGTGTGTGTGTGGGGTGGTTTTTTTTGTGGGTGTGTGTGAGGGGGTGTGTGTGGGGGTGTGTGAGGGGTGTGTGTTTTGGGTGTTGGGGTGGGGTGTGGGGGGTGTTTTGGTGGGTGTGCGTCCTTGTGTGATGATAAATTTGTACGTCGTGGGCACATGTCCGTGCGTGCGCCCTCGGTGTGTTGTGCGCGCGCGCGCTAGTGTGGGGGTAGATCCCCCTTAATATTTTTTTTATAACTATTTCAATTGTGGGCCAGGGGGTGGGGCTTATCAGTGGGGTTTATTACTTTGTAAAATTTTTTCTGGGCCCGTAACCAAGTATGGAGGGGAAGGGATTTTTATTTCCTCTGAAAATTGCCATGATCACCCTTTAACCCGGTTTTTTCCCATGCTTCCCACAGGTAGACCCTTTCTGCTTAAATAAGACCGCGGGTTTGGGTTAAAACGAATGCCCTCCCTTCCTAAAAACGCCTCCCCCAATTAACCCTACCCGCCCAAGCCCCTAACCCCATGACCAGGGTTTTTATCTAAATTTTAAACCCTCTTACCAGTTCCCCCTGCGAACATTTGAAACCCCCGTCAAAAGTGCCCTTTACATCCCCCCCCTGACCCAAAACCCTTTTGTATCATAAAAAATCCCCTTTAAAAAACGGGCCCCAAACCCTCGCAACCCTAAACCCCCTTGGTCCCTCTATTGACACATACGCTGTTTCCATCAATCTAAAAAAGGGGGGTCCTGTAGGGAAACGAAAACCCAAAAATTTTGTGAAATAGGACCCCCCTTTCCCTAAGTCCCCTACCCATTAAAATTCTTCCCACCCATCGACCATTAATCTGAAACCCTCGCCATTGCCCCTCCTTTAAAAAACGCCTAAACCCAGCCCCTATTTTTTCCCCCAAACCCCCTGACCCTAGGATGGTTTTAAATGCTTTCCGATCCACTCTTTTCGTATCCCCCTTCCCAAATCGAGCCCCACCAAACTCCCTCCCCCCCCCCCCCTTTTCCCTCCTCGAAACCCAAAGGAAACCCCAATGCCCCCCCCCTTTAGACCCCCTGGCAACCAAAAGATTTTTTGGGTTTTTTCTACCCCCCCTTTCCACACACTTGACCCGTTTTCCCCAAAATCTTTGAAAAAAATTTATAATTGCGATAAAAAACGAGATGCCGGAAATTTCCCGAAGGGGTATCCCTTGCCCCTTCCCCCTTCGGTCCCAAATTTAACAACGACCCCGTTGCTGCTTCCACCCAGCTCACCTCTCTCCCTTCATGCAATTAAAAAACCAAAAACGGGAAAAAATGCCTCAATAATCCCAATGTTGCTAAAAAAAAAACTCTCCCGGGAGCCCATAAACCCCCGGGGTTTGCTTTCCCCTTTTTCGCATTCCACTTAAAGCCCTCCATTTTTCCCCCCTCAGTTTTTTCCCCCCAAAGGGTTTCCCCCTTTCACTTTACGCAATGACATACCACACCCCCCCAACCTGTTCAAAAACCCCCATCCTTACCCTTCTCGTTGCCGTACTTCTCATACCACTTGTCACCCCCCCCCCAAACCCCCCCTTTCCCTTCCCGTGTTGTATGACCTGCCCCTCCCTGTACCCCCCTATCGTTTCATAAAACCCCCAACAGGGAATAGCCCATTCCCCTCCCTGTCTTTTTTTCTGCCTAGCAATAGCACGATGAAGGTCAAACCCCCCCTTAACCCTCTTCCACCCCCCCTGTCCCCTCACGGCTTGGAACCTCTCTCCGTCCCTCACCCCGGGCCTCCCTTTAATTGCCTTTAATTTCGCCCATTGGAAAAAGTCCCGCCACCGCCCCCCCCCCTTTAAAAAACCCCGTAATTTTATCCTCCAAATAGTTAGAAACCCCATTTTTTTAAAAAAATTGATTTTTTCCCTTTTTACGTAATAGTGCTTTTTCCGTTCTTTGCCACACCATCCCCACTCCCCACACCCCTCTACCCCTTCAAACCTGCCGAAAACCCCTCCCACAGCTTTTGCAACCCTCTTTTCCCCCCCCTCATCCCCTAACACACTTGTATTTAATTTCCAATATCCCCTAGATAAAACCTGCTAGTGACTCCCACGCCCCCCTCTGCTATTTACCCCCCGATGACCCGAATAAGCTATTTTCTTTTGTACGGGAAAAATGTCCCCCAAACCCATGAGTATATACAGCCTACCCAAACCCTTTGCAGCGAAACCCCCGTTTTACAAAAGTGTGCTCAAACCCCCCCACCCCCCTCCCCCCAACCGCTTCCCCCCAAACTAAAAAACCCCTTAAAAGGGATCTGAAAAGGCCCGCCGACACGTGCCCGCCCCTTTTGGTTCCACGTCAGCCCCCCCTAAAACGATTTTCCAGTCGCCCCCAAACGAGGCCACTGCGGGGTAAACCCGTAAGAAAAAAAAACTAGTTTTTCACATCCCAAAATCCCTTTTACCCTCACGTTTTTTCCGCGGGTTTGCAAAAACACACTTTAAAAAAGGGTCCCCGTTTGTCCCACCCCAACCCCCCATCCCCCCCCCAAATTACTCTTCCCCCCCCCCCCCCTACTTCTTAGAAAACACAAAGGGCTTGCCCCCCTGATCAATATCCCACACCCCCTTTCAGACGTGCAGAGGGGAGAGTCATACCTAAAACCCCCTCCCCCTCGGCACTCTTCCCTTTTAAAATTTGTGTTCTTGAAAGGGAACATACATCCCCCCTTTTTTTTATCGAAAATTCAAAAAACCATTCCTTTTCAAAATTACACAGTCCTTTACGTTCACAGTCTACCCTAAGGCCTCTTTATAGTTTCCAACCCTTCCCCCCTCTCTTCTTTTCACCCCAGGGCCCCCTGCCCAAAAAGCCAGAAAAAGGTTACCCCATAAACCCCCTTTCCCCCTTTTTTTTGGGGTGTCTTATCGTGACGCTTCGACGTTGCTTTCCCTTCCTCCCAGACCTCTGCCCCGGGTCGGAAATCATCGGGAGTTGACGCCGCCGCTCTCTTCCTCGTGAGCCCCCAAACCCTGTTATCTTCGGGGTTTCCCCTCACGAAAAACCCTAAACCCTCCACCACCCCCCTTTCCCACAGCCCCCACGGCGAAACTCTCTTTACTATTTGGGCCCCGTCAACCCTGCTAGGTTTTTTACCCTTAATTCCTCAAAAGGGGCACCGCCTTTGTCTCTCACCAGCTCAGGAACAACACCCTTTTGCAGGGGTTTTGTCAATGCCAAACACCCCCTGAAGCTTTCCCTTTGGAACCTGACCTCCCCTGCACTTCCCACTTCTGTACTTTTTTCCTTTTTTGGTAGTAACAGACCCTTTTTAACATCACGCTTACCACACAGGGCCTTTTCCCCTCTTTGGAATCCTCCCTCTTCACTCCCAAACCCCCCCGGGCCCCTTTTGCTTGCGCACTGGGTTTCAAACTATACCGTGGTAACTGGTGCTTCACCAGTTTGCGTGGCCCCCCTCCTCAGTTTAAAGCACTCTGCCCCCAAGGGTCGTACGCCCCACATATTCTGCACGTACGTCTCTGCCCGGGCATACGATCCCAAAAAACTTGCGTCCTAAAAGTCCCCCAAAACACCGTAAGACGGTATGGGAGTCTCGGAGTAATCTTAAGGGAAAAAAGGTCCCCTGGGGACGTCCCCTTAAGCCCCCTGCCGTCCCACTTGCCCTTTTTTTCCAGATGTACGGTTCCATATGTCTCAAAAACACTCCTTATGTCAGCTAAATCTCCCTCAAAGGGGACATTACGTATTTTTAAAACCCACGAAAGTGGCGAGAAACGTCGATCAAACCCCACCTTCCAGTGGGTGCGCAAGCCCTCACGTTTTGGGAACCTCGTCAAAAAAAGACTCAACACGGAGGGGGAATTCGGGTTTGACAAAGATTCTATAACCCCCCATTCAGGGTTTACCCCATACACCTATCGTCCTGGTTTCCCAAAAGGGTTTCCCCCTAATGATTGTCGGGAGTAAGACTTGCATGAAGGGGGGTGAAATGCCCCACGAAGCAGCTCAATACCAATGGTATTTACGCGCCCCTCACCTCGGGCCCTTGTTGATAAAAGGTAGCTCGCCTGAACAGCAGAGGGGGGCAGGCACAACCTCAACTAAACGGGGTCAGGCAGCGAATCAGTAGCGATGTATGTCGAGAAAATTTTTAAATTGTTGTGTTTGCCCAAAGAAAATTAAAATTTGAACCCGTCAGCCTGAATCTTTTTGGGTTTTTACAGCTTCTCGAGGGCGGGAAAAACAAATTTTGGGTGTGTTTTTACGGGCCCCCCCCAAATCTTGAAAGGGAGTGCAGAAAAACTTCTGGGGGAAACGAAATTCTTTTAAGGCTTTCTACATACAAAAAAATGTTGTCCCTAATGGGGTTTTCCCAAACTATAGACAGATTGACTGGAGCAATTTGACAGGAAATTTGAGTCGGGTGACTTTTTTTGATACGACCCGGGGATTTTTTTTTAAAAACTTTTGGGTGACAGACCCAACTAGGGGAAAAAAACCTTTGATTTGGTTCTTGCAGTGGGGGGAAAACATTAATTTTAATAATCTTGAGGTTAATGTGAGTTGGGGGGGAAAGTGATCAAAAAATAAATCAGTTTTAATATATCAGGGGAAAATTCCCCCTAATAATGGAAATCAAGTCTCCTCCTGTTTTTGGTTGGGGCTGTTTTCATGGGAAACTAAAAAAAAAAAATTACTTAGGGGGGCCCTTAAACGGGAAAATTGACCTGACTAAAGGGTCGGGTGGGTGGTGATGGTTCCCGATATAAAGGTTTTCCCCGGGGCATATTTTACCCTCCCTCAGTAAAAATTTATTTTCCAAATGGGGAAAATCAATCAAACAAAAATAAACCCTTAAAGGGATGAAATAGAAAAAAAATTATTGATTGGTAAAAAAGAGAGGCATATATAGGCAAATCAAAAGAGGAGGGGGCAATTAAAAAATCGATTATTCAGTTAAAGAGGGGAAAAAAAAAGGGGGGGAATTTAAAAAAGGCCAAAAAGAGATTATGAGGTTAAAGTTGCAAAAGAAGGGGAAACTAACCAAAAGGGATTCTTTCAGGAAATACAGAGAAGATAGGGTAAGATGGGGCCCACTCAAAAGTTCCTGGGTCAGCTCATGACAGTGAAAAGGGAAAAATGTGTTAGAATTTTTAAAAAATTTAAATTCCTCTCCTTTTTTCACGGAGGTCCCAGCGTTTTTCCCATTTAATGATAAATTTTGTAGAACGGGGACGATAAAAAAACTTTTGCATTTTTGGGTCAAAAGTGACATGGTCCTTGGGCCAAATAGAAAAAAATTAAAAATTAAAATCCCCGGGCCCTGATGAATGTATCCCGGGTTCAAAAGGGAAATGAAAAGGGCGCTTAGCCCCACCTTTGGTAATCTTTTCAACATATCACTACAAATTGGCATGGTGCAGAAAAGTGGAAAATGGAAAATTGTGATCCCTTTTTTCAAAAAAGGGGGGACAGGTCCTTAGCTTCGAACTATTTGCCAAAAAGCCTTTAACCCCCTAGTGGGAAAATTTATGGAACAATAAAATTTCGAGGCAGTTCGTAGCCATCTTGGAAAAAAATAAATTAAAACAACGAAATTTTAGCATGGTTTTACAAAGGGGGGTTCCTGCCTTTCGAATTTATTAACTTTTTTTCCCAAGGTATTTGAGGAGGGAGATCATGGTAATTTAAATTTTGATATTGTTTTATGGACTTCGTAAAGGGGTTTTGACAGGGTCCCAATCCGAGGGTATTGAGGAAAATTAAAAAACCCTGGAATAGGAGGAGAAATTTTTTCCTTTGGGTGAGGCAAGGTTGACAAATAGGCCGCAGAGAGTTTTCATAAATGGGGAGAAATCAGGTGGGGAAGGGGTTTACGAGCGGTTTTTCCACAGGGGGTCAGGTTGGGCCCCCTGCTGTTTTACAATCTAATAAAAAGACATAGATGAGGGGATAAAGAGCGACCCCTCGGCAAGTTGCCCATGAAAACCCCAAAATAGGGGCCCTTTGGTTCATTCTGGGAGGACATTTCGAAACACCCAGGAAGGGTTTGAAAAAGGGCTGAAGCAGTGGGCCGGGAAGTGGCCCGATGAGTTTAATATAGACAAATTTAAAAAATTCTAAAAGTTGGACAGGACAAAAAACCATGCCACAAAAAAACTAAATAATGTAGATCTTTAAATTACGGGGTTGCGAAAAAAAATTTAGGAGTTTGGTTTTGCAGTAAACTGAAAAACCAAAAAACATGCATAAGTGTTTGGGGCCCAAAAAAGCTAAAAATTCCCTTGGGGTTCATATCAAGAAGCATAAAAAAATAGGAGTCCCCAGGGTTTTTTTTCAACTCTATACATCCCTTGTTAAGGGTCTTTTTGATTTGTGCACAGTTTTGGTCACCGTTTTTTCAGAAGGAAAATAAATTCTCTGGGGAAAAGTACAAAGGAGGGGGGGGACAAAGATGATCCCTGTATAGAAAACCCTTTCCCCATGAGGATAGATTTAAGGGGGCCCGAAAAATGCACTCTCTTTGAAAGCGAAAAATTAGGGGGATATGATTGGGTGTATTAAAAGGGAAAAACAGGAATAAAAAAGGGGGTGTAAATAGTTTGCTGAAAATATCCCAGCCCAGAAAAGGACTCGCAAACAATGGTTTTTAAATTGGAAAAATTTAGATTCAGGAAAGGGTATAGGGAAAATATGGGTTTTGGAAAAAGAGTTTTTGGGGGAGGGGGGAACAAAATCCCAAGTACCCTTTTAAGGCCAGAACGTTTTTGTAGCTTTAAAAAAAGGGTTGGAAAAAATAATGAGTAGATGGGAGGGGGGTGAGTTAGAAATGATTTGCTTGTGCTAACGGTCGGTTGGGCCCTGTTTTCCCCCTTAAGCAATGTGACCCCCACCTGACTAGGTTTGGGGGCAGGCTTAAGGCCCGGGAGGGACTTGATGCCCCGCATGGGCCAGTAGGCCTTCTGCAGTGTTTTCCCTTTGTTCTTATGTTCTTTTGTTCTTTTTTCCTTGTAAATTGCTCAGCTATCAAAAAAATTTTGGGGGTCCAGTCCCTGGACCAATTTTGTACCTCGGGAAACTTTTGACTACCCCCAAAAGGATGGGTTTTTGGGGGGCATAATAAAAAAATATTAAAAAAAATAAAATAGTAAGCGGGTGGGTATCTTCAAGAGTTGAAGTATCGATGGAAGGTTTGGGTTTGTTGTTGATATTTCCAAATTTCATCTCTCCAATTTATTTTTCCAAAATGTAATGATTAATTTTTAAAATTTACGATGATTTAAGGGGGGAATTTTTTTCCCCTACAACCCTTTAAAATTAAACCTGGCCTGTGGGGTCGTCAAGTTTAATTTCAAACTCATCCTCATCGTGAAGGTATGAACTAGGTAGTTAGGGCCTTGTGCTTTGCCCCCCCAAAAATTGTCGGATCTTACCCCAAAAAATTTTTCTGGTTCACGTTGATACTGATTAGCTTGAAGAATAGAAATTTCCATATGGTCCCCTTTGTTTATAATAATTTATGTTTAAAAAAATTTTGCCTTTAATCGGTGCAGTGTAGGCTTTGGTTGTGGGGTTTGAAGATGCCCTTTGACATTTTTGCTTTATAATTTCGTAAATTGTCTCTAATTTCCCCCAGTAGGTTTATATTGGGTTTGGGATAAACTTTGTTTTGGGAAACTAATTGAAAAATTTTCATTGGTAGCTTCAAATTTTTCGATTATTCAGGGACCTGATTGCTTTATCAGTTTCTTTTGGGAAAGGGAGATTTTCCAATGACAAATTTCCCTCTTCACCCCGATATGCCCCGAAAGGGGCAAATTCTAGGGTGTTTTTAAAATTGGGTTTTGGAGGTTTTGGTATTCCCAAATGGGAAAATTTGTAGTTGTATTATTAAAAATGATCCAAATGTCCCCAAGGGAAAAATTTCGACAGTGAAAGATGTCAAAAGTCCCCGTTTGCCCTTACTATATCAGGTGTCCCCGGATGAGGTCCAATGTACGATTTTAAAAGAATGGGGGCCTTGAAATGACAAGTTTTTAGTGTCATGATATTTAAAGAGTTGTTTTCTTTTAAAACACCCGTGGAATACCGCTTTCCCTAGTTGAAGAGGGCAGGGTGATGGGGCATTAAAATCCCGCTTGAATTGTTGGAATTTCCTGTTAATATCCTTGTAGAGGAATTGACTCTAAATTTTTTGTTGTCTCGGGGGAAAATATTTTCCCGTTACAAAACTAGGGTTTTCCCTGAACGTTGTCATTTTTTATTTAGAATGTTATCTTCATTAAAAATTTTAATATTTTTAAAAAGTATAGCCTAATTTAAAATAAGATGGCTACACCCCTAAAGGGTCCTCTCGATTTTCCACAGTAGAGTAACCACGTAATTTAAAATTTTTGACCCAAATCTTGCAGTGTTTTTGTTCAAAGTATAACATCGGGATTGTTTATGTTGTTCAACCAAAAGAGGTAACGGTTATTAAAAAAAAATGTTTAAAAATTAAATTGGGGAAAAATTTTAAATCCCCATTAAATTTTTTTTCTTCGCTCGGTACTGCGGTCTGACGCCTTGGGAAGTAATTTTCAGTGTTGTATCCCCCACTATTTCCCGCGGAATCGGTTTAAGGGGAGGGGGGGGAACTTTTCGTAGGTGCTTGTGTATTAAAAAAAAGGCCCCTTATCTTCACTAGAGGTAGTTAAAATTAACAGAACATTAGAATCGTTAGGGTCATCATCAGAAAAAGGGTATGCTATTCCCCCGTTACAGGAAAAACAGAGGGGTGGGAGAGTTTTAAAGGGGGGACTGTGGAGGCTCCCAAAAAAAATTAGGTAGGGAAGGTGAGTTACCTTGGGGGGAAATTTTGTTCAAAAGGTTTAGCTTCTATAGCGGGAGGTGGACCAAATTTTTGGGCATTGTTATGTTTTAGTTGTTTACTTATGGGTTTTAGGGGAATGACAAATGGGTTTGCGAGGTGGGCATCCCCGGGCCAGGGATGAATTAGCTTATTTTTTTTGATTGTAGAGTATGGTACGTACTTCTTGTTATGAGAAAGGGTGGGTCATAATAAAAAATTTCCCTTTTCTGGGGTATTTTTTGGGAGTGATCCCATTAGCCCTTAAAAAGATCCTTTAAAAAACCGGGGACAGGTTGAATGTCACCCCTGCTATGTCTTTGGCCATAAGTACAAATTGTTGTTTCTTCATCATATTCCCCGGGTTTTGGATTTCCTGAGACATAAAGG
The DNA here is from genome assembly GCF_026875155.1 of Cherax quadricarinatus. Classification (NCBI taxonomy): domain Eukaryota; kingdom Metazoa; phylum Arthropoda; class Malacostraca; order Decapoda; family Parastacidae; genus Cherax; species Cherax quadricarinatus. The sequence continues at coordinate 14,724,595 of NC_069497.1, read as the reverse complement.
GGGTGAGCTGAACCCTTTTTGTTGCATTTTTTTTAAGTTGGAAGTAGGGTTTTTTTGGGGCGTCCAAGGGGGAAGAATTCCCAAAATTTTGGGAAACCCTTGGGTTAGAGACTGAGGAGTCCCAAATTTTCCCGGGAAAACTGGAAAGGGGAAATTTTTGGGGGCATCTTTTGGGGGTTTTCCCGGGGGTGGGTCTTCTTAGAAGTGGACAGTTTCTTTGGCTTCAAGAATTTTCTGCATTTCCTTTTTTCTTTCAGGACAAATAGCAGAAAAAAGTGATGTTTTCCCCCTTTCAGAGGACCCCCATTTGGGTGATTTTTGTTCTTACAATCCCAAACGGGAAAGTTTGGGGCCCGGAAACAAAAAGCTACAAATCTGCCCCTTGGGGTACTGCATTTGTTGTTGTTAGCACTTAAAAAAATTTTTGTCACACTGGGCAAAGCGTTTTAAAAGAAAATTTTGGGCAGGGTTTTAAATTGGTGCCAAAACATTTGAAGCCAAATTTTTACACACAAATTTTTTGGCCTCCTAAGGGGTTAAGTTTTAACTTTAAGGTTTTCCTTTTTGTTGTTTGGATTCGGAATTTATGTGAGACCAGAGGTTCGAGTCTTTCTGGGCCCGGATCGTGACTTAACAACTGCATTGGAGGAGCCAAGGGTTTGGGTTTATAAATTTGAAACTAACCGTCCTTTTTCCCAACGGGCCCCTCTCTCTTTTCAACGCCCGGCATGAACAGAGATGTCAACCTTGGAGAATGAAGTTTTTCCGGGAGGGGGGAAAAGTCTACGTCAGCCAACTAAATCACCTGGTGGGGCCACGTTCTCAACTTATGGTCCACCTGCGGGAGGGGAAATACTCCCTGGTGTCTCGACAAAAAGTATCCAGAGAAGGGCCCAGCCAGAACGACCCCTTTGCAAAGTCAGCAGGGGGTAAAGGGAAGCCTTTTCGTCTGTTCCTGTGTAATAAAAATAGGTCACATCCGTCCCAAAATGCCCCCCTAAACCCCAACCCATGGGAAAAAACTTAATTTTCCCCAGTAAAATGTCCCCCAGAGAAATAGAAAAAAGGTTTTAGGCCCCCTTTTTTTTGCAAAAAAATTTATTTCCCTTCAGGAAAACTCAGAAACAAAATGGGAAATAAAGACCTTTTGGGGGAAATGGAGAAAATTTCTCCTTATAAGAGTAGGAAAATTACCCCTTTTTAGAGAAAAACTTAATTGAATTCCTTGTTTTATTGGGAAAATTTTTGGGGGAGCTACATATTCTGTTCCTTTGCATAAAATTTATTACAGTTTCAAATATTTACATGGGTACTGACTGTAGGTGTCTCAAAAAGGGTTTCCCCCTGAAAAATGCCATGTTATTACTGGGGAATAAAAAATTACTACTGTTAGTCGTGTCCCGCCCCTTTTTGAGTAATTCTTCTCCCGGGGTTTGGCCCTAACCGGCAAAATCCCCAAAGGGGTGACCCGGAGAGAATGTTGACCTATCTTGGACGACTCCCCAATTGGGGAATTGGGCCCCGTTTTTTTTTTGAGGGGAAAAAGGGGCCCGGGGCCCGTAAATCAAATGAACAGATTTCCCCAAACAAGCCTTCCTTTTCCCCGGTTTCAGGATTGCCAGATGCTCTGTTTTTCCCTGCCCGAGGAACTGTCCCCTTTTGGGAGGAAAAAACGAAAAAGGGCCCCGTTTAAAAATTTGCTCTTTTAGGCAGCCTGGGTTAAAACCTCTTTTGGGGAATTGGTCAAGTTTGAACTTTAAAAATGATTTTTTTGGGGCTGTACTGAGATGGTAAGGAGATAGAGGGGGGGCAATTGTTTTAAAAAAGGTTAGTGGGCCCCCAAAAAGTATTGACCTCAAATTAAATGTTCCTAATTTCTTCATTAGGTCATTTGGAATTTTCAAAAAAAATTTTATAGAAACACAAAAGAAATTTTAAATTTGGCCAAAAAATTTAAAAAAGTTTTGAAAAATCATATTAGGTTTTGGAGAATGTACAGAAAGTCAGAGAACTTTCACCGGGGCGCATAACGGAGATAAAAAACCTCAATTACTGGGAGCGCTTGAGGTTCCTAAAACCGTATTCCCCGGAACGCAGGAGGGAGAGATACATGATTATATACACCTGGAAAATCCTAGAGGGACTGTTTCCCAAATTTTCACACGAAAATCACTCATACGAAAGCAAAAAAACTTGGCAGACGATGCCCCCATCCCCCCCAAAGAAAAACGGGGTGCCTAGCACGTTTTAAAAAGACCAACAATAAGTGTCAGGGGCCCGAGGGCGGGTTTAAAATGCCCCCCAGCCCCCCATAAGGGGGATTTCCAAAAGACCCTGGCAGTCTTCAAGCTTTGGGACGGGAAAAGCACCCCAAAATCAGTTCCCGTTTAGCCCTGGTGTGGGTCGTTTTCGTTGGTTTGCGTTTTCAAACCAGCAGCAACAGCCCGGGGTTTATCAGGCTCTGATCCCCCAGTAGGGCCCGGTCACAGACCGGGCCCCCCGGGGGGGTTTTACCCCCCGGAAAATCTTCCAGGTAACTCCAGGTAAGTAGGGAAAACCTGGAAATTTCCCCCAAACCCGCCCCCCTTCCAACCTATACCGCTGATGGAGAAAATTTTTAGATTTAATTAAAAGATTGAGTAGGGGCCACTAAACCCAGGGGCAGTTTTGGGAAAACCCAAATTTACGTTTTTGGATAAAGGAACCGGGTATTTTCCGAAACAATTTTCCCCTGCGCCCGTTTAATTTCTAAAGCTTTCTAAAAACTTTTAAAAAAAATTATTCTTGTTTTGGCATTCCCAAAAAAAAAATTTAAAGTGATCAAAAGGGACTAACTTTAAGCCCCAAAACATTTAGGGAAGTATTAACTAGGTTTGGGGTAATCCACAACTTTTTCCACTGCCTAAAAATCCTCTTCAAAACTTTTATTGCCCTGTTGTATGTAAACATGAGTCATCAGATAGCTTTTGTGTATGTTTTTGGTGAGGCCGGTTTGAGCATTTTGGAGACCATTAATCAGAATATTAAATTTGCTGGGACATAGAAAATCCTCCCGCGGTTTTACCTAAAGGGCATTTCTTTTGACTCCCCCTTTAAAGCCTTTTATCAAAGGGCAGAGGATACTCTATTTTGGCAGGTTTTTCCCAATTTTCCAAAAAGGGGGTAAGGCCTTAAACACCAATAAAATTCCCCCTTTTGGGGCCCCTTAAAAAAAACAAAAAGTTTTTGGGTTTGGGGAAACAAATGGTTTTGATTTTTTTAAAATTTAAAAAACTGTAGAGATTACGGTTTAGAAAAGGGGGTTAAATTTTAAATTTTCCTTTCAAAGAAACCCCTAATTGGGGAAAGTGGTTGTCTTTAAATTTTTTTGTTAAAGTTTTATGAAATTCTTTTCAAAAAAGGTTTAAAAGGCCCTTGGTTTTTTAAAACTTTAAATGTATCCTGGGGTTGGGGGCCTTCGGGATATTACAAATGGACTTTTTTGGCCGGAAGGTAGAAAAAGTCCCCGTTTTAAAGGCTTCAGGTGGGAAAAAAAAAGGGGTTTAGGACTTTTCCTTGGGGGTTTGGGAAATCTAGGTTTTAAAAAATCCCCTCCCCAAATTTTTTGACTTTGGTTATGGGGATTTCTAATTTAAAACCCAGGGGAAAAGGAAACAAAACCCCCAATTTAATTTTTTTCCTTTAAAAAAAATCTTTTAAACCATTTCTTCCCCCGGGGTATCCCCTTTAAAATTTTTCAAATGGAAATTTTGGAAGGTTTTCCAAACCTGGAGTTTTCCGTATTTTGAAGGGGTTTATTTTCTTTTTCAAGTGGGGCAAAAACCCAAAATTGGCCCGCTTTTTGGAAATTTAAAAACCTTTCCAAGCCAAACCCCTTTAAAGGGGGGGGGCCCAAATTTAACCCAAAAACTGTTCCCCATTTCCGGGGTTTTAAGTTTCCAAATTCCCACCAAAATTTTAAAAATTAATGGGAAACCCCCCCCGGGTTTCCAAAAGGGGACCCCGGGCCCCCGGTTTCTTTTGGGGTTTTTTAAAAACTACGTCCCCATGGGAAAAAAGGACATTTCCCTTCACTTTGGGAAATTTTTCCCCGGCCCAAGCCAAAAAAAGTAGGCCCCCCTTCCTGGTCTGCTCCCAGCCCCAAAGGGGGGTTTTGGGGAAAATCTTAAAGGGCAAAGGGGTTGGGAAAACAAAAGGACCAAAGTAGGGTTTAGGATGTGGGTCGAGTTTCTATTTCCCTTTATTTGTTAAAAGGGCCCCCTTTTTTAAAATTCCCCACAGGTAGGGGTTTACATTAACATCTTTCCCAACCTTTAGGGGGGTTTTGGTTTAAAATTGAGTTAAGGGGATTATAAAATTTTTCATTTGGTTTTTAAAAATTTTTATTTATATTTGGAAAGGGTTTCCCCCATGGGTTTCCCCTTAAATCCCGCCCCTTGTTTTTTTGGGACAGCACATTAAAAGGGGGCCAAAGGGGTGGGTTTAAATTTACCCATTGATCCAAAGTGGGACCCTAAAGTTATCTCTGTGTTCTTGGCTGAGAATAAGCTTCCTCCTTCTGAATTTAGCTTCTTGGTTGTTGGAGATGTGATCAAGATTGACAGTGCAGCAGGTTAAGATCATTTCAATCTAATCATAATCAATGGAGATTCGTCAATCAACAGGCCAAAATCTTACTTGTGAGATATTGTGGTAAACACTCGCACACCTGATTACCTAGAATAAAAATATCACGCTACTTTTGGCTTTTTCTTTGCAATACCCCTCAGGGAAGGTTCCTTGATGTTGGTGAGGGGCTCTTGATTTAGGGAATTGAATCTGTGCTCCAGTTCCCCGAATTAAGCCTGAATGCCTTCCACATCCCCCCTAGGCGCTGTATAATCCTACGGGTTTAGCACTTCCCCTTGATTATAATAATAAATATTTCTTTGCAACAAAATGATTTCCTATTGTTTGCCATGTATACTACAACGTTTTCTTTAGTAAGAGATCAGAGGTAACAGAGAAAACGCTTCTTTTATAGTCATTAACCTGAGTAAATTATTTGACCGCGGCGACCACCAACCCTCCGTTAAAATATACATAATAATATTATTTTGGCAGTCTTTATTATGTTTTTAACTTATTTATCTTATGTCTGGTATCAATTCTGAATCAATAGTATAAGAAGATAAAGTTTTTTAGTAATAATATGGTCAATATAAGACACTGTGGTAGAGGACCAGACCCTGTGTTATAAGCTTCACTGAGAAATTCACTGTATTACAAAGAAAAATAGTCAAACAATGAAAAAAAAAATCTAAAAATTCACCCCAGGTTGACGCATATATTTATCTGGCGGGTCATCACCTGACATTGTTCAAATAACTATAATTTGCTGTAGCAACATTGTTCAACGAATTAAACCATTCCAACTGCAAAGATACAACTCTCCAGATCATACGTGACCACCTACATGTTAATGTACCAGTGTCGGAAATAAAAGAATCACTGTTACTAGGGAACCAAAGTAGAAAAAGTTTTATGCTCAGATTTCACACACAAGATTTTAGATTAGATTTTGCCACCGAAGTGGCTAGTTTATTGTGCACCCCATATCCATCCTGTGGACGGTAGCGCGAGAGCATATGGATACACAAAAGGCCTAGGAACTAGGCCCCAAAGGGTTAACAGGAATACATATGGATTTATATCTACATATCTATAGTTCACTTATCTGTTACAAGCAAATTTAGGAAATTTGCTTAGTATATCTGGTATCTTATTTTCATTAATAAGATATCTTGACATGTCACATAGGTTATTATACTGTCTGTCTCTGTATTCCTCAATAAGTGGACAATTAAGCACATAGTGTTCAAGAGAGTGACCATATGCCTGATCACATAATTTACATTTAGTTTGATCATCATCTGTGTGTCTCCCAAACTGCCAGAAGTACTTGTAACCAAGCCTAAGCCTGGCCACTACAACATCAGTCAGTACTTGTAACCAAGCCTAAGGCTGGCCACTACAACATCAGTCAGTACTTGTAAAACCCAAACCTAAGTCTGGCCACTACAACATCAGTCAGTACTTGAAACCCAAGCCAAAGTCGGCCCCCTAAAATCATCATACGTAACCAACCCTAAGTCTGGCCACTAAAAAACAGTCGTACTTGTAACCAAAGCCAAATCGGGCCCACTACAACACAGTCAGTATTTTAAACCAAAGCCTAACCCTGGCCACTAAAAACACAGTCAGTACTTGAAACCCAACCCAAACCTGGCCAAAAAACATCTTCAATTTTGAAAACCAAGCCTAACCGGGCCAAAACAACCATCAGTACTTGTAACCAACCCTAAGCCGGCCACTAAACTCAGTCGTATTTGTAACCCAACCAAGCCTGGCCACTACACATCAGTCTTCTTGTAACCACCTAAGCCTTGTACTTCGGAATAAGTTGCCTAACTTTTGCCTGTGAGCTTATTCCCAAGGAGAATTGGGGGTTCCCGCCCCGCAGAGCAAAAAAAAAATCGAAAATAATAAAACTGATTTATTGTTCCCAAAAAATAGCTGAATTCTGGCTACCCCGCGGGTTATTTTTATCCTTGACGAGTTTTAAAAAATTTAACGCCATTTATAACGGGATGGGACAGCGCGACGCGACAAAGGCGAAAAGAAGCGCTACTGGGCTTTGTTGATTTTTTTTGTTATTTTTTCCCCCCGGTTTTTTTATCTTTTTTTATATCTTTAGCTAATATAATAAAAATTCACATCTAGATCATTCCAGAGTGGGGGAGCTACTATGGTCGCGGCACCAATCGGGAACCCCGGGGGAAAAGGCACAAAAAAAGCCGACACCCCCCAGCCAAAAAAATTTCCCCTACCCCCCGCTAATATCAATTATAAAACTTTTTTTATCTATCATAAATTTATTATTTTTGAAAAATCAATAAATAATAGCATTAAAAAAAAAAAGTACACCTCAAAAAAAAATATATAGATAAAAGACGCCCCAAAGGAAAAAATTTTCATCATATTTCCCGAAGGTGAAAAGGGTCCGCCCTCTCTCATCAGTGATGAGAGAAAAAAAGGGTTTACAATGGTAACTGTAATAAACACTCGTAGGCCGCGGAAAAAGTGTAAAATAAAAACGAATTTTTTTGGGAAAAAAATTGTTCCCGGGGGGGGGGGGGTGCCGCGCGCGCGGCCATATCCGAAAGTAACTTTTTTACCTATTTAGGGGACAGCCTTTTATTTAAGTTGAATTGACTTTATTTTCACAAAAAACATGGGGAATATGTTTTTAAAGGGGGAGCGTTCGTGTTTTTGAACTATCCCAAAAAATTTTTTTAAATTTTTGTGGACAAAAAGGCCGACATCTTCCAATATACAAAAAATTTTTGAAACTTTATTTTTTTTAGCAAGAAGTAAGGGGTTTTTTTTTAGAATTCTCACGTAAATGTTGAATTTGAGTTGTTCTAGCAGCACAAGTGTCAAAACCACTTTTTTATTTTTTTTTTTTTTTATTTAAGCAATACAATACAAAGATAGATAAAGCAAAAAAAGTTTTACAAGAATAAATCATTAAAAAAACCCCCAAAAATGAACTTGAGATAACACAAAAACCTCCACCCCTCAGAAAACCCCACACCCCCTTTTTTTTCCCCCCCAAAAATTTTTAAAAAAAAAATTAAAATTTTAAAAAAAAAAACCCCCCCCCCCTTTTTTAAAATTTTTCCCCCCAAAAAAAATTTTTTTAAAAAAAGAAGGGGGCCCCCCCCCCCCCCCCCCCCCCAAAAAACCCCCCAAAAATCCCCCAAAAAAAAAGGGGGGAAAAAAAATAAAAATTTTTAAAAAAAAAAAAAAGGGGGGGGGGGGGGCCCCGGGGGGCCCCCAAAAAAAATTATTAAAAAAAAAACCCCCCCTTTTTTTTTTAAAAAATTTTTTTTCTAAAAAAAAAAAAAAAATTTTTCCCCCTTTTTAAAAAAATTTTTTTTTAAAAAAAAAAGGGAAACTTTCCCCTTTAAAAAAATTTTAAAAAAAAATTTTTTTTTTTTAAATTTTTTTTCTTTTAAAAATTTTTGGGGTTTTTTTTTAAAAAACCAAAAATTTTTTTTTTTTTTTTTTTTTAAAAAAAAAAAGGGGTTTAAAAAAAGGGAAAAAAAAAATTAATTAAAAAAAACCCTTAAAAAAAAAACCCTTTTTAAAACCCCCCCCTTTTTTTTTTTTAAAAAAAAACCCTTTTTAAAAAAAAAAAAAAAAGTTCAAAATTTTTTTTATAAAGGGGTTTTTTAAAAAAATTTTAAAAAAAAAAAATTTTTTTTTTTTTTTTTTAAAAAAAAATTTTAAAAAACCAAAACCCCCCCTTTTTTCCCCCTTAAACCTTTTAAAAAATTTTTTTAAAAATTTTTTCCCCCCCCTTTAAAATTCCCAAAAACCCTTAAAACCCTCCCAAAAAAAGGTTTTAAATTTTGGTTTAAAAACCCCCCCCCCCCCAAAAACCCCCCCCCTTTTTTTTTTTTTCCCCCCCCCTTTAAATTCCCTTTTTTTAAAAAATTTTTTTTAAAACCAACCCCCCCCCTTCCCCCCTTTTAAAACCCCCCAAACCCCTTTTTTAAAATTTTTCCCCCCCCCCCCCCGGGGCCCCTTTTCCCCCCCTTGGGGGGCCCCCCCTTTTTTTCCCCCCGGGGGGAATTTCCAAACCTTCCCCCCAAAAAAAAATTTCCCCAAAAAAGGGGAAAAAAAAAATTTTTTAAAAAAAAATTTTAAAAAAGGGGGTTTTTTAAACCCCCAAAAAAAAAAAGGGGAAAAACCCCGGGGGTTTTTTCCCCCCCCTTTTTTAAAAGGCCCCCTTTTTCAAAAGTAATGTTTTAATTTAAAGGGAATCAATATTTCATAAACAGATATTATTAATAAAATATCCACAACGCTGAACTTTCTAACAATTTGTACCCTATAGAATAACTACACAGAACAATGTCCCCTGCAATCAAACACATATATTAGTATACGCTCAAACCTGAATACTTTTCATTTCACTCCAAGTTCATTACACATTCACTCGCTAATCATTCATGAGGCGACCCGTTGCACCCCTGACAGCCATTAACTATACACAATAACACCCTACCCTGCCCTCCCATCTATTACAAGATTTACATCATTAACTTTATAATGTAAGGTCTTAATCCCTCAGAGAAATTCAGCTCCCCTTCCCATAAATTACTCTATTAACTGCACAACTTTTTAAAAATAGCGTTTTAGCCTCCGACTCCCTATCTACCTTCAATTCCTTTCCCCCTCATTGCCCACATAATGTGACATAATCTAATAATTCCCACAGCCCAATAATTTTATTATCCATACCCAACCCCCAAGACATGCCCGGCAAACAGCAATATTACACCCATCGATTTAACCCATTGGTCAAACCCACCCTGACGCTCCGCGAGCCCCTGACAAAATACACTACATGCAATTGCGAATCCTCGCGCCACTTTCCTTACCCCCGTCAATGGTCGGAACTCGTAAAGACCACTAAACAAGTAAAATCATCAAAACTATACATTCAACAGCCCAAAGGTTTAACCCTTAAAATTACTAAATTCTCCATATACACCCATCAAATGGAAATCCCTCAACCGGAGCCACACCCTTTCCGCCGACATCCACACAGCTACTTATCTTTAACCTTGCCTACAATTAACCATCAGCGTTGCCCTAATGAGTTTCACACTCTTAAAACATGTTCACAGAAAACATCTTCCCCATTTATTGGCTAACCTTGTTTAAGACCCCACTAAACCTCATCATTCCTCTTTTAATAAGATACATTTGATCCTTAAGATCCTTAAAAACCCCCTGACCCACAGGTAACATTTCTCATCATCCCTTCCTAAAGCCAATCACAACTGAACCCCACAAAAATTTAAACCCCCTAAGTAAAATTCAATTGTACTGTAAATTGAAGGCATGCCTGTAAAAACCAAACTACTATATAATAAAAACGTAATTTCAATTGCACCTGCAGTAAGGTGCCCAATGATAAGCCGCAATGCTCCATCACAGTTTCCTTTCTACACCTGAGAAATAACACGTGCAACCTTCAGATTCATTGCATAGATTAGACCACAACTTTAATTTACATCACCCGTTTCTTTACCACTTTTATCCCCACTCAAACCGCTCCCCCCAAAGTCCTAACCTCATTTAAAAACTCCTCCGAAATTTCCTCTTCATTGCAGCATGAAACGTGTCCAATTCATCCATTTTAGGTCATTTTATGAGGACATCCCCGTCTAAAACCTACAGGATCATCTACATACCCTAAGACAGGTCCAAACCCCAGTACTCTCACTCCCAACCCCTTCACAACGCCCTATGGCGCACCACCATTCTCCCAAAGCCCTGTATGCAAGAAATAAAGCCTGTGACTTACACCCCAAAGCTAAGACCCCTGCCCATGACAATCCCCCCCCTATCTTCCCATAATCTGTTCTCACCCTTCCCCTTAAAAGCTCTACCCATGCCACTATTTCCCCCAGCCTGTTTCCTAAGGATACCCCCTCAACACCTCCGCTCCACCTATAATTAGCTCCTTGCCATCTAGTGCAAACCACCCCGCCCTCCCCCCCCTTTTTTCTTCCACGAAAACCCTTAAAAGACCATGTTCCCACCCCCATAGACCTACCTGGCAACCCAAACTGGGTTTCCGATACAACCCTCCCTACAACACACTTGAGCCTATTTCCTAAAATTTTTGCAAATAACTTATAATCCGCGCATAACAATGATATTGTTCTATAGTCCCTGAGCGAACGCTGTTCCTTACCTTCGGTACCAAAACAACTACAGCTGTTGCCTGTCTTTCACCCAACCTTCCCCTTACCTTCATCAAGTTCAGTAACCTCACCAAAAAACCTTTTATTAACTCCCAATGCTGTTGATAAAACTCCGCCGGCAGTCCATCGATTCCCGGTGCTTTGCCCTTTCGCATGGCACTCAAAGCTCTCCATATTTCCTCCTCAGTTATGTCCCCCCCCAAAGCTTCCCTATCACTGTGTCCTAACCTACATGGCACACTTCCACACACCCTCTCCAAATCCCCTAATCCTACCCCCTTCCTCCCGCCAATACTTTTCGTACCACGTATCCGCAAACAACCCCATCCCATCCGTAGTGTGGATTACCTGACCCGCCCTATACCCACCCACCGACTCAAGAACCTCCAAACATGGAATAGCTGTTGCCTGCTGACGTTGTTTTTTGTCTGCGCAACACACACGAAGACGGCCTATCTCCCCATAACACCTCCTCCACCCCCGCCTTTAAACTCTCACCGCTTGGAACCGCTCGTCCTGAATTTCCCGCAACCGCTCTTTAAGTATCATAATGTTGTCCATCGGATAGACACACCTCTACTGTCCCTTTTACATAACAACCTCGTAACCTGTCCTCCAAATAATTAATCAACCCAAATTTTAAAGAATTAATCCTTTTCCCCTCCCGCACATAATAATGCCGAATCCGGTCCTTAGCCACACCAATCCCACCACGTCACCACGTCCTCCACACCTTGTACCTCCTCAGTTAATCTCTCCCACAGCTCCCGAAAACCCCCAACCCCTCCTCATCTTCCAACAGACTCGTATTTAATTTCCAATACCCCCTAGAGATACAAGCTAGAGAATCCCACTCTACTTCCACGACAACCGCCCTATGATCTGAAAAAGGCTAGGTCAATAGTACGGACAGACTTTGACACTACCTTATGAGATATATACAACCTGTCTAACCTAGCCGCGTAACCCTCGCCTCACGAAAGTATGCTCCACCTCCCACGCTCCCCCACCTACCACATCCCTCAACTGAACGTCCACCAATAGATTGCGTAATGCTGTCAACATATGCCCCGCCCCTCGAGGTTCCACATCCGCTCTCCTGATCACACAATTCCAGTCCCCACCTACGATGGGCCCCCTCAGGTAAACCACGGAAAGCAAAAACTAGATCATCACACACAAAATCCCTCTTTACTTTCATATCATTTTCAGCTGGTGCATACACACTTACAAAGGTTACCCTCTGCCCCATCCACCACCCATCCACACGCAAAACCCTCCCCCCCCCACCCCCTTCACGTCTTTGCAACACAAACGGGCTCGCCCCCTTTATCAATAAACCCACACACACCTTTCAACGTGCCGATGGCAGAGTCAACACCGTATACCCTTCCACCTCGAGCACTTTACCCTCCCTGAAATTATGCTCCTGTAGAAAGACTACGTCCACTCTGTACGACGTAAGAGAATACGAAAGCATTCCCTCTTCATACCAGTACACAGTCCATTCACATTCACAGTCATGCATTTAAGGCCTTTCTAAAGCTTCCAATCCTTTCTCCTCTCACCCTTCCCAGGGCCTCTTGCCCCAGGGTCAACATGTGGTTTGTCACCATCCACCCCCCCCCCTTTTCGATGCCTCTTATCCTGGCTGTCACGAAAATATACATCCTCCTCCCAGACCTCTGCGCGGGTGTCAGGACATCATCTGAGTCTGACGCAGCCGCCCTCTTCCTCGTGACACTCTCTACCGCCATACTGTCTTCCGAAGATTCCTCACAGTGAATATCAACCTCCACTGTGACCTGTCGCACAGAGCTCGGTGACTCCTCTCTGTGCCTGCAGTTGTCCTCCTTTCCCTTTTCGTGCCTGTCCCGCCACACTCTCCTTTCAACTCAGGCACCATTTCTCGGACCAAGCCATTATCCTCGCCCGAAGAAGGTAAATTTTTCAATACCTCGTCGAGCTCCTCCTCCAGCTCTTGCACCTCCTGCTGAATTAGCACGTCCTCCCCCGTCACCGCAAAGTGGCCATTTTTGGCTCCACACAACCCGT